>CM042153.1:83057694-83187694 GCA_023376005.1 Doryteuthis pealeii
TGAAATGAGCATGAAAAGCTCTCTGTGTAGCAATTACAGATTCACCAGTCTTAAAATGTCTATCAACAGCAAATGCACAATGTGCACCAGTCCTAGCCATGATCATAACTGGATCTGGAAAAAAATGGTAAAAGATTAGCATGATGGAGTTATCATAACCACTTGCGTAAATTCACTTGCACCGCACAGCTGACAGTTTAAAATGTGGGAGGTATTTCTGGTGTACCCTTTTTATATGCATATATATATAAGATATATATATTCATACAAAAACCACTAGCATATACTAAAGCTAATAAGTAAAGAGTGCTCAATACCTAAGTAGAGCAAATAATAAAAATAAACCTAATGAGTCAGATAAACCTACTTAAAGTTTGCGCTTAAAGTTTTGCTTAGTGCTCTTCAGGGCTAACAGTCGGATCTTAGCCCTGAAGAGCACTAAGCGAAACTTTAAGTAGGTTTATCTGACTCATTAGGTTTATCTTTATATCTATCTACACATATATAAAGGGCAGTTGTGTATGTATTTATGTATGCATGTCTAGAGGAAACTTTGAAAATAAAACAATTAAAGTCAAAGTGAATATATATACACATTAAATATCACCAGGGCTTGGACTTTGAGTCAAAATGATAGAGATTTCATTTATATTTGTGAAGATAATTAAAAGATAAAGTTTAAATGATAATCTTGGACCATATGACCTTTAGGCACCCCTTTTTGATCTCGATTGATAAAAAGTATTTTCATTAGTGTTTTTTTTTAATTAGTGAAATAGATCACTAATTAGGACTGAGCCTATCCTTGTAGTGACCACCCAAAGCGGAGTTTAACAGGTTTGAATTCAGAGTTTTCCTTCTCTTATACCGGTTGCCTAATCTAGGTTAAAGAGTCCAGTCTGCCCTACTATTCATCCATAGCTGGAGGGAGAGTAGGATTCATACCTTTCCCAAGGGTATCAGCACTAAGTGAAATGCAATTACCACGTTCAGGATTTGAACTCGGGGCAATGAGTCCATTTTCCATGACTTTAACCATTACACCACGCACTTCCATTATAAACACAGGGATTTAACTTGACAAAATCTGACCTGTTGGGTCACCCATTGAGCTCTAGATTGATAATTGGGATTAAGGAAAAGTGAATTTACAAAGCAAATAAATGTTGTTTTTTTTAATAAATAAAGCCTGAGAATTTTTTTAAAAAGAACTAAAAATCATTTTGTAAGATTTCTAAGAAAGGAACGTTTGACCTAATTTAAATCTATTAAGGGCCAAGATGTTGACTGGGTTGGCTGCTCATGAAACTTAACATATAAATTGGTTTCAAACTCTCCAATCTCTCTTTCTCTCTACCCTCACTGAGAAACTAACTCATCAATATATAATGAGGAAGTGGCCAAACAATACAGAGAGAGGGGGAAGTAACAGGCAGAATGTGAAGTAAGAGATGGGTCACTTAATTGCAAATTACGACTAAATAGAACCAATTGAAATAGATTTTTTTTCACACATAACTCAATCCTAAAAGTAAGGAATAATTTAGTATAACTTTTGTTAACCTAAAAGTAAGGAAAGTAAAGTTGTTGGGATGGCCTAAAGTCGGTATCAGCCAATCAGCGAGGGAGTCTATCCCCTTTTCACTAGCGCTAAACCAAGGAGATTGTTTTTGCATCTGAGGTGGGGCACCACACCTACCATCAGCTCCTTACTTTACCCACACAGATCCCTGTGCTATTCATACGCTGAGTTGGCGCGGGTCAGTATCGAACTAGGAACCTTGTGGTTTCTAGCCGAACACTCTACCGACTGAGCTAAAAGCCTTTAGGAGACAAACATTGATTCGCTCAGCTTTAGTGTAATAATCATCATCATCATTATGTCGTGCAATTAGCACGGATATTCATGACAATCTCTCGCCAACCTTCCCTATCATTCATTGTCCCAGGGAGGTCCTCTGCGCAGCATCCAGCATCTTTGCCTAGTTGGTCAATGTAGGTCCTTGGTGGGCGGCCCACACTAGCATGTCCGTGTGTTGGCTTCCACAGGAGAACGTTGCTTATGAGCTTGTCCTTGCTTCTCCATCAGTGTCCAGCATGCCTTGTCCGTCTGACTCGAATGGTTTGTGAGATAGGGCAGGTGGCCATACGGCTGTTTCCTCGTGAGGTGCTGCTTCCACGATTTGTTCAAGACTGCACGCAGCATTCTTGTGCAGCTCCCATCCAGCTTATTCTCAAGGCGCCTCATTAGGGTCCAGGTGGTGCAGCATTGATATAACCACAGCCTGGAAGAATTGTTGCTTTAACTTGTCAGTGAGATCGGATTCCCACATTACTGATAATTTGTGGCCGACCACGCTTTTCCTATTCGTGTATTTACATCACTTTCTGTGGATGGGATATTACTACCTAGGTAAGTGAATTGTTCTACTGTTACATAATCTATGCGGTTGCATAAGATTATTGTCAATCCCCTGTAATTCTGAGGGGATGACCCCTTTCATACCATGGCCGGGTCCTTCTATGGAAAATTACAGAAGCCCGCCAAATATGTAAAGTCACGTGGGACATTTTTCAGAGTCACCAGTTTTGCAGTGGATGTCAGACAGAGCAGTCGGCCATGATGTAACTCTGCATACGCGCGCTATGTTATGTCTGGGTTGGGGATTTACCGAATAAAGTAACATTAAAAGAAAATCAAAGTCTTGTGTTTACTAAAAACTAACAATGACACAGGGCTTCTGATAAGGAGAAATCCCCAATAGAAGACCAGACCGGAATCCCCAAGTCAACACCAGACGCTAGACCAGACCAAGATGATAGACGATCAGAATAGCAAAGCCGGCCAGAAGAATAGATGTCCAGGATATAGAATCAAGTAAGAAGTAAGAAAAGGGTATACAACATTATATCGATTTGGTACCGTGAAAACCTCAGTATTCAACACTACTGGCTTAAGAGGTTGCGTGTAGATATGTCTCCTTTCCTTTTGAAACGTAATGTGTAGTGTAATAATAGATATCTGGAAAAAGTGAAAAAGTGACAAAAATAAAAGATAAAAACAGTTTCCGGTAGGCAAACTTATGAATTAAGTAAAATTAAAAAGTAATGAAGCTCAGATGTTTTGGCAAATATTTTGTTTGAGGCATTTCAAAATCCAATGAAACAGCTGATGATTAGGTTTTTTGGTTTTATTTTATTCTTCCTTTCAGGTGTTATTATTAAGAGAGAAAGAAAGAAAGAAAGAAAATTGGATGCGTTATGAAAGAAAGAAAGAAAGAAAGAAAGACAGACAGACAGACAGACAGACAGAAAGTTGGATGTGTCATGAAAGAAAGAAAAAAAGAAACAAACAAAAAAAGAAACAAACAAAGAAAGAAATATGTATGTGTTATGAATAAAAGGGTACAGACAAAGAAAGAAAAAAGAAAGAAAGTTGGATGCGTTATGAAAGAAAGAAAGAAAGAAAGAAAGAAAGAAATTCTATACATTCTCTGTTTCTCTCGTTGGTTTGTTGGCACATTTCAGGGTTGAATAAGATATTCTTGCATATGTAAAACATTGTAATATGAAATAGGGTCTTACATAAGATCAATTTGTTAAACGTACCTGTGTATACCTCTGAGTTTCATCAGACCACTAATTTATTGAAAATGATAAACAGAAAATTCACAAGGTTGTATATACAATTTTGCTGGGAAATTCTGAAAAGTTTTTGGTATTAGTCCTCCTCATCGTCTTGGGGGGGGGGTTATGATATATATATATATTACACACACACACATATATATATATATATATATATAAAAAAGGGCTGGGTTAGCTCCGTCGGTAGAGCGGTCGGCTAGAAACCACAAGGTTCCTAGTTCGATACTGGTCCTCGCCAACTCAGCGTATGAGTAGCACAGGGATCTGTGCGGTAAAGTAAGGAGCTGATGGTAGGTGTGATGCTCCACCTCAGATGCTAAAAAAACAATCTCCTTGGTCTAGCGCTATTGAAAAGGGGATAGACTCCCTCGCTGACTGGTTAATACCGACTTTAGGCCGCCCCGATGACGACTAGTGACAAGAGCTTTTATCAAGAAATCAAGTGATTCGTCACAAATACAAGGGGAAGGGAATCCTTTCCTTAAAGCTAAAAGACCAACTGAATATCAATTCACTTCAATCAAATTCTCTTTGCTTAACATATAGTCTGCTATACAATTTAGCCATAGTTGGAAAAGAGAATAGTTGAATGCACACCCTTGAAAAAGGAAAGCATCCAAATAATACTTATGGGCTCTTTATTCTTGGTTAATGCAGAAGTGCATATGCCATAAAAGCATGTTATACAGGAAACCATGGGTAGCAGCATGGTGGATGTGAGAAACAGTAGATGAACCCATAATGGGATAATGGCATTGCTCATATGATACTGGGTGGAGGAACCCCAAACGGGTCAACTGCCAGGATCAAATAGTTCAGTTAGGAAACTACTGCTCATCATCTCTAAGACCAGCGCCTATTGATGCGTCAACAAAACAGCCACCGATAGATATCCATGACATTGAAATGACCCAAATCCCTATGACAGTATTCAATATTGAAAAAAACATGCAGACCTCCCGAGAACAATGAGTGATAGAGACAGCTAGAGAGAGATTGTCATGGATATCCGTGCTGATAACGTTACATGATGATCATGATTCTTGGTTAAGCAGCCAATTGAGAAGTGGCCATATCACACTGAGAACACCGGTTCTCGACCGATCACCGAAGTTAAGCAATGTAGAGCCTGGTCAGTACTTGGATGGGTGACCGCTTGGGAATACCAAGTGCTCTAAGCATTTAAAAGGGCCGGTTTAACTCAGTCGGTAGAGTGTTCGGCTAGGAATCACAAGGTTCCTAGTTCGATACCTGCCCTCGCCAACTTAGCGTATGAGTAGCACAGGGATCTGTGCAGTAAAGTGAGGAGCTGATGGTAGGTGTGGCGCTCTACCTCAGACGCTAAAATAATCTCCTTGGTCTAGCGCTGTTGAGAAGGGGATAGACTCCCTCGCTGTCTGGCTGATACCAACATTAGGCCGCCCCGACGACTACTTACTTACTGTTCTTCTACAAGGATGGATTTGGCATCAAACCTTCAGTCGATTTAAATGTTTTACTGTAAGTCTGTGATTGAAAAAAGTCTCCAAAGAAATGATCACTGAGCTGCTGGGCAAAGTTTTTTTTTAAGTGAATTCTATAAGAAACTTAAAAACCTCAAAAAGGAAAATAAATAAATAAATTAAAATATAGAAAAAAAAATGCTTTTAAAATTTGGAATAAAAACAAACCATTTTCCTACAGGCCAATATCATGATAAGGATATACTAGCAGGACCTGTGGATATTCCATAGTATAATAATTCAATTATTACAACATTTGATAGTTTACTTAAGAGCTATTGCTAAAAAGTTCAATATGTAAAAAGTATAATTTAATGCCGACAAAGTTTTGAAATAAAGTAATTCTTGAAGAATACTCAATATTTTTTATAAATACATTTTTCTATTTAACCCATAGATGGGACCCTAACAGGTACTATCACTCCGGGTCAGAGAGGACCAGGGAGCAACGGTGATGAAGGGGTGCTCCACATTCCCCAAACCTTCAGAACTGGAACCTCACCATCAGATAGAGTTTAACGTCATTCCCAGGACATGTAGACCCTCAGCCACCGCCTTCTAGCACCCATATAATAAAAAGGATTGGGGATTGCCATAAGAGCAATAGGGATGGGGCAATCATATAGGTGCTAGGGCTTGACGTAACCAGCCGATTGATCAGAGAGGGCCTCTCCGACTATCTAGCCCATCTCAACCACCAGGATTCCGTCTTTAAGCATCATGGGTCCCACCACGGCCAACAGGTGGACCCATTGGGGGAGTCTTACCCATCTACATAGGTGCAGACGGTGCATTTTAACGTCCCAGCCGACAGGCAGTCACACTCATAGCCTTGAGCCAGACGAATATAAATTTAGTAAATACCTAAGTGCCTTTCCATTGGACAATGGTTAACAGGATCACTTGTATTGTCTAGTGAAGCGCGTGTCTAATGGTTAAAGTCATGGGAAATGGACTCGTCGCCCTGAGTTCAAATCTTGGATGTGGTAATTGCATTCACTTAGCGCTAATACCCTTGGGAAAGGTATTAATCCTACTCTCCCTCCAACTATGGATAAATAGTAGGGCAGACTGGGCTCTTTAACTTGGTTAGGCAACCGGTCTAGGAGAAGGAAAACTCTGAATTCAAACCTGTTGAACTCCGCTTAATAAATTGACCTTGTGTCACATCCTGCTTGTGCGGAGGGGTTGGTAAATATATGTATTGTCTTGGGATTCTGATCTTCACTTGATACCTTATATCATGTCGGACTCATCTGATAAAATCAAGATAATCTTTTTATTTACATATTTCTATGTTTATTATTTGATTAATTTTTTTTTTTTTTGTTTTCATCCTCATCTTTGTTGTTTATGACTTTGATATCTTCTTTCAAATATTTATCTCCATTTTCCACACTTTTGGCTGGAAAGAGCCAAAACATGAGTTAGTCTGCTCAACACAACAAGTAACTGATCCATGAAAAACAAGTGTATATTTTCACTGATGTTTTTCACGCAATCTGATCTGGCATTCTCCAGAAAGGCATTGTATTTGCTACTTTCTTTTTTTTCTTTTCTGGTTTGGGCGTGTGAAGATAATTGAAGACATATTTTTGCAGCTGGATTGGAGGTGGCTGGCTCACTTGCCAAAACAATGTTGCAACTTAACTGCTAGGCTTTAGAACACACCAACAGTGTATGGCCACTTACCTCCTATCGGTATCAGCCAATCAGCAAGGGTATTTTCTTACCGGTTTCAGCCAATCAGCAAGGGAGTCACTTAGAATTTCAGTGTCTATCACCTTTCACTAGCCAAGGAGATTGTTTTTTGCCTCCTTACTTTTAGTATTAAAAGTAATATATATAATATATATATATATATATATATATATATATATATATATAATATATATACACATGTATGTTTATATGTATGTATGTAAGGCTGGATATGTCAATCATAGGAAGTCTCACCTGGGTCAATCCATGCAGATTCCAGGAGCAAACAATGTGTCTTGTGCTATCTGTGGCAAGGTCTGTAAGTCGGCTTCTGGTCTTAAGAGACATATGGTGGTGCATAAGCATCAAATTTTTATCTGATTCATCTGATTCATCTGAATCATCTCATTCAACGGGAAGGAAGTCTTTTCAATGTCATATTTGCATCAAACTTTGTAGATCTGCAGCAGGTTTGATGAGTCATCTGAGGGCTCATGCAAGAAAGGGTTCTGACGGTGGAGTTGTGGGATTGTGAGGGACGGCAACGATCTGTAAAGGTTATGCTATTGCCATGTAAGAAATATATATATATATATGTGAAAATAAAATGGAAATTAATCCGACAGTATGAATAAGATATAATGAAAAAACAAACGATGTTTACAACTGAAATAGGCTCATCAGAAGAGAAAGTGTGCAAACCGTTTCGGGGCCCAATTCTCTTGACGGTTTAAATATGGATGGGCCGAGTGTTGCTTTTTAAACCGTCAAGAGAATTGGGCCCCGAAACGGTTTGCACACTTTCTCTTCTGATGAGCCTATTTCAGTTGTAAACATCGTTTGTTTTTTCATTATATCTTATTCATATATATATATATATATATATACATGTACATATATATGTATATGCAAAGAAAGAAGTAAAGAATTTGAAGGAAGAAAAAAAGCAATAGTAAATCTGCCAAATATAGATTAATCTGAGTTAATTACCATTTAATTAGCTTCTCTGTAATGAGTCAAGTGAAGAATCTTTTAATTTATTTCCTCTTCACAACATCATGGATTCGGCTCCCATTATCCATTAACAAGAGGACAATAACAAAAACAAAAGGCAGTTGTAGAATATCCACTAATCTTGCAAACTGTAATAATAAAAACATAAATTATCACTGACATTAGAACCTGAAAATGCCACTACTGAAAAGAAACGAAGATTGTAATATGAGTTTTGATTTAAAAACACAAACAAAAACAAAACAGTGATATCATTTTAGATAGAGGGGAATTAAAATGGGAATAATCAGAATTGTCAGTGGTAATAATAAAATAAAAGGTTAACTAATGTTGACAATATCACCAACTAACTCACATCCACACACACACACAGACACGCACATGCACACACACACACACACACACACACACACACACACACACACAAAATAATGACAAAAATACCAATAATAACAGCTAATTCCATTTCTGTATGAGAACTGCTTTAATTATACAAATGTGATTGTAGATTTACATGTGTCAATTAATCTCTGTAATAATCAAAGAGGTAACTCTAATATTAAAGAATTAATATCATATATATATATATATATATATATATATATATATATGTGTGTGAAGAAAGGAAGTGAATCCGACGGTATGTAATATATCAAGGAAAATGAAAAAACACAGGTTTAAATGGGTTAAGTGGTGAGTTTATTGGCCGACGCTGCAGTGTTTCGATCTATTAATTAGATCATCTTCAGGGCATAAGATAAGAAATTATTTATCACAGAATAATGAGAAAAGCGAGTGGTAATCCGTCATTCAGTCTGTTTAAAAATTTTTTGAAGTTTGAAAAAGGAGACGGTTTTGAAATATGACATCAAATATTCTATTTTATGGCGTGAGTATGTGGCGCTGTAAGTGTGTGTATTGAAAGGAAACATTTATTTGGTGACAAAGGAACATTCACGACCATATTGGTTTCATGCGAGGCAATCGTCAGGTGAAGATTATATATATATATATATATATATATATATATATAACATCTTCACTTGACAATTGCCTCGCATGAAACCAATATGGTCGTGAATGTTCCTTTGTCACCAAATAAATAGATATGTAAAACCTTTATATAATTTTTATTATATTATAACAGCTCTATTTTATATTGAGCACTCTACCAATAATACTGCCTTTGGTACACCATTCCAGCAAAAGCTGAAACAGTGACCATCTCACACTATATATATATATATATATATAAATATATTTTTATATTTTCAAAATATTTTCTTCATATATATATATATATATATATATATATATATATGATATTAATTCTTTAATATTAGAGTTACCTCTTTGATTATCATATATATATATATATATATATATATATATATATATATATACACACACACATATATATGTGTATGTTGAAAGGGTAAATAAATAAAGGAAAGAAAATGTTGAATGGATAAAATTGATTTAATATGAGTTTACTAACATGTGTTTGGGCCAAAAGGTTGTTCATGTACACATGTATTCTATTTTTCATCATTTGAATATAGAATAAAATAATAATAATAGAAAATTATAAAATATTTAAGCATACAAAGAATAACGGCCTTCATCAGAGTAAAATGTTTGAATTTTGAAGTGTTCAAAAAAAGAATTTAAAAAAAAATCATTTGAGAGACGCTCCACAGTAAGAGAAAATAGTGATATATATATATATATATATATATATATATATATATATATATATTTACAGGGTGTCCATAAAAATTTGATATGATGAAAAAAAACATTTGGTCAATTGATGTTAAAAATATTTATGTGTATATATATATATATATATATATATATATATATATGAGCATGTGTGTGTGTCTATCAATCTATCTATCAATATATCTATCTATCAATATATATATATATATATATATATATATATATATATATATATATATATATATATATATATATATATATATATAATATATATATATATATATATATAAGGGGCCGGGTTAGCTCAGTCGGTAGAGCATTCGGCTAGAAACCACAAGGTTCCTAGTTCAATACCGGTCCCCGCCAACTCAGTGTATGAGTAGCACAGGGATATGTGCGGTAAAGTAAGGAGTTGATGGTAGGTGTGGCGCTCCACCTCAGATGCTAAAAAACAATCTCCTTTGTCTAGCGCTATTGAAAAGGGGATAGACTGACTGGCTGATACTGACTTTAAGCCGCCCCGTTGACTTTACTTTTTTTACTATATATATATATATATATATATATATATATATATATTTATGTTTTTTTAAGTTGGGCGTTATTACGAAGCATCTAAAAATAAATGAATGAACTCAATGTTATGGAGTATTGGATTCACTTATTTTTTTATCATTATTTTTTATCATAAATTAATCAGTGTCTGTAAAAAAATTATAATAATGGAGTATTCCGAAGTCAGCATTCAGTCCCCTCACGTTAGTTTGTAATTTTAGAATCCATTTAGTTTCTGCTTGTTTTCGAGATTGCATTGTTGGAAATGCATGTTCTATTTGAATGCATTTGAAGTGTGTAAGGTTGTGTGGTAGGGTGTTAAAGTAAAGTGCTATTGTACTATGCGGGGATTTGAGTTTTATTGTGGATTTGTGGTTATTTAATCTTAGTCTAAAAGATGTTGATGTTTCCCCACACACACACACACATATATATATATATATATATATATATATATATATATATATATATATATATATATATATATATATATAATAAATATATAAAAATTTAAAAAAAATCATTTGGGAAGAAATGCCATAGCTGGACTGCTTCAGTTCAATTCTTTTGATAAAGAGGTATTACCTCGAAAATTCAAGAAATAATAAAAAATACAGGTCAACACACAACACCATTGTTACCGTATTATTATTTTTTATTTATTCCAAACTGCATTGTGATAGCCATCTAGATCAACCTCCTAACCAATATATATATATATATATATATATATATATATATATATATATATATGTTTTCTGAAGGTTAAGAACGAAAATGGATCCATAATTCTTCAAGTAGGTTCTAACAGCAAAAACATTTGTGTCTCTTTGCTCAACAAAAACCACAAATTAGAACTGGTGATTTCAAATGGCCGCCAATTGTCTGTATTGTTCCTCTTTAAGCTTTTGTCTCAGTAGAGCTCAGTCCTCATTGATGGAACTCTGCAAAGCCATCTCCCTGTCGGCAAGTGTCAGTCATTGCTCACATCAAATCAATCAAGGGAAAAAGGTGTGTGAGAGAAGGCAAGTATCCATTTGGACATTGGCCAGAGGCAGGCACTATTAAGCACTTGGTCATAGAATTTTCATTGTCTTCTAAATGCTGGGTCAATTTCCCATTGTCAGTTTCTATCCAATCATTATCTCATGAACAATAAAGAAATGTTCGTTATTGCTTTGGCTTCCATGACCTCATCGTTGTGAGGTCGAGATTAGAACATGAAACTAACATTTGACTCTTGTAGTTTGGGATTGTTTAGTACAAAAAGCCAAGCCAATCAATCAGTCAGCAAAAGAAAAAAGATCAGATGACTTTATCTTAATAACTTTGATAGGAAGTTACTATTTGAATTATTTGGACTATTGTCCTCATCTTCATTGTTTTCTGTACAACGTTTTGGCCAAAGTACACTCCAGTCTTCTTCAGGTATTTCTTGTCGGACTTGGGAACTTTCTCAGAACCTGGAACCTTCTTTTCAGACTTGAGAACCTTCTTGAGATGAGGCTTGATAATTAGTATTATTTGGATTATTTGGACTATTGTACTCATCTTCATTGTTATCTATACAATTTTGGCTGATGTGCCCTCCGGCCTTCTTCAGGTATTTCTTGTTGACGGAGAACCATAAGGTTCCTGGTTCGATACCGGCCCTCACCAAATCAGTGTATGAGTTGCACAGGGACCTGTGCGGTAAACTGAGGAGCCGATGGTAGGTGTGGCACTCCACCTCAAATGCTAAAAATAATTTCCTTGGTCTAGCACTAGTAAAAAAAGGATAGACTCCTTCGCTGTCTGGCTGAATCTGACTTTAGACCACCCCAACGACTATACTTTTTTTACTTATAATAAAAGCAATTGTACATATATTATTTTTAATATTCACTTTAATCAACTAGAGAAAACAAAAAAACAATGTAATCATGATTATTATGTACAGTATGTAATGGTGATAAAATTAACACTGAAAATCTTTCTATCTTGTCTCTTTACTTACAGCATTGAGGACCCCATCCTTAATTAAACTAATCATCTTGCACTTAATTACGTTAATTACCACCTCATCAACTGGAACAAAAAAAATGTTTATCCAATCATGCCTCTACAAAACTTTTTATCCTTCAAGTAGCCACTGCAATAGAAGTCATAACATAGTCATGAATCTCCTGGACCATGTAATTCACGTCAAACTGGTCACTGAACCACATGCAAGAAAGTCATTAATGAACCCCCTCCCCCACCATGTATTCCCATTTTTACCAGTGACAAACTGTTTCCCTTTGACAGTTTCTGGGGACTACAGGATTCTCTATCTCCAAGAATTAAGCCTGTCTGTATATGTCTGGCCTGCACGAGGGGAGGAGTGTAGCAGGTGACTATAGATATTGAACTCACAGCCTACTCGTCGTGAGTAGTGGTTCATAGTCAGACAACTGTCACCCTTGTTGAATATTCAAATTTTGCACGGGTCAGGCAGCACTGGTGGGATTAGTCCAGATGTAAGATCTCGGGGAGAGCAGTTACTTATTATTTAAGGCCCACCTTCCTACACCATAGACAGTTGTGTTTTGATCTTCTTAACGTGAAGAGATACATGCATTGAAAGAGAGAAATTCTGACAGATTGAGCAAGACTACTGTGATAGGTTGCAGGCAAAAGACTGTGCCAGGGACTTTTGCAGTTGGGGAAATTGATTACAGTGGTTGTTTTCGGTCATTACTTCACACAAACAATTTCAGTTTCCAGTTTGTATCTGTTTGGAAACAAAAAACAGAAGAAAATCTATCCCAGCCTCTTCCTAAAAAGTGACTTCCTTTCACATGACTCCAAAAAGGATGCCACAAGTGTGTGGCCTCTATGAAAGCATAGAGTATTTGGACCATATGACCGTTACTTTATAAAGTTCAAATATAAAATAAATCATATCTAACATTTCTATTTATGATAAATCAACATAAACTACTATGTGTACAGCTGGAGGAATATTTATAATTTCGAAAAAAATATTAACATGATTCGGACCATACGACCTTTAGGCACCCCTTTTTGATCTCGATTAAGAAAGGACATGTTTTTCATTTACACCGTCAATATCCGGTTGTTTTAACTGACAATTTTTAGATTTTTTTATAAAATTATAAAACTAACCCCTAACCCTAACCCCTAACTCTGGATATTGACAGTGTAAATGAAAAACATGTCCTTTCTTAATTGAGATCAAAAAGAGGTGCCTAAAGGTAATATGGTCTGAGTATTTTTAAGGCTATGTGTACTATACAGGAAAATGCCAGTAGCTGTTAGGCTAAACCTCTATAAAAGCATAGAGTATATTATGTAAAGGTGCATGTAAAAGCCTGTAGGTGAGTGAGACTAAGCCCCCTTGTCCAAATGGATGGAGACACAATGTGTGTGTTAGTTCTGAAGGCTGGAGTGTCCAAGAGAGAGTTTGATTTTGGTGGCATTCCTTTATATATTCTGCTTGCAATGCCACCTAATGGCTAACTGTAGCAAGCAAGAGAAGATAATCCTTACAATAAGAACCGATTATCTACTCTTGGCCATTGGACTAAACCTGATTTACATCACAAAAAGGAAAAGAACATTGTCATCTAATAGTGTTTATTGTTCCAGTAGATCATAGAGTAAAAATAATGTAAAGCAAAATATTGGAAAATACTTGGACCTTTCCAGAGATCTGAAAACGCTATAGAAGATAAAGGTGACAGTAATACCAATCATAGTTAGCATACTTGGACCTTTCCAGAGATCTGAAAACGCTATAGAAGATAAAGGTGACTGTAATACCAATCATAGTTAGCATACTTGGACCTTTCCAGAGATCTGAAAACACTATAGAAGATAAAGGTGACAGTAATACCAATCATAGTTAGCATACTTGGACCTTTCCAGAGATCTGGAAATGCTATAGAAGATAAAGGTGACAGAAATACCAATCATAGTTAGCATACTTGGACCTTTCCAGAGATCTGGAAATGCTATAGAAGATAAAGGTGACAGTAATACCAATCATAGTTAGCATACTTGGAACAATTACAAGAATTCTTTCTCAGAATAACAGAGTCTGTGAGAACTGGTAATCTCAAGAGGAATTAAGATGGTCCAGTTATAAAATTGAAGAGATTGCCGAGAATTTTCATAGAATACTGGAGAGCTGATTGGTTAGGTTTCTTGGTGATAATAAACCTTTATGTGTTTACTTAATGCCAAAGCTATTCTTGTAGAATAACAGTAGTGGTACTATTCAACCCGTAGCTGGGGGATGACGAGGCTCTTATCTTTTGAAAGGGTATTAGTCTGAAAGTGGATGTAATTGTGTGACTGGAGTTTGAACTTGATTACTTTGATGTTGCAGTCTAGCAAGTTAGATATTATGCCCTGAGGACTACCCCTGGAGAGATGAAGAAACTTGCTGTCACTTTGTGCCTCATTTTAAATTGTTTGAGAATGTGCTGATCTATATAAAGTAAGTCATATGTTCGTCTTTTTTCCCTGCGGCATCCTTTTTGTTCTTCTGGAAATAGTTTGCATCAATTAAGGGAAAAAGTATATTTCATCTTTTGATTCGTGCAGTCAGTATTTTTCACATCACAGGTAGACAAGTTATTGGTCTATAATTGTGGAGAAGGGTTCCTTTTTGTGGGTCTTTCTGGATTTGGGTAGTTATTTTTTTTGTCATCCATTCAGGTACATTTGCTTCTTGTATGCATCTATTCAGTTGTTGGACCAATCTCTTATGGATGGAAGTGAATTATTATTATTATTATTATTATTGTTATACAGTGTAACAACGCCAAACTTTTTTTTTCCAATGATGCAACATTTTCAATTTATCAACATTAATTAAATTTTTTGTTCAATTTTCTGTAATTTTCACTTTCAATGTTGGGTTAGTAATTTCTATTGATTTCTTTCTATTGGTTAAGAACTTCCTTAATTTGGAACAACGAGAAAAGATACCATGCTAGAAGAAAGAAAAACAACAACAACAAAAAAACAAATTGATTTCTCTCTCTCTCTCTCTCTCTCTCTCTCTCTCTCTCTCTCTCTCTCTCTCTATCTCCACACACACACACATGCACACTCACACACAATAACACACAGATGAAGTGCGGTTAGTTCATGTAAATTTACAAGGTAGCAAGGAGGGCAACAACATTTGTGAAATTATAATTGCATCTATTTTTATTTGTTCATTGTTATAGAGTGTGTAAAAGCATAACCCAAGGCCACAGCAAGAAATTGTTTTAAATGGATTAGTGAACTGCTGGGTGGGTAAAAACTGGCAATTCTAATGGCCAATTCTTCAAAATAAAAACAAGAAAATGCAATCTAAACAAAGAATTCATGCCAAAGAACCAAGAACTAAATTACAAATGCAGCCGTCATACAAGTGGTCAACAAGTATAAAACAAAACTTGGTTATAAACTACATTTTCAACTAAAAAACATTAAATAAAAGGACTTTAAAATATTGTATTTTTGTACTTTTTGACACACCTTGTATTCTGAAAAAAAATGTTCTATTCATTCATATTTTTTCAGAATACAAGGTGTGTCATTAAATAAAGGACATTAAAATAGTGTTAGGGCATGTACAGGGTGTGTCAAAAAGTATTGAGATTTTTGTACTTTTTGACTCACCTTGTATTCTGAAAAAAAATAATGTTCCATTCATTAATTTATTTTTCAGAATACAAGGTGTGTCATTAAATTAAGGGAATTAAAATAGTGTTAGGGCATGTACAAGATGTGTAAAAAAATATTGAGATTTTTGTACTTTTGACACACCTTGTATTCTAAAAAAATAATGTTCCATTCATTCATTTTTTTTTTCAGAATACAAGGTGTATCATTAAATAAAGGACATTAAAATAGTGTTAGGCCATGTACAGGGTGTGTCAAAAAGTTTCGAGATTTTTGTACTTTTTGACTCACCTTGTATTCTAAAAAAATAATGTTCCATTCATTTTTTTTCAGAATACAAGGTGTGTCATTAAATGAAGGGCATTAGAATAGTGTTAGGCCATGTACAGGGTGTGTCAAAAAGTATTGAGATTTTTGTATTTTTTGACACATTGAAACATTCAAATATTTTTTTAAGACAGCAAATAAGCATGAGACTACATTAGATTTTTTTTTGTTATTTGTTATGTGAATTTTTTGGATATATATCGGTTGTATATTTTTCCTTTGTTGTTTTTTTAAATATCTTCTCAATCTCATTTGCATCATTGACTTGAAACATTGTGCATTGATATTGAAATTCATATCTTGAAAATTGAGCGAGATTAGAATGGAATGTTTTGTTTTGCAAAGAGAATCTTGTTGATTCTTATGATTAATTCATTGCACGTAATTCTGCTGAGTTGTCCATCATCTTCTTTAGGCTTCTTGCAATCCTCCACAGATTGAAAATGTCAAGTCAGGGACATTTCGTTTTTAAGACTTATTTTATTGAATGTGGCAAACGAATTACCTGGATCAAACGGATGACAGGGTTTGATAGAGAGAGAGAGAGAGAGAGAGAGAGAGAGAAACAATGGCAATAACTACATGGCAAAGAGATGAATCCAGTGTAAGAATGGTCATACAGATCTGCACAATTGTGTGTGTGTGTGTGTGTGTGTGTGTGTGTGTGTGTGCGTATGTATGTGTATGCATGGTTATGATGAGCATTGACTATGTTATTTGGAAAACATAAAAAATCAGAAATATGGGCAGAAAGAAATTTAAAGATGTGAATATGATCAGTTATAAATTTATACATATATACACACATCTACACACACGCACACACACACACACATATATATATATATACATATATATATATATATATATATATATATATATATATATGCTCTTTGTCCTTTTTGTGGTGATTATTTTTCACAATTTCCATCAATTTACTCCTGACAAGATGTTGGGTGAAAGAGCTTTTGAGATCGTATTTCCACAAATTATTTTCAAAGCAATATATAAATTTTGTACCTCCAGACATATATATATATATATATATATACTGTTTAATTAGAAATATGTCATCATCATTAAAGAAACCATTTCTCAGCTTGACAATCCACATTTACCCATCATGAATCTAATTGTGATCCATATTGTGGTTAACTATCTACATAGATACCATATATATAAACAAATATGTATAAAAAATTTCTAATACATTTTTGTGTAGTGTTGATGGAAACATTTTATCTACTAAAATATTTCAAAGATAATCTTTATTTCTCATCCTATAGCCTAATTAGTAAAATAGATTAATTCATTGACTGATCTAAGTTTATGTTATTTTTTTGATTAGTCAAAATGATCCAATTGTTTTAAGTCATTTCTGCTATTAATAAAGAAGTATTAATAAGAAGTATTTTAACTACTCTTATCTAGAGGTGCAAAATGTTTAGATATACAAGTGTTTTCTAATGTTGGCTGTTGCTTTCTGATCTATTTCCCATCAATGGCCAGCCTTCAAGCACGGAGAGAAATTATACCATTATTTTAATTAATTTAATTCATGTTGTTTAAGGAATATTTTTATGAAGTCAGAATGTTCAACTATTGAAGAAAAAATGTTTTGCATCTTATCTGTAATTAGTTTATTTACTGCTAAATAAAAAAACAAACTTGAGTGAACTTCTTCTAAGTGTGTTGATTCCATAATTCTTGCCAAGGGTAGTATATATATATATATATATATATATATATATATATGGTTCCTAGTTCGATACCAGCCCTCGCCAACTCAGCATATGAGTAGCACAGGGATCTGTGCAGTAAAGTAAGGAGCTGCTGGTAGGTGAAGCGCTACACCTCAGATGCAAAAATAATCTCCTTGGTCTAGCACTAGGGAAAAGTGGATAAACTCCCTTGCTAATTGGCTGATACCGATTTTAGGCCACCCTGACGACTTATATATATATATATATATATATATATATATATATGAAATAAAATGGAACTTAATCCGACAGTGTGAATTTGATATATTGAAAAAACAAAAGATGTTTACAAATGCATGGGATCATCAGGAGAGAATGTGTAAACCGTTTCGGGGCCTTTCTCTACGGCCAAACGGTTTGTACATTCTCTCCTGATGATCCCATGCATTTGTAAACATCTTTTGTTTTTTCAATATATCAAATTCATATATATATATATATATATCAGTTGGTATCCTTCCATCTGTTAAAGACGATCGTGTAGTGTCCATATATATATATATATACATTATAATAAAAAATAATATGGTCCATAAAATGGTGTGAATTTTGGTTTTTAAAATTTATTATATTGTATATAGTTATATTATAAAAAAAAATTTCAAACCATTTTGCAAACATTATATTTCATTACAAAATATTTATTTCTCTCATCATGGGTCACCACCCATAGCCAACAGGTGGGCTCATTAGGGAAATTTTATCTAGTACAGTTTATATATTCTACAGCCCCATTCATGTTTATTTTTGCATTGTTCTTGAGACAATTTCATACAATCAATTACTATAATTTACTTACATGCTTATATGTTTTATGATAAAATTTTGTCTAATTAAATTCTCCAATATTCAATTTCTTTTTTCTTTTTTTCTTTCCAGGTAAGTGTCTTCACCTCGTCCTCCAATGTTTTATTGTGTTTAATGATAACGATGGTGTGTCAAATTCCAGTTGCAATCCGACCAAAGTAAACAGAACAAAAGGTAAAACCATAATCTTTTTGCCTATCAGGCATGTGACCTTTTCTTCTAATCAGAGCAAGTCATCTGTTTGCTATTAACACTCGGTTCTTGGCATATACACTTATCCATAAAATGTCAAATGACACACATCTCTTCATGTTATCTAGACCATCTTTATGTAATAAGAATTAAAGTGAATTAAAGAGTGTGTGTGGGGAGGGGTCCACAGTCAAGTCTGACGTATATGCGCTCCCAACTGCCAAAGTCTTCTGTATGTAACAATCTCTTAACAAAATCTGACTACAGTTGTGTCTCCCCCGGTCTGGGATGGCAGGCCCTTAAATCATCAGTAACTGAGTCCATCCGGGCTACTCACTCTGCATTGCCCGTGTGGGACTTCGACATTCACCAGCACTTCAATCATGCGTCAATCCTAACGACAAGACTGTTTACATCTGGGTTATTCTGCACTGCCTGTGCAGAATTTCAACAGTATTTCAATGACAAGGAGGTGGCGAGTTCAATTTCTGTGGTCACTCGCCACACTCCTCTAGTTATGCAATTATAGAATTAAGCTAGAGAAAAGGACAAAGTTATGATTTACGTTCTCCTGTGAAAACCTAAAAATTGACACACATCATCAGCTCTGTATAGACACTGGATGCTGTGCTGAAGATTTGGTGATGACTGATAGGGGCAGGTGGTGAGAGAGAGAGAGTAATGGGAATTCATGTTGTTTACACAATGATGATGATGATGATGATAGAATTATGGCACTGAATCATCTTTGAATATAAACTAAAGAAAATGAATTATGATGATTTGCTGTGATAAAAACTTGGAAAAATACATGGTAATTTCACCTTTAGTTGGCTAAATTCCTAACAAATAAGAAAATTAGAGTAACCTCCCTTGACTTTCACTTTGAAACAAGTGCTTGCCAATTTGAAAGTCTCCATGCAAAATAAACAAATCTTAGAAACTTTTTCGAAAACAATACAACTGCATACTTTAACACAAAAATATCATTAAATGTGTTCTTAATAACAATTAAGTTCATTTCAGATAATTTTATGCTAGGAATTTAGCCAACTGACTTTCACTTTGAAACAAGCCGGTAGCCATTTTGAAAGTCTCCTTGTGAAATAAACAAATCTTAGAAACTTTTTTGAAAACAATACAACTGCATGCTTTAACACAAAAAATATCATAAAATGTGTTCTTAATAACAATTAAGTTCATTTCAGATAATGCGCATGCACAATTTTATGCTAGGAACTTAGCCAACTAAAGTGAAAATTACCAAGTACATTATCTATTAATATGACCTATAAAGAGCATTTGTTGTGTCTGTTACCATGAGCTGAGATTAGAGATGTTCTATTAATTTATGTAATTATCAGTGCAGTTAAACTGTCCGGTTTTCTCAACATGGCACCTAGACGTAAAAAAACAAAAATCAGTAAGCAATGTGGAAAGACACTTGTGAAGCAGATTGTTTATCAGATGTAACAATATAATTATTGCTCTACCTCAGCCCAATACTCCAACCACAGTGCCTAGTTACCCAAGAATCGAGATGGTGATTTGACATTTAGAAAATGGCAATAACTGCTTAGAGGAATGTAAAGACTATGATTATATGGGGAGGTCGTTGGGCAAACATGTGCAGTGATTTCGGATTCAGATAAATTTGGAATCACAATTCATGAGTGAAAAAAAAAAAAAAGTTGTAGAGTGTGCGGTTCATATTTCAGAGAGATAAATAAATACATAGAAATAAATTCTTGGTTGAATTAGTGCATTTGAAGTATAAAAAAAAAAGATAACATGTTAACATTATTAAATGTTTAGCATGAGGCATGAGAGAGTCATTGGCCTTTATGTTATTCTTGTCTATGTAATTATTTCTGTCTGCCATGGCAATCGATAACATGACCATTTGTTTTTATTTTGAAAGAAAAAAAATGATTTCATTTTCATATAATTTGAGACCAAAAGATCTTGCAAGCATTCAGCATAGCCAATCAGCTTTTACTTAGCGATTTGCTCAACTACATCATGGAAAATTGAGTTCTTTTCTTAGAATTTAATTTTGATTTCAGTTTTTTAATCAGTATTGTGCCATTCAGATATGTAAAACCTTTATATATTTATCTTATTATATTATATAACAGCTCTATTTTATATTGAGCACTCTACCAATAATACTGCCTTTGGTACGCCATTCCAGCAAAAGCTGAAACAGGACCATCTCACACTATATATATATATATATATATACTAGGTGTGAAAAAAGTATCAAGATCTTTTGTACTTTTTGACACCCCTTATATTCTGAAAAAAATTAACGTTCTATTCATTGTTTATTTCTATCTTGGCAAATACAGCTTCAAACTCAATACTTTATGACACACCTTGTTTATATATATATATATATATATATATATATATATATATATATGTGTGTGTGTGTGTGTGTGTGTATGTGTATATATATATATATGTGTGTGTGTGTGTGTGTGTGTGTGTGTGCGAGTGTGTGTGCTGCATGTTGCTGCAAAGGTGCACAGCAGTTTAGTACATATTTTAACATCTGGATACAAATATCTTTATTTATCTATTTGCCTTAGTTTATTTACTTGTTTGCATTTCAAAAGATTTAATTCATCTAAAATTTCTCCGTTAATCTCACCATCTGTTGATTTTAATTATTTTAATCATTGAAACTTTAGCTGAGAAGTAGACATGGAGCATTAATGGCAAATTGAAGAAATATCTTCAAGGCTAAAATGAAAATGACAGACAAGTATCATAACATGGTAATTATGAACTTTTGTTTAGTAAATTAAGGTGTCCCAGAAAAAACAGAACCCACAAATTTTGTAATAAAACTGTAAATTTTCCCATTAAACAAATAAATTAAGGTTTAGGTTAGGGTTAGGGTTAGAGTTAGGGTTGGGGTTTAGGGTTTAGGATTTAGGGTTAGTTTAATGGGAAAATAAATATATAATTTGGGTTCTTTTTTTCTGGTCAGCCAGACACAGAAAAAAACAGAACCCAAATTATTTAGTTTCCCATTAAACTAACCCTTAAAAAATACCTAAAGAAATACTTGAAGAAGGCTGAAGGGCACATCAGCCAAAACATTGTACAGATAACAATAAAGATGAGAACAATAGTTTGAATAATCCAAATAATACTACTGACTTTAGAGTTTTTTTTTTTTGTTATGCAAGTTTAGAGAAAACACAGAAGGGGAAATTTCAACTTGTTCAGCTAATAACATATTTTAAAATTACCACTGAAATATTTTTCAACAGAATGCATATTATAAATCAATTATGAAAATATGCTGTAATATTTGGACTAATTGTGTTAGTCTCTGAGTTACAAACTAACCAAAAATTGATTTTTCCAATTAATTAAATTTAGCTGCCTTCTGCGGAATTTCTTTCTAAAGAAATAAATGGATGCTGAAAGACATTTAAACAACTTGATGCAGCATCTGAAAAGATGAAAAGCATTGCCTCTTCTCAGTCATCTTTAATTTGCATAAAGCACTTATCCAGTCATGCCAAAAATTTTGACTTGTTAAAGTTTTAAATTTCAAGTGGATTCTTCTTTTGTCTTCTCTTTTATTTGATCTTTAATTATAACTAGCAGTGGCTACCCGGTGTCGCCTGGGTAGAGGGGTATTTTTTAAAGTTAGTCCTGCAGATCCATTATTACAGAATCGTGAGTTGAATCCTCATGGGATGCCCCATTTAAATCCCTATGTAAAAAAATAGACCTTGCATTGATCCAGCTACTTGAAAAGAAATGACTTAGTCAGATCTTAGCCCTGAAGAGCATTAAGCAAAGCTTTTAGTAGGTTTGTCCGACTCATTAGATTTATCTTTATTATTTGCTCTACTTAGGTATTGAGCACTTTTTACTTATTAGCTTTAGTTTCCTCGCAGTTTTGCATGAATATATATATCTTATATATATATATATGCATATAAATTGTTTTTTCTTTTGGCCAAAATATTGTATCAATAGATTATTTTTGGTTGGAACGATTGTCTTGGTCTTTTCTTTTTTCAAAAAAAAATTTTCTTCCCGGTTGATGTTTGGTAGTATATTTTTACAATCAAACTATTTGCTGGTTTTTTCTCATCGAGATGATTTACCAATAAGTTTGATATATTAAATTATATATATATATATATATATGTATATATATATATATATATATATATATTTCTCTCCATATTCCTTCTAAGAATTTCAACTCCTTTCCCCACCTTCCATGCTTTCTCTCTCCCCTTCATCTAACCACTTCCCCATACCCCCTACACTTACCAAACATCCTATTCTGTCCCCCTTTTTACTCACACCTAGTGACCAATTTCGCCAAAATCTTAACCCTGCCCACTCACTCCCCTTTTTAATACTTCCCTCTCTGCTTCTTAGGATCAAATTTCTCTCCAAGAAGGCTGACCCATTTTCTCCTTGAACTTGTTTCTTTCACACTGTATTTTTCCACCTTACTCTGCATATCCTCTCTAACTCCCTCCTCTCTTTTGATTTTCTCTCCCTCCCTTTCCGATGATTTCCCTCTGACCATTCAAATTTTCCTCACAAATGCTATCCCACTCACTTGACTTCTGGCCCCTTTCTCTTCTATAAAACACTTGTATGATACTTTAATGATTAAATGACTGATGCTTGGCAAAATATATTTCCTACATACACTTGTCTGGGTTTTGTTCCCTTGTTCCACATATGTTTACTACATATATATATCATTGGCTTTCGTAAACAAACGTGCATATAAAAATTAATGGTTAATAGCATCATATTCACACAATCACTATACACTTAACATCTTTCATTTCGTCCCTCACATAAACATTACTTAACAGTGTCCTGAAGATGGTGACACTAAAATTGTTTCCTGATCATAACATCCTGTGTTTGTTATATTTTTAAAATATTTTCTTCTCATATTGTCGGATTAATTTCCTCACCGTATTTCCATATATATATATATATACTAATAAATAATCTATATATTCTTAAAACTTTTCCTTCATCTTCTTTAGCAAATCAAGAAGATTCTACAGTATTCTATGACTTCATCAGGTACAGCTCCAGAATTTCATATATTTTCCAAGGGAAATAATACATAGACCAAAATTTTTATCTATCTACAAAATCTTATTGTTATAGATTTAATTTTATGTTTAATATTTCCTTGTTCTTAAGAAAGTATATAATGGAAAATCCAAAACAAAATAAGAAGAACAATACAAGGTAATTAATAAATTCTATTTTGTTTCAGTAATGAAATTATTGTCTTTGAAAAACATTCATAAAAGCTTTGACAATGCAAATACCATTTCTAGATAAACAGATATTTATTTTTCTTCTGGTCAGATTTAAAAGAAAATCAAATTCTATATGAATTGTTTTGTCCTTTATTCATCTAAAGAGTTCATCAACTGGATATACACAACTGGCTTATTTTGCTTTCATAAAAATAAGACAAAGGCGAAACATTACAATATGAGCAAAATTCTTCTGAAAGAAATCATTTCTTTCACAGATGATTTAATTTTCCCTTTTTGTTGGCGGTTTTATTATCTAAACTATAATTTTCTGAACATTGGATGATAACATAATTGGGTTAAATCTTATTTGACAGATATAAATTCCACCATTATATGTCACCCTGCCGAAAGAAAAGAAAAATCAAGGAATTAACCGAGTTTAATGAAAATTTCAGTATTGATACATTAATAAATAAAAGATATAATGCACTAGTTATTTTAGGTCAATTAACTTTGAACCACATTTGTTTGTGAATCTGTGTTACGCCTCAAATATATGTGGTTTAAAGTTAACTGACCTGAAAAAATGTAAGAGTTTTTAAATAAAATAACTAGTGTATTATATATTTTATTCCTTAATGTATCAACACTGAAATTTTTATTAAATTCGGTTAATTCCTTGATTTTTAGTATTTTTTTTCTTTCGGCAGGGTGACATACAATGGTGGAATTTAGGCCTGTTAAGTAGGATTTAACCCATAATTGATTCCTTCTTAAGCTTTAATGATTTTTAAGTTGAACCAACTTTAGAATCTATGTTAGCTTATATTGCAATATTTCAATCCGTTTGGATCATCCTCAGAGCATGTCTATTATAAAAAGTTTATCGACAAATTTGATTGGTTGTAAGGGAAACAACTTATAGTGGATTTTTAAGAAAAGAGATACTTTAAGAAAAGGTCATATTTGTCAACAAATTGTTTTCTTCATTTTATAATAGACATGCTCTGATGATGATCCAAATCAAATTGAAATATTGCAATATAAGCTAATAAAACAACACTACTTAACAATGTAGGGACTAGAACTCTCCTGTGCCTTCGGGGATAGGAAGTAGAAAAGGTAACGTCCCTTGTCAGGTTGGGTGAAGAACCCTCTTTACGGTTTTGGTACCAACGTGTGAGCCTCGTAGAAACGAGCTCTTGTCTCAGTCTCTTGTGACTGAAGGAACTTTCCTCTCAGTGAGGGAGTAACAACTGAAGACTCAACCTGACACCCCCCTCAACGAGGGAGATATATGAACTGTAAGTACTGCCTCTAAGTACTTGTTATATTGACTGTTTTGAGTTTATATGTGAATAAAATAGGTTAAAAGTACATGTGCTTTCCCTTTTGTCATTACATTCTGTGAACTTATATTTTGTTCCTCATAGACTGTAGGCAGCTATTTCTACAACAACATCTGTGTGTTTATCAAATTTCTTACTCTCATATACAGTCGTATTCATTTTATTATTTTAATTGATATTCAAAATCTATATATCAATACTCGTGTTTTTTAAAAGTATGACCATTATTATTTTGCAACACCCTCTGGTTAAAAATGAGATTGTCTAAATCGTCAAAGATGAAATGAAAAACTATAAATCCTGGTGTTACTGAATTCTTATTTATAATGTGTGTCGTTATCTCAGCTATATAATGGACCATTTCATTTTTATTCTAAAGAATGAAAGGGAGGAAAATGGACATGTTACACAGAAAATATATAATAAGAAAGAAAGAATAAAACATAATAAAAAACAAATAGAAGACAAATAAAAGAAAAAATACAAAGAAGAAAAATAAAAATAAACAATTTAAAAAAAAAAGAATATATAAAGAATAAAGAGCTGAGTCAGCTTGGTTAGTAGAGCATTTGGCTAGAAACCACAAGGTTTCTAGTTCGATACGGGCCCTCGCCAATTCAGCATATGAGTAACACAGGGATCTGTACGGAAAGGTAAGGAGCTGATGGTAGGTGTCGTGCTCCACCTCAGACGCAAAAACAATCTCCTTGGTCTAGCACTAGTGAAAAGATGATAGACTCCCTCGCTGATTGGCTGATACCGACTTTAGGCCACCCCGACGACTTTTTAAAATAAAGAATAAAAGATAATAAAACAAATTTATAGAAAAATATTTTTTTAATAATCTATACGTCAATATAGATAAGAGATTCATTTTTAACTTTTTGAATCCCGAGCAATGCTGGGTAGCTTTGCCGGACCATATGACCTTTTAAGAAAGGACATGTTTTTCATTTACACCGGTTGTTTTAACAGACGATTTTTAGATTTTTTTAAAAATTATAAAACTAACCCCTAACCCTAACCACTAACCCTAACACTAACCCTAACCCCTAACCCTAATCCCTAACAAACAACTGGATATTGACGGTGAAAATGAAAAACATGTCCTTTCTTAATCGAGATCAAAAAGGGGTGCCTAATGGTAATATGGTCCGCTTTGCGAATAGAAAGATGAACTGGCATTAAGAGCAAGAAAATAGAATAAAAAATAAAATGTAAAATAAAAAATGAAAAAATTTTAAATAAGAATGAGAAAAAATGAAAAGTCTAAAAAAAAAAAAAAAATCGGGAAAATAAAGATGGAATGATGGAAGAAATTAATGTAAGAAGAAGAAATAAAGAAAACTAAAGAAAATAGAAAGATTTGTCAAAGACAATAAGAATTCAGTTAATCATATGATTTTTTGGAGCAAATACAATGCATACATTGTATTCAACCAATGAATGCTATACATTTAATAATTTAGTAGCATCCATCTTCAAGGAATAGGATTTTCTTTTTGATTACAACACAACAGAGCTATTTGCCATTGACTTTTACTTGTTTTAAGGCCTGGGGTATTCTTTAAGGAAAATTTCAGTAAACAACCTACAGTGAACATGTCTCAAGAATTAAACATCAGAGATCTCTCAGCCTTAACCATTAAGCTGTCACTCAAGACAGACAATGGAGGAATAGGAATGAGAAAAGAAATAAGCAAATAAAAAAAAATGAAAAAGAAATATTCATTGGAAAATTTCGTCAGAATTTTATATTTTTTCATCTTTATTTAAATGCCTAGAAAATAATTATTTTTCCTTAAATTGCCAAGTTTGAATTAAGAGAACGTATTTGATTGAAAAGAAATAGTAAATCACATTTGATCCAGATAAAGTGAAATGTCCTTGGCAAAAAAATGACCTAGATTGGTTTAGGATATAAAAAGTGTTCAACTTAAATTTGCATAGATGCAATTTGGTATTTGAAAATGTTAAATGGGGTGCAGAATTATGAAAAGATTATTAATTTTAGCTGGAATTATATTTTGGTTCTTCTTATTTATATTCATTTATTCTATTTTCTTGTTCAGCCTTTTTACCTTTTATGTTTTTTAGACTTTTTCTCCTTTTTACTGGTTTTTAAAGTTGGATTATTTTTGTTGCTTTCTTTCTTATTATTAACCTTTTTCTAATTAGGTTTCTTCTTTTTCTTCTCTCTTTCAATTCTTTCTTTCTTTCTTTTTCTTTTTTTCTTCTTTTTCTTCTCTCTTTCAATTCTTTCTTTTTTCTTTTTTTCTTTTCTTTTTCTTTTCTTTTTCTTTCAATTCTTTCTTTTCTTTCTTTTTTTTCTTTCTTTCTTTCTTTCGTTTTTCTTCTTTTCTTCTCTCTTTCAATTTTTCTTTTTTTCTTTCTTTTTTTTTTCTTTCTTTCTTTTTCTTTTTATTTCCCAATTCATTATCCTTTTCTTCTCTCTTTCAATTTTCTTTTTCTTTTTTTCTTTTTTTTTTTTTCTTTTTTCTTCTTTCTTTCTTTTTTTTCCCAATTCATTTTTCTTCTTTTTCTTCTCTCTTTCAATTCTTTCTTTCTTTTTTCTTCTTTTTTCTTTTGTTTTTCTTCTTTCTTTTTTTCTTTTTCTCTCGTTTTTCTTTCTCTCAATTCTTTCTTTCTTTTTTTCTTTCTTTTATTTCCCAATTCATTTTTTCTTCTTTTTCTTTCTTATGTTTTTTTACTTTTCTATTTTCTTTTTTTCTTCTCTCTCTTCTCATTGTCACTCCTCACTCTTTCTCTTTCCTTTGCTTTCCTCTATATTGTTTCTTTATTCCTTTCTTTCATTCTCTATTTCTTTCTTCTTTTTTTTTAATTCACCCCTTGTTCTCCTTTCTCTTTCTTTCATTTCAATTCTTTCCTTTTTTTTCACCTTGTTTCATTCCCCACCTCCCCCTCCTACGCCCTCCTCCTAATCTCCTCTACTCCCCCTCCTCTTACTCCTCCTCCCTAATTTTCTCTTTTCCCTTTTTTTATCTTATATCACTTTCCTCCTTCCATCCACCTAATTTAAAAACCACCATTTAAATGTAATTCGCTTTTTTTTAATTTTAATGTATTTCATTCATCCTCTTATTAATAGATTCTTTTTTTTTTTTTTTTTTTTTTCATGGATTGACAGTTGTTGTTTTTAAATCCTACTTACTAGTCTACTCGCGTATAATGATTCGTGTGTTATTGCAATTTGTAGCTGATTTGAATCCTTGTAGCTTTGAGCAACAGCAGCAGCAGCAGCAGTCCCCCCTTTTGTGCCCCAAAACAAAAAAGTCAACTGCCGCAACAGCAACAATGATCTACAAGTGGCAATGCCAATAAGAGATGTGAATCTACGTATAACAAACTCCTGCTGCTAAAAACCTGTTGTTTCCTTTGACAAATCAGAGCAGCTCATATCTGACATGTTCAACGTCAGCTTCCTGGATTACACAACAAAAACAAATGAACCCCCCAAAAAAAAAAAAATAAAAATAACAAAATAAACTAAACCTGAAAAGAAATGAGTTGTTGCAATCTGACAGAGGTGACATGGAGCATTTAGTTTCATTTGTTCTTTGAATGAGATGAAAAATGTGTTTGGAGGGGTCGGTATTTTTCATTCAATCAAAATTACAAATACCTAATCATTCATGTTGAATAATTCTTCTTTTTTTTCCCATAGTGGATCAGATTAAAAAGAACAGGCAGACTGTGAGCAGTATTTTTAACATCCAATTTTATAAAAGCTGTTTTATTGGTAACTAAATAAATGATAGAGTAGTTTTTTGTCTGAAGACTAATAGTTGTTTGCAGTAGCTAATAAAGCATATGTTTATAGTGAATGAATCATTATCATCATGTTGTGCTATAAGCACGGTGTAACGTGGCGGTATATATTCACGGTACCCAAACGGATATACGTAACGTTCTAATAGCGAACGTTCTAATAGCGTTATATGTTGTATAGCGGGTCTTGTCAACGTGCCTCCAAATTCCCGACACTAAATAGGTGTTCGGCACGTGGCAGTCATCTTGTTGATAAAAAAGTACAACGCGAGAAATATATCGTCACAAGCTGCTTAGCTTTTGTTTCCAGGGCTCGTCTCGTGGGTTGTTCGGAAGAGGAGAAAGGCAGAGAGAAAGAGAGAGAGAGAGAGGGACACTGTTAAATTACTGTGATCCCACAACAGGGACCAGAGTTCCGTCCGTACCCTACACGTCCAAAAGCAAAAAGAGGCCGGTATTTTTCTTCGTCGTTCCACATCACCAAGTGACTTCCGGTTCCAGTCAACACCCGAAACTTCCGGTTGACATTCAATTCTCCATTCGAGGGGTCACACCCTGGTCAAACTTACGACAACCGTTTTGTGCTCATCACTTTTTTTTTAACTTTTACTATCTCTTATTTCTTCTTCCTCTCTTTTCTAATAGTAGTTCTTGCAAAACTCAGGATATTCCCCATCTTGCTACACAGATATCCATGACAATCTCTCTCCAGCCATTTCTATCATTCATTGTTCTCAGGAGGTCCTCTGCGCAGCATCCAGTATCCATACAGAGCTGGTCAATGTATGTTTTTGCTAGTCGGCCCACACTGGTGTGCCCATCTTTCAAGCCATTGTCATGTCCGTGCTGCTGTATGGCTGCACAACTTGGACCCTAACAAAGCTCCTAGAGAATAAACTAGATGGGAACTGCACAAGAAATGCTGCGTACGATCCTAAACAAAATGTGGAAACAACACCCCATGAGAAAAAAGCTGTATGGCCACCTACCCCATATCACACAAACCATTTGTGTAAGGTAAACAAGACACATTGGACACTGTTGGGGAAGCAAGGATGAAATCATAAGTGATATCCTCCTGTGGAAGCGAGCACAGTGAATGAATAAAAGACATTATGTGGTGTTATTTTTGTATAGACATGAACAGATTTTATTAAATGATACATATTGAGATGTATTGATTGTTGGGATAGTTACTATTAAATTAAAATTATCAACAAGTTTGGAATTAACATGATAAAATCTAATTCTCCTACTTGTTTCTTGCATGTAATAATTCAATTAATGATCACAGCAATTTTCAATGTAAAATAAAGATATTTAATCTTTGTCTGATCCAATGAAATAAGAATTGTAAATTTAGATTCCATCTCAGATAGTGTGCTTAATAAAATACATTTTGCTATAAAAAATGTGTACATCATTAAACATACATCTCTGTAGATTTATTTTCACCTTGGTTGTCATAGGATAGATAATAGAAGATACCAAATATCCTTGTTTCCCTCTCCATCAGCTTGACTCTATATATATATATATATAGTTAAAAGAAAGGAAATGAATCTGACGGTATGAGTATAGATAAAAGGATACGAAAACAACACAATATGCTGTTAGCTATGAATATGTTATAAAATGTTTTCACTTTAACAGCATATTGTGTTGTTTTCAGATCCTTATATATATATATATATATATATATATATATTTACCAACCCCGCCGCATGAGCAGGATGCGACACAAGGTCAATTCAGAGTTTTCCTTCACCTAGACCTTGGTTAAAGAGCCTAATCTGTTATTTACCCATAGCTGGAGGGAGAATTGTATTCATACCTTTCCCAAGGATATTAGCGCTATGTGATATGCAAACAGTTTAGTCTAGGAATTGAACTCAGGTCAACGAGTCCATTTCCTAGGACTCTAACCATTAGATCACATGCCTCCAACAATTCATGTTATAGTCACAATATTTCATTTGATTTAACATCCATTTCTTTGTTAGCTCCAATCTTTTTATGATGTGCTAAGGGGGTGGCTGAGGGTTTTAGTGTCCTGGGTAAGATGTTAAACTCTATCTGATGGTTAAGTTCCAATTCTGGAGCTCTGGGGAATGTGGAGTACCCTTTCATAACCATTACACCCAGGTCTACTCTGATTGGGAGTGGTAGTACCTGTTAGGACCCAATTTATGGGTGAAATAGAAAAAATTGAGTTTTGAAAAAATGTGCTTAAAAAAAATTAAGTTTCCATCAAGAATAAATAAAAAATCATCAGCTTAAAAAGACCCAACAAGGGTTAACATGTAGTAAAAACCAACCAACCAGCCAACCAAACAACTAATTAGATGTGTTTTTATATTCACTAATCTTTATTATAGGGGTCTGTTTAGCATTGGACTAGGAGCCACAAGGTTCCTGGTTCAATACAGGTCCACATCAACTTAGCGTATGAGGAGCACAGGGATCTGTGTGGTAAAGTGAGGAGCTGATGGTAGGTGTGGCACTACACCTCAGACACTAAAATAATCTCCTTGGTCTAGCACTAATGAAAAGGGGATAGACTCCCTCTTTATTCAATTCATAAAAGTAGATTTTCATTCCACTGTACATTCTGGGGAAAATATTTTGAAATAGTATTATTTGTATTATCCGGACTATTGTCCTCACCTTCATAATCATTATGAAGATGAGGACAATAGTCCAATAATACAATTCTCAAGCCTCATCTCAAAAATTCAGAGAAACAATATATTGAATCTGTTAATTCTTCTTAGCTAATTTGACCTTGTGGTGACCCCATCTCACACACACCAAACCAGAATAAATGACTTTCATTGCCTTAGTCAGATATTGAACTCAGGATCTCCAGATTACTGAATGCTCTCAACCAATGGTTTCCCCAACTAAATAATTGTCTTGTAACAATCATGAGGTGGAATTTTGGACTCTTAAACCTGATGTCTAATCTTTCCTAGAAAATTCAAACATAAACTTGAGAACAACTAATTTTTCTCTTAGTGATAAAATAATTGCATGGGATTATGAGCCAGATATCATCTTTCTTTGAAAAGTAGAAAAATATTCAGTTATTACTTTAAGTACCTGATTGAAAATTATATCAGTGTTTACAAATGTCTAGAACTGGAGAAAACACTAAAGCATAAGTGAACAATATTATATTTATAATAGATTTTAATATATATATTATAATAAATATATATATATATATTAATATATGGAGGTACGTGACATAATGGTTAGAGTCATGGAAAATGGACTTGTCAACCCGAGTTTAAATACTAGACAAAGCTGTTTGTATTTCACATAGTGCTAATACCCTTGGGAAAGGTATGAAACCATATATTCTCTGTCCAGCTATGGGTAAAATAGTAGGGTAGACTGGGCTCTTTAACCTTGAGTAGGTAACCAGTCTAGGAGAAGGAAAACTCTGAATTAAAAAATTCTGAGGTCAGTCGTTGATTGGGTTTGTGGCATTCCTTTGGCTCCAATTCTTTCCTATCGACTGTTCCAAAAAGTGCGGAATGGTCCAACACAAGCCTTCACCACTATAAACAAAACATTGTGTTGGTTGTTCATTGGATGAACACTCATGCGTCAAAAATTGACAAGAGAGTTAATTTTTTTTTAGATATATTAATATAACACTGGTGCATCCATGTGTAAGAGTACATAAAAGAAAATCACTCAGCAGTTCCCAGCATATTTTTTTCTTTTTCTTGGATGGTTTGTGAGATGGGAGGTCAGTGGCCATGCTGCTACTGTTACATAATTATTAGTCACCTAACATTTATGGCAATAGTGTAGAAATCATAATGGCGATTAGTGCAGCCCACGGCCTTGAGGGATGAGTGACAACGCTTGACCTCACTCTCACCTTGCCTTCCGGGGATAAATCGTGAGAACCAGAAGGCATAGAAGACCCTGTTCCGGTTTAAGGATTGAAGTAACTCAGCAGTTAGAAGTTAGAAACCGAGCTAGTAACATGTAAGTCTCACTGCAGAATGTCTGGGTTGGGGATTGGAAATAAAGTAACATCTACGTAAATCGAAGTCTTGTGTTTATTACCTAAAAACTAACAATGACACAGGGCTTCTGATAACGAGAAATCCCCATAGAAGACCAGACCGGAATCCCCAAGTTAACACCAGGCGCTAGACCAGACCAAGATAAGATAATAGAAGAAGAACCAAAGCCGGCCAGAAGAAAAGACGACTAGAAGTAACAAGTAAGAAAGGGTATACAACATTATATCGATTAAGTGCCGGTAAAGAAGGCGCTATGCAACATACATCTGATTTGGTACCGTGAAAACGTCAGTATGCAACACTACTTCTAAAATGTAGCCACCCAGCAAGGACCTACATTGACCAGCTCTGCATGCATACTGGATGATGTGCAGAGGACATCTCAGGTGATAGGGAAGGTTGGTGAGAGATTGTCATGGATATCCGTGCTGCTAGCATGACATGATGATGATGATTTAATTGAAATACAATATTGGACAAAAAACAGCTGGCATAGAATTTTTCTTAAGACAATTCGTAATTATTGATATTATATTGATATTCATAAACTATGATATCTTAGAATGATTTATAAGAACTAGATATTTTTGAACGATAGAGAAGGTTGGCGAGAGATTGTCATGGATATCCGTGCTAATTGCGTGACATGATGAGGATGATGATTTATAAATCTTATTTCCTGAACATAATTAGTAAGAATTGAATTTTTCATTTTGAATTGAATTTGAAGGAAAATGCAAATGTGATCAATTACAAGAATAACATTGTACAATTATTGTTGTTAATTATTCAAACTAGTCTCCTCATCTTGATTGTTCTGGTTACAATGTCTCAATTTATGTAATCTGATTAGAACATGACTGAAACAACAAAAATGAGGATTCCAGTTTAATAATTGAAAGGACTAATGATAATACATAGAAATAGGATATCTTGAATGAAAACTTATGTAGAATTTCTAGTTGGGTTGTTTTCAATAAGCAACAAAGCCGATGATTAATGTTATCTAAGAGAATAGATTTTGTATAGATTTCAATTGAGTCAGGTGATTTGGACAATGTTTGGTAGACCATAACATTTCTGTTAGGTTGGCTTTTTTTTGTATGCGTGGGTGGTAAGGCAAGAGAGTTGCCATATGAGATGTTTATATACAGCATATAAATAACGCAGGTAAATGTCTGCTTATTTTGTGTGTGTGTGTTTGTATGTGTGTGTGTGTATGTTTGTGTGACCATAAATATCTGCTTATGTGTGTGTGTGTGTGTGTCTGTATGTATGTATGTATGTTTGTGTGACCATAAATATCTGCTTGTGTGTGTCAGTGTGTGTGTGTGTGTGTCAATGTGTGAACATAACTATCTGCTTATGTGTGTGCGTGTGTGTGTGTGTTTGTGTGTATGTTTGCGTGAACATGAATATCTGCTTATGTTGTGTGTGTGTGTGTGTGTGTGTGTGTGTGTATTTTTGTGTGAACATGAATATATGCTTATGTGTGTGTGTGTGTGTGTGTGTGTGTGTGTGTGTATGTTTGTGTGAACATGAATATCTGCTTATGTGTGTGTGTATGTTTTGCGTGAACATGAATATTTTGCTTATGTGTGTGTGTGTGTGTGTGTGTGTGTGTGTGTGTGAACATGAATATTTGCTTATGTGTGTGTGTGTGTGTATGTTTGTGTGAACATGAATATCTGCTTATGTGTGTGTGTGTGTGTGTGTGCATGTGTGTGTGTGTGTGTGTGTGTGCGTGTATGTTTGTGTGAACATGAATATCTGCTTATGTGTGTGTGTGTGTGTGTGTGAACATAAATATCTGCTTATATGTGTATGTGAATATGTTTGTGTTAGCATAAATATCTGTTTATGTGTGTGTGTGTGTGTGTGTGTGTGTGCATGTGAGTATTTTTTAAATATCATGTACAAGGTGTGTCAAAAAAGTATTGAGATTTTGTACTTTTTGACACACCTAGTATTCTGAAAAAATAACATTCCAGTCATTCTTCATTTCTATCTTGATAAATACAGCTTTAAACTTGGTACTTTTTTGAAACACCTTGTATTCTAAAAATAAATTAATGAATGGAATGTTATTTTTTTAGAATACAACATGGGTCAAAAAGTACAAAAAATCTTCATACTTTTTTGACACACCTTGTATATCAGGAAGTGGCACTAGTTTAATTCATTCCAGTCATATATTTTCAGAAACTACAATTGTACATCTATAGTCTATTATATGCATATTATTATAGACTGTTTGCATTTATATAGAACCAATACCCTTGGAAAAGGTATGCATCCGCCTATTCTTCCTCCAACTATGGATAACTAGTAAGGTAAACTGGGCTCTTTAACCTTCATTAGGCAACCAGTCTTAGAGAAAGAAAACTCTGAATTCAAACCTGTTAATCTCTGCTTAAGAGATTGACTACATGTTGCATCCTGCTCACACAGACGGGTTGGTATATGCATATATTATTATATAAATGATGTAATGGTTAGCAAGCTAGTCTCGCAGATCCATTACTACTGAATAGAAAGTTTGATTCTCATTGGATTCCCATATTTGTGACCTTGTGTCACATCCTACCCATAGCGAACAGGTTGGGTGAATAACTACTATTATATAAACGATCGTATTTACTTGAATCTATACATATATTGGTCAGTGATGCTGATAGCTTTTTGATTAAGTGCATCCTAGGATGCAGATATTTGCTTTGAATGAGTCCCTGGGAAGATTTTGGGGTCTCAACTACAGCCGACTAACTCCTAACTTGTAACCTATCCTGTGCAATTCATTTCTAAGAAAGTATTGAAATGTATTTACAGTTAACTTGAAATGGTGAGGGAAGAAAAATTAAAAACAGTGAGATACATGTTAGATAGGAATAACTCCTAACTTGTAACCTATCCTGTGCAATTCGTTTCTAAGAAACTATTGAAATGTATTTACAGTTAGCTTGAAATGGTGAGGGAAGAAAAATTAAAAACAGTGAGATACATGGATATGATTTTACTGCGTTCTTTTTTTGATTTTTGTGCATCAGGAATGCAAGACACGTACCTATCAGCATCTCTGTATATAAAAGTAAAGTAAGTAAAGTCGTCTGGTTGGCTTAAAGTCGGTATCAACCAGACAGTGAGGGAGTCTATCCCTTTTCACTAGCGCTAGACAAAGGAGATTGTTTTTGGCATCGATATTGGAGGTGGAACGCCACACCTACCATCAGCTCCTTACTTTACCTCACAGATCCATGTGCTGCAGAGTTGGCGAGGGCCAGTATTGAACTCGGAACCTTATGGTTCCTTGGCGGACGGTCTACTGACTGAGCTGGTAATATAATTATAGGAGAGTTTATTGCTCATGTGCTCATTTATTCATTCTTTCATTTCTCGATCATCACGGTGTGTCATTGATAAGAAGGCTGACTAAGGGATAGAACGAAAGGGGAATTGGATTTATAACCTTTCCAAAATTACATCAACAATCTGCAGAATCTCTACAATTGTAGTATGTCAATAACAAGACAACAATCAAGATGAATGGAGAAGGGAAAGTCAAAGGGGAATTGGATTCATGCCTTTCCCGAGAGCATTAATATGTTATTAGAAGGACCTGTGGATATACCACAGTATGATAATTACAATGTTTGATATGTTTACTTAAGAGCTATCGCACAATAGTTCAGTATGTAACAAGTATAATAATCTTTACTAGCAGAACCTGTGGATATACAACAGTACGATAATTCAATGGACCGGTATCAGAATGCATGTTTTTATCTTTGGTTCTGATTGGTCTTTAAGATAGCAATTTGGCATTGGTTACTATATGACATCCAATTCTAGTTATATGAAATTATACAAGATGAATTATATTAAAATACAATTTCATAATCCATTTCTAATATTTAGCAATTTGGCCTTGCAAAATAACCACTCAAGTCCAGCTGGAACCTGTCAGCTTTTTACCCGATGACATAAATATCAACTGAGTCCTTTGTTTTTCCGGTAATATTCGCAGAGTTCTGTCATGGACTCCTGCCTCAAAAACTGCTGGTGGCTGCTGAAAAAAAATACCAGCTATGATTGAGTCCATAGCCGAAGCAGTGTCACTTGAAAAAAAAACAACAACTTAGGGCATTTTTCCGAAAACCCAACCCAACCCTAAACCCTAACCCTAACCCTAAACCACCCTAGTTAAAATTAACAGTTTTATTACAAAATTTGTGGGTTCTGTTTTTTTCTGAAAAAACAGAGTTCAAATTATTTATTTATTTTCCTGTTAAACTAAACCTAAACCCCAACCCCAGCCCCAACCCTAAACCTTAACCTAGTTTTTTTTCAAGTGACACCACTTTGGCTACAGACTTTAATCATAGCTGCTGTTTTTTTTCAGCAACCACTGGCTAGCGTTTTTTGAGGCAAGAGGCCACGGTGGAACTCTGTGAATATACCCGTTTTTTCCAACAGAAACTGACCTGTGCTGAAGATTCAGAAACACTCAGTACTTATCATATATTTATATTGTGATTAGCCGATTTAAAAAGATTTGATAGACATTTTCAAGTAGAAAAGAATAAATAACATCAATTTCTGAAGGTTTTTTCTGGTTGATAAAGGAATTTCAATTTTTTATATCCAAATAGAAATATCAGCTTTATGTGGAAATCATCCAAATTTTGTGATCAGCTTTGAAATGAGCTTTTTACACGTTCAATTATCTTTTTCTGGTTATCTTTTATCTGAACTGAATTTCGTATAACTGATGATTAGACAAATTATAGACTGCAAAAAAAAAATAGGTGAGGTAAATTTAAAAGTTGCTTTGCTTTTCAGAAAGAACAAAAAGAGGAATCAATTTAATGCAGAAAACAGATTGAATAAAAACAGTTTTGTTAAATCCTACCTAATGGACATAAATTCCACCATCATATGTCACCCCGCTGAAAAAAAAAAAAAAATACTAAAAATCAAGGAATTAACAGAATTTAATTAAATTTTCAGTGTCGATATATTAATGAATAATCAATATAATGCATCATTTATTTTATTTGAACTCTTACGTTTTTTCAGGTCAGTTAACTTTGAACCACATATCTTTGAGGCATAACTCAGATTCACAAACATACATGGTTCAAACACAGTCAACAGAATTTTGTAAACAATCTAAAAATGGTCTTGCTTAGCCTGAAGGAAGTAACAGAATGCAGCATTTTATTATCTTCAAATAATCTAGTGAGCCTATTTTGATAATATATATATATAATATATATATATATATATATATAAATCTTTCTTACCTGATGCAAATGAAAACTTTATAAATAAACACCCAAAATAATTGATTTTCAATTGCTTACATTCAAGCCCTCATGTAATTTTTCTTATATCAAAGTCCAAATGGTAGAGAAGGTGCTCCATATTTTCCCCAAGCACTTTCAACCACATCCATGGTCATCTAATGCTCTAACCATAGCACCCCAACCAACAAGAAACCTTCCTAACTGAATAAACCTGCAACCACACAAAAAAAACCACATTAAACCCTCCCAACTGAATAAATCTCGCATCACACAAAATATAAAATAAACAACAACTACAACAAATAATCCCTCTGAAGAAAATTTAACTTCTATTATTTTCTAATATAAGGGCTGGTTTAGCTCAGTTGGTAGAGCATTCGACTAGGAAGCACAAGGTTCCTGGTTCAATACTGGTCCTCGACAACTCAGCATATGAGTAGCATGGATCTGTTCGGTAAAGTGAGGAGCTGAGTGTAGGTGTGGTGCTCCACCTTGACACTAAAATAATCTCCTTGGTCTAGCGCTAGTGAAAAAGGGATCGACTTGCCGTCTGGCTGATACCGACATTAGGCCGGCCAGACAACTTTATTTTTACTTTTTTACATTTTATTTTCTAATTAACTTCCAATACTTAACACTGATCAGTTATTTCTCTGAATTTTTTAGATGAGGCTTGATGATTAGTATTATTTGTATTATTCGGAGGCACATTGGCTGAAACATTGTACAAATAACAATGAAGATGAGGACAACAGTCCAAAAAATACAAATAATACTACTGATCAGTTAATCTTTACTGAGAGAGTGATTTTAGCTCACAAAATTCAATAGTCTTTCTTTGGAAATGTTTTAAAACACATTCAAATATTTTTCACAAAATAACATTGACTGTGTTTCATTAGACCTTGACACATAAAAAAAAAAAAATACATGCCACATTTCAGCTATTCCTAGTTGCCATGTTTACTTCAAAATATTCTTGCAGGTGATTTGATGTTATATGTAATGACTTTGTGCAGTAAATTTCCATTTGTTTATAGTAGCAGCCACTGTTGCATCAGATTCAGTTGTTGTTCTCTTAAGGGCATTACATGGATTTTAATCTATTTGTTTTTCTGATTTCAACATTTGGCTTCAAGCTTTCATTGCATCTGCTTGTTTTGGCAAATCCCAACCCTCTTATGGGTGCTAGAAGGAGGTGGCTGAGGGTCTTCATGTCCTAGGAATGACGTTAAAATTTATCTGATGGTGAGGTTCCAGTTCTGGAGGTCTGGGGAATGTGGAGTACCCCTTTATCACTATTGCTCCCTGGTCCACTCTGATCCAGAGTGTTAGTACCTGTTAGGGTCCCATCTATGGGTTAAATAGAACATTATGAGTTTATAAAAAATTGAGTATCCATTATGAATGAATTTATTTCAAAACTTTGTTGGCATTAAATGACCCATTGAGGTTGATAAGCCATCGCCTGTTATATTTTTAACTGGGTAGAAGCATTTCATATTTGACTTAACAAGGATGTACATCATCATCAGGTCATGCAATCAGCACAGATTCCCATGACTGTCAGCTGCCTCTATTGGTCATCGTCCCTGGCAGGTCTTCTGTGCAGCATCCAGAATACACACAGAGCTGATTGATGTAGGTTTTTGCTGCTTGGCCTACACTGGTGTGTCCACATGTAGGTGTCAATTTAATGCCGGGGGTCCAGTGGCTTCAGCCCTGGATCTTTACAAGTTAATAGTGTTGATCCCAGGGGGCTATCCACCCAGAATTTAAAGGGCAGGGCTGGGTTTATTGCCCAGTGCCTGAGGCACCCCCAGCGCTCATAAGTGGGATGAGAGGCAAATATCTGCAGGTGTCCATTTAAAATCTACTCTTTGGTCAAATTAGAGAAAAATAATTATTTGGATGAACTAAGATGAACTAACACCTACTATCTTTTTTTCTAGAGTGATATTCTGGTCAATAAGCCAAAATATTATGAAAATTTAAAAAGTTATATCAGCTTAATTGAAATCATATAATCGCTGCAGTATAAAGAGACATGAGTGTTTAAGCAATCATGTAGTAATCTGATCCCCTGTGAAAGCATTAATCCCCAAAGAGGATTGAATAGATGTGAACACACTTTAATAGTCAGATTCCCATTAACTATATTCAATTGTATCTTTATAACATAACATAAATAATTACTCTCACTGTTTCTCCCTCTCTGTCTTTCCTGTTGTCTGTGCATGTGTGTGTGTGTGTGTGAGAGAGAGAGAGAGAGAAAGAAAGAAAGAAAGAATATATAATAACAAAGAAAACAAATGACTGCAATATTGTGAAGTTATTTTTAACTTTATCAATGATTATCCAAAAGAAAAAATAGAACAGTTTTGTATATGTGCGTTTATTGTCAATTGAAAAAGAGACAAGTATTGAGGCAAATTTATGAATGACTCTACATATTTTAAAACCTCACAGATATTTCTTTAATTTTCTACTACCAGGATTTTTTCCCTATCAAATAACAGAAATAGAATTAAAATTATTCTTTTTTTTTGTTTGCCTTGAAATAATATGCACAATTTTTTTTTTAAAAGCTGAGTATAGATTTACTGATTGCAATTAGTGAAGATGATGGTTTTTCGATGAAACAAATATCAGCAATTGATATCTGATTGGTTGGAAATTAGGAAAAGAAATCAAATCCTGATTATATTTCATTGTCAGGTTTCTGATGAAACCTATGTAAGGAGACTCTTATAAAGTCATACCACAGGCAGAATCTTAGCTTTTCTATAAAAAGTGAATGAATGAATTGTGGAAGTTAGAGTGTATATATCAAGATAGTAAATAAAAATGAAGAAAATAAATTCAAGAAAAATCAAATAAATATGTGAGATGAGTCAAACAGACAGAAGAAGAAATTGTGAGAGAAAAATAAATTGATTAAAAAAATTTTGAAGATTAAAAGAAAAATAGATAAAGAATTATAAAGAAAAGAAAATCTTTGAAAAGATAGAAGTAAAAAATTAATTATGTAATAGTGAGAAGAAGGGCGAAGAAGAAGAAGAAGAAGAAGAGAAAGAAGAAGAAGAAGAAGAAGAAGAAGAAGAAGAAGAAGAAGAAGAAGAAGAAGAAGAAGAAGAAGAAGAAGAAGAAGAAGAAGAAGAAGAAGAAGAAGAAGAAGAAGAAGAAGGGTGAAGAAGAAGAAGAAGAAGAAGAAGAAGAAGAAGAAGAAGAAGAAGAAGAAGAAGAAGAAGAAGAAGAAAGAAGAAGAAGAAGAAGAAGGGGTGAGCAGAAGAAGAAGGGCGAGAAGAATGGCAAGAAGAAGGGTGAGAAGAAGAATTAGAAGAAAGAAGAAGAAGAAGGGCGAGAAGAAGAAGAAGAAGAAGAAGAAGAAGAAGAAGAAGAAAATAAAAATAAATATAAATAAAGAATTACTAAGAAAATAAAAGCTTAGAAAAGAGAAAAGTGAAACATTAATTATGTAATTGAGAGAAAGAGAAAAATAAAAAGAAAGAAGAAAAAAATATGAAATTATAAAGAAGCAAGAAAAGAAAAAGAAAAATTATCAAAATTACCTCTGGGTAATTTTTCTTTTTTTTTGTTGTTGTTGTTGTTGTTGCTTCTTCTTCCCTTTTCTTCAAATTGCTGCTTGTTGCTTTCTGAGTTCATATTATTTATTTTCTTTTTTGAATATTGACCAAAATGTTCCACCAGGTTTACATCAAGTATCATCAATGGAAGCTACAAATCTGAAATGAAAACCTCCGGCAATTTTTTTCAAGTGGTTCATATTTCAAGAATATAACTCAAACATGAAGCAATAGCATGAGTTTTATTTCAATATTGATGTTGATTAAAAAAAACAACAAAAATGTTGTGCAAGTCCTTCACCAAACTTTGACAATGATTGATCATCTGCAGTGTTGCCTGAAGTTCAATGAATTGACATTCTTTAGTGTGTTAACAATATTTTCAAAAAATGTCATTACGCTCATCTCCAAGACACAACTAACTTCTCCTAGGATACTTAATACAAAGAGGCATAGATTCAACAGTAGAATAGATTCATCAGTTGAATTGAAAGATATTGGAAGAAGAAGAAGAAGAAGAAGAAGAAGAAGAAGAAGAAGAGAAGAGAGAGAAGAAGAAGAAGGGCGAGAAGAAGAAGAAGGGCGAGAAGAAGAAGGGCGAGAAGAAGAAGAAGGGCAAGAAGAAGAAGAAGAAGAAGAAGAAGAAGAAAGGTGAAAAGAAGAAGCAGGAGAAAAAAGAAGAAGGACAGCAAAAAGAAGAAGAAGGAGAAAAAAGAAGAAGGAGGGCAAAAAGAAGAAGAAAGAGAAAAAAGAAGAAGGAGGGCAAAAAGAAGAAGAAGAAGAAGAAGAAGAAGAAGAAGAAGAAGAAGAAAGGCGAAAAGAAGAAGCAGGAGAAAAAAGAAGAAGGACGGCAAAAAGAAGAAGAAGGAGAAAAAAGAAGAAGGAGGGCAAAAGAAGAAGAAGAAGAAGAAGAAGAAGAAGAAGAAGAAGAAGCTGTATTATTATTTGTAGTTTTTATAATGTCTTGACATCTAACAACTTAAATATTTTTCCAAAAATTACCTGATCTAAGATTTAAATTGATTCATTAGTTTCACTACTTAGTTTATACAACACTTTTAATAAAAAAAGGACAGAATATTTTTATTTTTAAATCTTGATCAGAATCTATTTGGTAGTTTGCAATATATATTTATATATTTCATATATTTTATATATATATATCATTTTTTCTTATCTATATATATTTGTAATGTCAAAATGCATATGAACAATAACAAACAGTTAACTACCAAGTAGGGAGCCCATTAACTCTCCTGTAAAATCCCAATATCTCTTTGGCTGAGTAATAGGTGTGCCAACGCAGATTTAAAGCTTATGTCCACCAATCCATCATACCAGTCTGAATCTGTCAGTTTATAACTTAAATGAAATCAGGTAAAACAAAAGAAAATGTTTCTGTGAAACTGAAACTCCTTTCCAAATGCAAATCGACCAAAGAGAGACGGAGTAACATTGATGTATGTGAGTTGTGTATTCAGGACCTGATCACCATGGCAACTATGATGCAGACCTGAAGAAGCTGGCTTTTATGACCAAATATGACTTAAGATATTATTGAACAGATGATAACATAGATCAGAGAAATGATTAATAAAGTTTCTTTATTGCTTCTAGTTATATACCCACATCTAACATTGGGTATATAAACGGTGAGTGAGAGAGTTCTCGGATGATAGAGAGACATCTTAGAGAGAGAGAGAGAGAGAGAGAGAGAGAGAGAGAGAGAGAGTTAGAGAGTAGATGGTCTCTTTATAACTTGTTGACATTTTTACTCTTCTAGTTGTCATGTTCCTGTCTTCTATTTCCTCTCCTTTTTAACTGGTCGATATCTCGTCTAGTTGGGTTCTTCTATCTCTTCTATCTAACTAAGTGCTGGTTTCTTCCTCTTCTGAGCTTTACTTGTTTTCAATTAAATGAACTAACAAGACTTTTTGTTGCTTGATCAAGCTTTTATTTTATCTAATCCATGATTCTTATTCGCCGCACTGGGAGACCAGCCTCAGAGCACGTCTAAACTCTTTGACAGCCAGCCTGAATCTAAAAACTAAAACTAATCACATGTTTCTCATGGCGTGTTTTCCTGGGATCAGGGGGTTATAACCATCATTGGTAAATTTCCACTCTCTGATCTCAAGGAATAGTAATTAACACAGCTTAACACATGTACCCCAGCTATAGTTTTTCATTATTGTTTTTCTGTTTGTCTTTATTTCTGTTTATTTTGTTGTTTTCTGGATGCTGTAATCAGTATTTCTTTGTTTTATTTTAGATATTCTTTGCATTCTTGAATTTTTGCATCTACACAGTTCATAATGCTGGCAAGTCCTCATACCTTCTAGTGAAGTTGTTTATTATTATTATTATTATTATTATTATTATTTCACACTACAGTTAGCTGATGTCTTTCACTGGAGACTGAATGACAACAAGTCTCCTCAGTTCTCCAGGACTCAACTGAGTATTCTAGCCAATCTGAACAATGCTGTTGTCTGGATGGTCTCACTTCTTCCTCTGATTTCCAGTTCCTCTTGTCAGTTTTCTAAACTTTTGGGGACCGTTCCAAGTGCACCAACTACAACTGGTATCACTTTCACCTTCATATTCCATATTTTTTCAATTCTTGAGGAAGGTTCACATATTTGTCTATCTTTTTGTTTTTCTTTCATCTTCACCCTGTGATCTGCTGGGACTGCAAAATCTACCAGTTGACAAGTTCTCTTTTTCTTGTTAATCAATACTTTGTCTGGTCTTCTGGCTAGGATAGAATTATTATTATTTACTCCTTTTGAGTTTTTACATCAGCATTAGCTGATGGTCTTTCACTGAAATCTGAGTGACAGCAAGTCTCCTCAGGTCTCCAGGACTCTTCTGAGTATTCTGGCAGATTGCAGCAGTGCAGTGTTCTGAATGGTTTCAATTCTTCCTCTGATTTCCAAACTTTCCAAATCCTTTTTCTAATCCTTTTTGGACCGTTCCAAGTGCACCAACTACAATTGTTATCACTTTCACTTTCATATTCCATAACTTTTTTAGTTCTCTGGCAAGGTCCAGATATTTGTCCATTTTTTCATTTTCCTTTAGCTTCACCCTGTGATCTGCTGGAACTGCAAAATCCACCAGTTGACAAGTTCTTTCTAGGTCTGGTCTTCTTGCTGGGATAAGGTGATCTGTTTTTATTTCAAAGTCCCAGAGAATTTTATGCATTTCGTTCTCAAGAACAGATTCTGTTTTATGCATATACCATTTTGTTGTATGGTCAAAATTAATTTTTTTTGCATAATTCCCAGTGGATCACCTTCCCAATCAAATTATTATTATTATTATTATTATTATTATTATTATATTAATATGATCAATTTATTGATATGTTAGTAACACTCATCACCAATAAATTTGCTTTTTATTTTTACTGATGTGTATTCTTTTAACTGTTTAATTTCTATCTTTTCTAAAAATACATTTATTCCTAATCCATGTTGTTTTCTTTTTCTCCTCTCCTTTTTTGCTATTTTCTGTCTTTCCTGTTGAGATAGCACTTCATACTCTTTCATTGGCTCCATGATACAAGTGATCATTGTCGTATCATAGCGATTTTGTCCTTCACAGCATCTCTAAGGCAAAAATAGTGATATTGTAATGACCGTATTTTCTCCAAATAACATGGATTCAGAAGACTAGAAAAACCCATAATCTGGTAGAATTCTTCTTTTTCAATCAATATGGCATACCAGTAATAAGACTTACCAGCTTTCAGACCCTGTCTAAGATATTTAATATCAGTGTGATTCCAAAGGGTTATCTCCCTAGGCAGCACCTGCACCCTCGTCTACAAGGGACAGGGTTGGGTTTATTGGCCAGTGCCTGAGGCACTTCAAAAGAGGAATGCCAAGAGTATTTATACAATTTTTAAACATGTATGAGCTTTGGTTTCTGCATGGTTCCCTACTATGATGATCTTTATGCTCGACTGACATGGTGGGAATGTCAGTAATACTACAAATAATGAAACTTTCATCAAGATATGTGATAAAAGAAGGCATGTGGTTTAATGGTTAGAGTCATAGGAAATGGACTCGTCAACCTGAGTTCAATTCCTGGACGAAGCTGTTGGCATTTTACATGGCGCTAATACTCTTGGGAAAGGTATGAATCCAATTCTCCCACCAGCTATGAGTAAATAGCAGGGCAAACTTGACTCTTTAACCATGGATAGGTAACCAGTCTAGGAGAAGGAAAACTCTGAATTCAAACCTGTTGAGCTCTGTTTAAGAAATTGACCTTGCGTCACATCCTGGAGGGGTTGGTAGATATATATATATTTACCAACCCCTTCGCACGAGCAGGATGTGAGAATGTCAATTTCTTAAGCGGAGTTCAACATGTTTGAATTCAGAGTTTTCCTTCTCCTAGACCGGTTGCCTAACCAAGGTTACAGAGCCCAGTCTGCCCTGCTATTTATCCATAGCTGGAGGGAGAGTAAGATTCATACCTTTCCCAAGGGTATTAGCGCTAAGTGAAATGCAATTATCACATCCAGGATTTGAACTCAGGGCGACGAGTCCATTTCCCATGACTTTAACCATTACACCACGCGCTTCCGGTTGGTAGATATATATGTGATAAAAGAAGAGCTGGATTTACATCTTTTCTAAAGACAATGGATTTTTTTCTTTGTCAATAACAATTAAGCCACCACACAATTTTTCTTCACACTTTATTATTCATTATGACGTTTCTTCTATTTCAGTTTGGACAACAGACTCCTTTTTTTTAATTCTTTTTTTTTGTTTTTAAACCTCCCCTTTATTCCCTTGATTAGTTTCCTTTCTGCTTCTTTCTCGTTTTTCAATAGTTTTTAATTAATCTCTTTTCAGAACTCTTGGTTTATTTTATATTTCCTTTATTATCTTTATGTTTTTTTTCTCAATTCTCTTCCCCATTTAACACCTGCTATACTGTTTGTAGACAATGTATCGGAAATACCTGTAACTGTAGACATCATTATGATATCTGCAAACATCTGTCCAGCTGGAGCCAGCAGTATTTACTTTATTTTGGCCTTCAGCCAAAATTACTTCCCTTTTGGCTAAAAAAAAAAAAAGCAAAAAACATAAACATTCAAGCTTCATAAGCTATCATTACTGTCTATTATAGATTATTACAAGATAAGCCACAAAGCAAAGAGTTTTTACCTGTCATCTAAATAGCAACAATGTTACTACCCCTTTGAAAAATTGCACTCATAAAATCTTTGATGTTTAATTTGCTTTGGGAATCAATTTTTTGAAATGCCTCAGCTTATTTCAAAAGTGGGTGGGATACACCAAGTCATATTGACTAACATGTTGAACTGTGATATCATAGTACGTGAGTTCGAACACCAGTCATGCTATTATGGAATAAGTATTGAAATATCCCAAGCAAGCGTATGGTAGCAAAAGAAAAATGGACAAGAAAATTGATTAATTTCGTTTATTTAAAAAAGAAAAAAAGCTGGAATTGTAGAGATCATTCCTTCTTCACTCGATGAAATGAGGGCAGTTGTGGGGTTGAAAATCTTTTTGTTCGTCGGCTGATTTGGATGTAGGGTCGAAGTCTGGTTTAACTTACGACTTGGTTCTGTATGACATGGGTGTGGCGTAGGTCAGAGGTATGGTGGTCCTTAATCTTGGGCTGGTAGGAGCAACACTCTGTGTGCCAATGCCAAAAGTCAACTGTCTTACAGCTGTTTTATAGTTATTAATTTGCTCGAGATTCGCATTGAAAGGTTTTGGGGGGGGAAAATTTATGATTAGTTGAAAAACAGTAAATAGTAGGGGATATTTTTAATTGTTTATAAAATTTGCTTTTCATCCAGAAGCCTGCATGGAGCCTATGTGCAGAACACTTGTTTTTTCATTTTCGTTTAGAGCTACTGTTGGGTCAAAATCTGTTTGATGTTACATTCTCAGTAGCTTAGGTTCTGTTCCAAAGTGTTTTTCTTTTTAATTTGTTTTGTCGATGAGTGGAGGTATTGTTAGTAAAATTTGTGAATCAAGAGAGATATCTATTTCTGTTTTAACAGTATGAACCCCCTTATCCCTCCAGCTATGGGTTAAAAAGTACCACTACTATTCTCCTAAAAAGATGGTTGGCATTGAATAACCCATAAAAGTTGATATGCCACAAAACAAAGAAACTAAACCGAATCATTTCTAAAGGCAAAGCTTTGTAACATTCAAAGCCATAACTTTTACATTTATTTCTTCATGACACCAAAAGGTTTTTTGTATGTTACTTTGAGCTGTGGTTAGAGTTTAATTTTTTTCCAATATTCTTTACTGATTTTTTTTGTATTTTATTTATTCTACTAGAATGAGTTAAAAGTTTTACAATATCTTGTAAACATAAGGCACAATTTGGTAGCTTTGGATGCTTTTGCCAATGTCACGAAGGTAATAAACTATACTGGACTGTGAGATTTCAAGCTTGCCTGATACTCTCCAAGTGCTACTTGCCAGATTTGCCTCCATGGCTTGAAGCACATTCTTGGAATCCTTGCTTTTAGGCCAACCTGATCTTCTCTGGTCACTGAAGTTGTTGCAAACCAAATGAAATTTCTTGAACTATCGGGTTACTCTACTTTAATCAACTGCATCTTCACTTTTTACAAAACAAATGTTTTTGGTTGCTTCCATGGAGTTATGGTCCAGTTAAAACAAAAATTCCTGAATTAGACTACCTTGTGGTATTCAAATCACACACATGGTTTTCAGTCCTGTGACATGTCAAACTAGCTCATATCAAAATATTGCAAAACCTTTGACTCACCTTAGTAGATATTTTCTTGATTAGTAATAAAACCAATCTTTAATGCTTTGTACACTAAGTAACTAAGTAAGTAAAGTAAAGTTGTCAGGGCGGCCTAATGTCCGTATCAGCCAGACAGCAAGGGAGTCTATCCCCTTTTACTAGCACTAGACCAAGGAGATTATTTTAGCGTCTAACGTGGAGTGCCACACCTACCATCAGCTTCTCACTTTACTGCACAGATCCCTGTGCTACTCATACATTGAGTTGGCGAGGGTCGGTATTGAACCAGGAACCTTGTGATTCCAAGCCGAATACTCTACCGACTGAGCTAACTAAAGTAACATGTTATTTTCATTTGTCCAAAATGTAGACACATTTATTATTTTATCATAAATATCTCACTCTCTATTTATCTGAATGTTTGAGATGAGGCTTGATGATTAGTATTATCTGCATTATTCGGACTATTGTCTCATCTTCATTGTTATCTGTACAACGTTTCAGCCAATATGCCCTCGGCCTTCTTCAGGTATTTCTTGTCGGACTCAGGAACCATCTCAGACTCAGGAACCTTCTTTTTGGACTCAGAAACCTTCTTGTCATAATCGGGAGACATCACGGAACTTTGAACCTAACCCTTTATTCAGTCCATTCCGCTAACCATAGCTGGGGTAGAGGTGTTAAGCTGTGTTAATTATTATTCTATGTTACTGCTGCCCTTGATCAGGATTGAACCTGCAATCTAGAGATAACTGTCACTTAGAACTGTCTTAACCTAAATCCTTTATCCACTAGGCCATGTGTCCAATTGGACAATCCAGTTTAGTCTGGCATAGAGTAACAATAATGAGGTGTCTAATCGCTGAGGCTATCACTCTAGGGATGATGTCCTCACAGATATTTGCTAAGTTTAATTGGTCAGTTTTGTAAGGATTAAACTCAGACAATAAACAATTTTAATTTGAATGAAACTGCTAACCATAACTTGATGGCAAGCACCATTACTCTCTCTTCAGGATTCTATGACTGGAATTGATTCCAGAATTATTCAGCTTTTAATTCAGATAAAGATTGTGTGTCAACAACTCAGATAAGTATTTGTCTGAATTTTTTAGATGAGGCTTGATAATTTGGATTATTTGTATTATTTGGACTATTTCTCTGATCTTTATTGTTATATAACAACACCTCATGTAGTGTAATTGTTAGCAAGCTAGACTCACAGACCATTGTTACTGAGTTCAATTCTGGCTTTGTGCCAAATCTAAGCTATGCTTAGTAAATAACTGTATACGCAACGTTTTGGTTGATGTGCCCTCCAGCCTTCTTCAGGTGTTTGTAGTTGTTGGAGTTTTTTGAATATAAGGCATGGGGCAAATGGTCACTTCTATTTATAGACTCACCTATGGGCACGTGACCTGGGAGAGATTTCTATTATCCAATCACTGGCAGTGCTGCTGCTGCTGTTGTTGTATTTATACTAGTCTGATTCTTAACCTTGGCTCATTGCTATTTGGATCATCTTGGACGTCGGACTTACAAAGAATACTTTAACACCGGATTCTTATTGGCTTGCTTACTTATTTACTACATCTGGAACCAAGGATGGCGGCCAGATACTCAACAGTAGTTAAACTCAGGAGCCTTCTCTTCAAATTTGGGAACCTTCTCTAAAACTTGGGAACCTTCTTGTCAAACCCGATTACAACATGAAGGCTCCCACTTTGATAAGAAGATTTCAAAGTTCAAAGAGAAGGTTCCTGAGTTTGAGGAAGTTCCCAAGTTAACAAGAAACACCTGAAGAAGTCGTGGGGGGGTGCACATTAGCCAAAGTGTTGTGTATATAATAATAAAGATCAGGACAATAGTCCAAATAATTCAAATAATACAACTCAGTAAAGTATTTAATTCTCTACACTCACCATAATGAATATTTGGGACCATATGATCTTTAGGCACCCTTTTTGATCTCGATTAAGAAAGACATACTTTTCATTTACACCGTTAAATCCGGTTGTTTTAACAGACGATTTTTAGATTTTTTTAATTATAAAACTAACCCCCAACCCTAACACCTAACCCTAACCCCTAACAAACGATCAGATATTGACAGTGTAAATGAAAAACATGTCCTTTCTTAATCGAGATCAAAAAGGGGTGCCTAAAGGTAATATGGTTCAATATTTGTATAATCTTCAATATCCACTGGATATTTACATTTAGACAAGCCAAAGAGCTTAAAAAATAAATTTTTTCAAATTCTGTTCAGAAAATATATTGACTGATAAAAATGTTATTGATGCTATATCTAAAACGAAGACATGGACAAGAATGACACAAAGAAATAGACTTAAATATTTATTGATTGCTCCTTGTAATCCTTCATATATATTATTTTTTGTTTTATTTCACTGTAAAAAGGATTGTATCTCTCTGTTCTTAAACTGATATCTCAAGTTATTTTGTCTATTTACATGTAGCACTGTTTCTGACCTTACAATATTTTTTCTCTCTCCCAGCTACTCTTCATTTCCACCGCATCTGGTGTTCTTAGGAATTCAAGTGTTCACCTTTAGAATACATTAACATCTGAAGCGTTCTCTTGCCTCTCAATTTCTGGTGAATCTCCAAAAGTTCCAAACATTCATCAGTCATCTCCTGCTTAAGTAGACATTCTGACCAGCCATTCATCTTCATCCACTTATCACAAGAAGCTAAAAAATACTTTGGGCATTACTCTTGTTCATTCAATAGAAAAACAAATGGCCCTGGTCTGAATCCTTTTTTCTTTTGTTTGACAGTCTAGCAACAACAACAACAGGTTACAGCCTGTTGCTTCTCTACTTTTGCTTATAGTAAACTCCTTTTCCCTGAAAGATTGGCTAGTAACATCCAAAACAGAGAAAGCTTAAGAAATAAATGGAAAAAAAAAAGAAATAAACACAAAGAAAAATCAAAGAATATTATAAAACTTGATGTTTACTTTGAACTTGGTCTCTTTGATTTGCTGAGACAGTACATTGGGCAAAAACACAGAGAATTCTTGAACCATTAAGGAATATTGATTGAAGCCATGGAAAGGCAAAGCTGTAAAGGGTTGATTTCATTTAAATACTTTTGATTTAGGGTAGTTTAAACAATGTTTCTACATCTAATTATTTTCTTTGTGTCCCCAAGTCAGATGATAATTTCATTCTTGAATATAGTCGTGTTATGGTAATGCCAAAAAGTATTCCTCTGACCATTGCTATAAAACATTTTAAATAACTTATTTTCTGTATTCTAATATTCTATTTTAAGAATTATATGAATTGTATTGATTTTTGTAAACTTCAACAACTAGGCTGTTTTTATTTTATTATTATATCATTATTATTATTATTATTATTATTATTATTATATATCATCATACAATATTGCCAATAAATAAGTATACCCTTACCAATAATTTTTAATAAAAAGTTTCTTGTTTTTTTCGGACCATATTACCTTTAGGCACCCTTTTTTGATCTCGATTAAGAAAAGACATGTTTTTGATTTACACCATCAATATCCGGTTGTTTGCTAGGGGTTAGGGCTAGGGATTAGGGTTAGGGGTTAGGTTTAGGGGTTTGGGGTTAGTTTTATAATTTTTTTTAATAATCTAAAAAAAAACGAATATTGACGGTGTAAATGAAAAACATGTCCTTTCTTAATCGAGATCAAAAAGGTCATATGGTCAATTTTTTTCTAAACTGAACATTGCCAGATTTTATTTCTAATGGAACAATACAATAAAAATAGATATCATTTATTACTAAACTCTACTCCATTGAAACTTTATAACTAATTTTTTAAAAATCACATTTAGTTTGAAAATATTCTAACTTTAAATAAGCATGTTTTGGAGGGGGGACTCATCATTAGAAATGCTATATGTGTATATAATTTAGTTTTTTTGAGAAATGTATTGCTTATCGCATTGGCACAGATATATTTACACATATTTATGTGCACATGCGATAATCGCTCAAAACATTCTAAAACCTCATTGAGACTTTATGACTGCTCGGCCTCTGTTTTGACCATTTTTAGATTTGTCACACACCTCTCACCTACACAGAAATCTAGACAGAAGTCTGAATTAGTTTTTATAGTTTTGTAAGAAGTGGCTCTTTTTTCTGGGTATGGCTTAGACCTTTTTAAACGACCCTCATATATTCCCAGGGTAGCATTTGTTTTTTTGTTTTTTATGAATTGATACTTATTAATGTAGATATACAAGGTGTATCAAAAAAGTATCGAGACTTTTGTACTTTTTGACACACCTTGTATTCTGAAAATTCGGGAGAATTAGACATTTTGTCTAAGCTCCCCAAAATAGTCTATAATGCAAGATCTCTAAGTCTTTTGTTATTTATTTAATTATAAATTTGCTCTGTGACTCTAACAATAAGAGTACACATTGAGCTCTCAAACTGCGACAAACCTATGTCGTAAGGAAGATTTCTTCTCTGGACTTTTATTATATATATATATATATATATATATATATATATATATATATATATATATATATATGAAAAGTTGGCGGTCAGAATGATTCTATTCAAGACCTTTTTTATATGATATATTAAAAATTGGTAGTCCGTGTAGAATGTTAAGAATATTTAGAATTCAAAAGGTATAAGCTCATTAATGCACTTTTCTGTGTTGCTGTGATCTGTAAATGATCTAAAGAGAAGAAGGCTGGCTTTAATAGTAGACAGTGGGTAGATGTATATGGTTAAAAGAGATGGATGTTGGCACTGGAGAACCAAAGTTTTATTATCTGTCTTATTACAGAAAAGGAAGTGAACACTGTATATATATATATATATATATATATATATATATAAAAGAAGAGATTTTATCTAGACAAAATTTATAACCTCTTTAGTCTAACACAACAGAATGATCAAATAGTAGGAGTGGGCATATAAACAAAAAAAGGAGAGAGTGTTGACTTGGTTTGTTTTATGGTTGACTAATAAGACATCCTCATTTGTGGAAGACTCCTACATTAAAAGAAGACCTTATGCTTCTCTCACTGCAGACTTTTTAGATTATATCTTCCTTAACTTTTTCTTGACTACACTTATGTAGCATCTCTTTATTCTCAACTGTCAATTTTAATTAGGCTTTCTACTTTGACAGAACAAACCTAGAATCTAACCTGTGGAGATAAGACGACTATTTATTATGGATATCTCTCCTAATCTTCTAATTTGAAGCACATGCAGTAGAACATAAAAGAGAAATTTGAAAGGGGGAGGGGCACTGCTCTCATTCTTTTTTTATCAATAGCATATGAAGCAGAGTAGCAATGTATCAAAAGATTTACATTATACAATAAAGTTAAGAGACAAAAGCAAAATCATCATCATCATCATCATCATCATGTTGTGCAAGTAGCACGGATATCCATGACAATCTCTTGCCAACCTTCCCTATCATTCATTATCCCTGGGAGGTCTTCTGTGCAGCAACCAGCATCCTCACATAGTTGGTCAATGTAGGTCCTTGGTGCGCGGCCCACATTAGCATGTCCATGTGTTGGTTTCCAAAGGAGAATATCACTTATGAGCTCATCCTTGCTTTTCCAGCAGTGTCCTGCATGCCTAGTCCATCTCACTCAGATGGTTTGTGTGATGAGGGGCAGCTGCTTCCCTGTGGGGTGCTGTTTTCCCAACTTGTTCAAGACTGCATGCAGCATTCTTGTGCACACAAAAGCAAAATAAGTGGAATGTAATCTTGCTAAGTATATAGAAAAGTTAAGTTGTTTAAGGTGAAATATTTTATGAGAGAGACAGTAGAAAAAGATAAAATGTTTTCAATAGGTCATAGTCCTTTAGGTTGTGTTAAGCCTTTACAAAAGTTTTCAAAACTAAGTTTCTAGCAATTTTTGGTTTATATTATTGGATCCATGAGATCCCCAATAAGCACTACTCTTTGTACCCAATGTGTTTTTAAACACAAAGTAAAGAACGATCCCACCATATTATATAACAAAGAACTGATATATTTAATAGAAATTAACAATTGGTATTATTGAAGATAGTTTAAATCAAATATGGAACTAGGTTTAAGTCTTAAAACCTACTGTAAAGATTTTTGCATTGTCTTGGTAATAGGTCATGATATTGTGAGTTCAACAAGCTGAGTCAAAGTGAATAAAGTATTTATGATGAATTAATACAATTGAGACTCATTGAAGATATGTAAGTATTTACCCAATGCATTCATCATGGGTAGGATGTGACACAAAGTAAGGAAGGTTTGTTAAACAAACCAAAACACTGCAGTGTTGGCTTATTAAACATCCTTGTTTTGGAGATATTCCATTTCAAAGGAAGGTTCTTTTTCTGATGGTTTGGTTTGTTTTGTTTTATGGCATATCAACCTCAGTGGGTCATTTAATGACGATAAAGTTTTGAAATAAATCAATTCTTAATGGATAATACAATTTTTTTATAAATACATTTTTCTATTTAACCCATAGATGGGACCCTAACAGGTACTACCACTCCGGGTCAGAGTGGACCAGGGAGCAATGGTGATGAAGGAGTGCTCCACATTCCCCAAACCTCCAAAACTGGAACCTCACCATCAGATAGAGTTTAACATCATTCCCAGGACATGTAGACCCACAGCCACCCATATGATAAAAAGGGGTTCGAGCTTGCCATAAGGGCAATAGGGTTTGGAAAAATCATATAAGTGCTAGGGCTTGACGTGACCAGCCGATTGATCGGAGGGGGCCTCTCCGACCGCCCGTCTAGCCCAAGATAGGGCCAAAGTGGAGTATTGCATGTCATGAACTGCTCATCCACCTGGGCTCTATCCTTAAGCATCACGGGTCGCCACCCATGGCCAACAGGTGGCCCCAACAGGGCGGTTCTTTTTCTGAATCAACATTTCATTCAGAAGATGCTTGATGCCTTCACATGTACCATTATGAAAGAATTAGAATCCTTTTTCATGATTGGTAAGATTTATTATTTTCTTAAATGCTCTGAAATGGTTGAACAATTTGAAAGAATGAAGGTAATGAAGGACTATTTGCTCGTAAATTCCTACCATAAAATAAACTGAACCCCCATTTTATGTCTGTGTTTTTGCAATAAATGTTTTATTTTTCTTGTACCCGTTATTTTACAATACTAAATATATTTCATTTATTTATTTTAATATTCACTTCAATGTGTATATTCTAAAAGCTTTTATTTTGTGAAATAGTTTTAAAGTGGGGGTTCGTTTTTACACTTCAACTTTTTACTCGTAAATTCCTACCATAAATGCCCAAGCCTAATTTTATGGTAGGAATTTATGAGTAAAAAGTTTAATATTCCTTTTGTTGTGGTTATTTCTTTTCTTTTTGGCTTTGCTACTCTTTAGACATCAGATTTTAATCATCGTCGACGAAAAACAAAATTACGGTCATAAAAGGAGGATCCAATTTATGCCTAAATTGTAAAATGAGTCCCCACTTTAAAACTAAACATTCTCAAAATAAAAACTTTTGCACATTAAAGTGAATATTAAAATAAATAAATAAAATATATTTTGTATTGTAAAATAACGGGTGCAAGAAAAATAAAACATTTAATACAAAACCACGGACATAAAATGGGGGTTCAGTTTATTTTATGGTAGGAATTTACGAGCAAATAGTCCTTTTTTACCGGAATGAACAATATGGTGTAAGTTGTACAATTTAGAATGAGGTGTAAGAATGTTGGATTTAATTTGTCAACTGTGTAATAATTAACATCCAATAATTCAAAACATTTCCTTTGCTGAAAAATTATTTGTACGGATATTTTATATCAGTAGATGTCATATTGACAAGAACAATGCTAGTTAGCATTTGATATTGAAAACATTGTCAGAGGATAACCACCCACTCCTATATGTATGAAGAACATTAAATGCTGCTGAATCTAATTTATTCAAATATTAAGAGGGAGACTTTAGCAGATGTTTGGATCTCAAAATATATCAGTTATTACCAGGCAGAAAATTCTAGCTTAATTCTAACCAGAGACCTCTGGAATTCATTTTCAATCCACATACACAACTTCCAAAAGTTATGACAAGAACATTCAGCTAGGCTACCTAACTTATGGCATTTGATGTGCTACAAATCTGTCTGGAATGAAAGCCCACAATCTTACTGGATTGAAACGGATGCATTGTTCCGGGATGAACTTCATGATTTGATATTGGGCTCAATCATTTAATGAACAAATTATAGTAATGTCTGTAGTACTTTCCCTAATGGCAAAAGACTATATAAGAAAGTTAGTGAGATTAACTATGTAAAAAATATTCTTGGCAATGAGGATCCCATTGTTTTAGAAGAAATATCCATTAAGCAAATTATTAAAAATAGGTAAGGCCAAATTCTTTTTAACTCTCCATGAATTAAATTCAATAAAATTCAGAAAAAATGGATGAAACTTGACATAATTTTTGCTGTATTGTGGAGAGGAAGGATTTTAAAAAATCACATGTAAAAATTTTACAGTCTTTGAAACAGGATTATTATATAAATTAGAATCTCTATGTGTGAAAATGGCATATTTTTGCATTTTTCTTCTCTATTGAAGATTTAACAATAGGTCATTAAGGAACATGAGTATTAATATATAGACAGACCTGATGCTTGTTATGGAAGATTCCTTTTCATCATGGTCAGAAGTTTTTCATGTTACAGAGAGAAAGGCCTAAATAATAGTACTTTACAGGTTTTCCAAAAATTCCTGGGTGAAAACAGTCATTTTTTTTCATTAGGGCAATGTGTTGTTAAGAAACAGAGTCTCTCATATATATATATTATATTGTATATATAGATAAATATATATATATATTATATATATTATATATATATATATATATATATATATATATATATATATATATGTATATATATATATATATATATATATATATATTTATATGTATATATATAATATATATATATATATATATATATATATATATATATATATATATAGTTTGCTATATTTATGAATAAAAAGTGCTCAATATCAGTCATAGAATATATATATGTAAGTTAGGACAGCAAAGACATGGAACCAATGATTTTAGGCAATTATCTCCTCTATGCAATCATCAGAATTTTGGTCTGATTGTTGTATAGGTGAGAAACTGACAGATACCCAGTGCCATTGACTCATATATATATATATATATATATATATATATATATATATATAAAGTAAAAAAGTAAAGTTGGCAGAGTGGCCTATGGTCAGTATCAGCCAAACAGTGAGGGAGACTATCCCCTTTTCCCTAGTGCTAGACCAGGGAGATTGGTTTTGTTGAGGTGGAGCCCCACACCTACCATTAGCTCCTCACTACACAGATCTAATTATCTAAACTGTGATATTCATTCGCTAAGTCGGTGGGGACTGGTATCGAATCCGGAACCTTGCAATTCCTAGGCAAGTGCTCTACCAAGTGAACTAAACTGGCCCCACATATATATATAATATATATATATATATATATATATATATATATATAATATATATATATATATTTCACAAGGATTGAAAGGAATAAAAATGTGGAAGTTGACAGATTATCATCATAAGTATAAAACTGACATTAACCTGATGAAGATACCAAAAATATCCAAGTACTTTATTGTATTCTAACACATGTTTAAGAATTTTAATGATAAAAAGGGTTGGTTGAGTATCTACAGGTCCTGCTAGTGGAAATTAAATTTTAAAAATACCTAAATGGACTAACAGGCAGCGATTATCACCTGCATCCATATTGTAATGTTAAATTAACAAAAGAACTTCTGATATAGAACAACTGTTTATTTTTCTTTAATTATTTGAGGTTTAATTCAGTAATTAAAGAAAAGAAAAACACTTTGATTCATATCTTTCTTATTTTTAGTTAATTAATACTTATTAGGTATGCAAAATTCTAAAAGTTTGTATTATAAAGACTGATTTTCTTCTGTATTTTCAGCTGATGGTGTTGGGATACAAACATTCATATTGTCATATAAATTACATAAGACTAAAATAATTTGTAGACAAAATAGAGAAGGCCAGAATTCAGTATTGAAAAAAAAATAAAATGAAAATAAAACGAAAATAATAAATTCTAAGCTTTTGTTGTCCAAACAAATGATTCCCGTTATCACCAGAAACTGAGAAGCTGTTTGCTGTTTATTGGGCTTTTTTTTCTTCTGAATGCTTTCCTACTGATTTAATACATTTTCTTGGTCATATGAACAGTTACTGGTGTGGTTGCCTCTTGGCACCGATACCTGACATCGTTGTTATTGTACTATATTAACGATTGATTTTGTTATCATCTTTTCTTTAGTGACCTCTCAACATGAAAGATTGTGGGAAGTCACTTAAGATTTCCTTTACCCCATGAAGACCCAGTAAGCCACTCAACAACCACTTGGCTCAGGTCATAAGTAAATTTCCTTTCTTAAGTTATATTCTTGCCTGTTTGCCAATAAGTCTCTTAAGGAGTCTTGTTAAAAAAGCAGGAATTAAAGATGCGGAGGCAGCAGTATAACAATGTAAATAGACAAAATATGGATGGAATTGTATGTTAATGCAGTCTCTTATTTCTTTCCTTTTGTTTCTGTCAAAAATTGTGTTCATAAGTGCTCTCCATATGTGTGCTTCCCTAAATATTTTCCTGTAGATATTGCACTTGTTCGATGGGAAAAAAATCAAACAGTTTCTCCACAAAATGTAACCAACACAAATAATTTCTGAGATATAGTTGGCGTAAGGAAATTTACCTTATGCTTTATTCTAAAACTAGAAGTGGCTACCCGGTGTCACCTGGGTAGAGGGGGGATTTTGAAAAAGTTAATCTTGCAGATCCATTATTACTTATCAGAAATTCGATCCTCACTGGATGCCCCATAAAATCCCCATGTAAATATATGACAATATAGTAAGAAATTTTAATTCAATGATTTACAATTTTATTAAAAATACAATATAAATAAGGCGATTAATTCAATCAATCAACATCATATTTCAATTACCTTTCTGTTATTATACAAATTTTAATTTTTAAATATATTCCCAAATATAAATAAAATCTTCATTATTTTTTGCTCAGAAACCAAGCCCTTGTGATAGTGTATGTATATATATATTTACTTTGTCATTAATTGTTTTATTTTTTAAGTTTCCTCCGGACATAAATACATACACACAACTGCTCTTTATATATGTATAATGACATTGAAAAGGAATTGTTAGTGAAGAAACCATGTTCAAATCCTGAATGAGGCTGTTTGCATTTCACATAGTGCTAATACCCTTGGAAAAGGTATGCATCCAATTATTCTCCCACCAGCTATGAATAAATAAAAATGCAGACTGGTCTCTTGAACTTTGGTATGGCCACCAGTCTAGGAGAATGAAACCTCTAAATTTAAGCTTGTTAAACTCACTTTTAAAAAAATGACCTTATGACATATCCTGCACATGTGGAGGGGTTGGTAAATACATCGTAATGGTCAATTAATTCATTTTGGTAATTAAATTTATAAAATAATTTTAGAGAATTGGGACCTGGAAAATATTTGAAAGATAAAGAAATATAACGTGTTGTTGCTGTTCAATCTTTCTATCACCATTTCTCAACCATTTAGTCTTTTGCCAGTGCTGTGGAATCATTATACAAAATATTCTGATTCTAACTCCCCAGTCCTGCTTTGAACTGTACTAAGCTATGTAAATATCCTAATATGTAAATATCCTAATAATAAATAATGAGGATATATATATATATAAATATCTGTTGGCATTTCACATAGCGCTAATACCCTTGGGAAAGGTATGAATCCATATATTCTCCCTCCAGCTATGGGTTAAATAGTAGGTCAGACTGGGCCCTTTAGCCTTGGGTAGGTAACCAGTTTAGGAGAGGGATAACTCTGAATTCAAAATTCCTGAGGTCGGTCGTTGATTGGGTTTGTGGCAACTCTGGATGCACCAATCCTTTCCTATCGACTGTGCCAAAATGTGTGGATGGTCCAACACAAGCCTTCACCACTATAAACAAATCACTGTGTGAGTGTTCATTGTGTGTGTGAACCCTCATGCGTCGAAAATCGACGAGAGAGTCCATAATATATATATATATATATATATATATATATATATATATATATATACACAAATGAACAAAACAGGCATATTTCATGGTTTAAATATGTGCCATAGTTTAGTGCTCAAACCTGTTTAAAAGCCAAAATGTTGTATGATGACTTTCAAGAGAGTTACTTAAGCAGGTTCTTCAAACTTTCTTTCAAAACTGGTACAATACAATCTTCTAACCCATTTATTTCCTTCATTTGTTATTGGGCCATACTTAACTCAGCCTATGATTGTAAAGAGACTCCTGTTTTTATAAAGCTTCTCCTTAATCCTAATTATTAATGAATCAATCGATATGTTTATAACATGAGCTAGGTATATTCCATACACTGACCCAAATTTTGCAGAGAAAAATCCACTAACAGAGTAATTTAAAATATATTAGGTGATGTATTTTTTTTAAAGAGACTGTAGGTAAAGTGATAAGTGATACTTGTGAGCATGGAGAGCTACTTTTTTTTTTATTCTAGTAATAAAAATATTTTTTTCCTGAGTTATATTCCATCGTTTAAATATTTTCTAATGGCAATTTGATAATAAAATTCTCTTTTGTTGCTACGATAATCAAAGAGATTCGAGATTTTATATAAAGATAGTCAAATTTAATGAACATTAAGAGATTTATTTAAAAACAAACATTTGACATAAACAAGTATATAATGCTGATATTCATTTGACTTATACATTAATAAAACATTTAGCTACAACAACAACAACAACAAAAGTGAAAAATACTTTTTACTCATGAAATACAGATTACAGCAGATATACCTCCCACATTTTAAACTGTCAGCTGTGAGGTTCAAGTGAATTTACGCAAGTGATAATGATAACTTCATCATGCTAAAATCTTACCATTTTTGTCAGAAATGATCAGTTATGATTATGGCATAAATTGGAGGCGTGTGGTGTAATGGTTAGAGTCATAGGTAATGGACTCATTAACCCAAGTTCAATTCCTGGACAAAGCTACAATTCACATAGTGCTAATACCCTTGGAAAGGTATGAATCCAACTACTCTCCTGCCAGCTATGGGTAAATAGTAGGGCAGACTGGGCTCTTTAACCTTGGTTTGGCAACCAGTCTAGGAGGAGGAAAACTCTGAATTCAAACCTGTTAAACTCTGCTTGGAGTGGTCACTACAAGGATAGGTTCAGTCCTAATTAGTGATCTATTTCACTAATTAAAAAAAAACACTAATAAAAATACTTTTTATTCATGAAATACAGGGTGCAGCAGAAATACCTCCCACATTTTAAACTGTCAGCTGTGCGGTGCAAGTGAATTTACGCAAGTGATAATGATAACTCCATCATGCTAATATTTTACCATTTTTTTCCAGATCCAGTTATGATCATGGCTAGGACTGGTGCACATTGTGCATTTGCTGTTGATACACATTTTATCAGCCAGGTGAATCTGTAATTGCTACACAGAGAGTTTTGCATGCTCATTTCATGTTATATTGGAATGATGTTGTTGTAGTTAGAAAATTGAAACTACAATGGATTGAAAATACAATCCGGAACAGCATCATTCTGATGTAACATGAAATTAGCATGAAAAGTTCTGTGTGTAGTAATTACAGATTTACCTGTCTAAGTTCACTTGCAAAACGCAGATGGCAGTTTAAAAAGTGTGAGATATTTCTGATGTACCCAGTATAAATAATCATATAATTCCTATGGATGCATATATTGTCAATAGAGCTCGATTTATGCTATTTAAATAAAAATTATAAAGCTGTTTTATATTTTATTACTTGGTAAGAGTCCATGAATTTTGGTTAGATTTGGTTTGTTTTGTTTTACGGCATATCAACCTCATTGGGTCATTAAATGCCAACAAAGTTTTGCAATAACTTCATTGTTAATGGATACTCAATTTTTTCTTAATCACATTTTATTATTTAACCCATAGAAGGGACCCTAACAGGTAATACCACTCCGGATAAGATTAGCTGTATAGTCAGATTGATGCATTATCAAGAAAATATGAACAATCTGTGGAGTATTTATTCTATTTGCTGAATCATTCCAAGAAAATATCAGGATTTTCAAATTGTCGCTTATTTGAAACTGAACCAAATTCAGTGTTGTTTAAAGTTAGTTTAAGCACAACCTTTAAAGGACACGGACTTTGGTTCTGACTTGAAACATTCATTGTTCTAAGCTTCATAGAATTCATATGAATGCTAAAAAATTTGTCATATCAACTAGATGAGCCATTTACTGCTCACAGGTAGTGAAATTGATAAAAAAAGAAAATGACCAAATAATGGGTGATCAGTTTATTACTTGTAATAATACAAAATGGAACCCCCACTATATGATCACATCTATTTTTTTTTCTTATATAGAATTTGTCATATCAACTAGATGAGCCATTTACTGTTCACAGGTAGTGAAATTGATCAAAAAAAGGAAATGACCAAATAATGGGTGATCAGTTTATAACTTGTTATAATACAAAATGGAACCCCCACTCTATGATCACATCCATTTTTTTTCTTCTATAGAATTTGTCATGAGCCATTTACAGTTTGATCATCAGAAATTCCTGTTCCTAGGTACCAAAAATAGATGAGATGAGGTAGATTGATCAATAAACAATGTGGACAGAAGGAAAGATTAGCTGGGCTCAGTCTGGTCACTGACCCCAGCCTGTCATAACCAGGATTGAGATTCTAATTGATGGAGATTTCTGATTGGGTCATTGCTGGGGTTAGATGTTTGCCTGATTTCAACTGCTCTCTATATTCTATGTTGACTGGAACTTTTCTCTAAGATTATAAGGATGCTGAGTTTCCCCATTTAAATTTCTTTAGTTTAATATCCCAACTGTTGTATATTCAATAAGAATATTGCAACATTACTTTCACCTATGATATTATGTGTTGTGTATGATAAACTGCATCTAATGGTGAAGTTCAAATTCTGAAGCTCTGGGGGATGTGGAGTACTGTTGTACCCTTCTTTACTTACTTCTTACTTCTATTCTTCTTCTGTTCTTCTGACATCTTAAGTTCTTCTAGGTCTCTTCTAACATCTCTTCTAGCGTCTGGACTTCATCTTGGGGACTTTGTGTCTGGTCTTCCATTGGGGATTTCTCTTTATCAAAAGCCCTGTGTCATTGGTAGTTTTTAGATAATAACACAAGACTTCGATTTACTTAGATTATATTTTATTCAAAATCCCACCAGACTACCTGCGCAGATCGAGTCGGCCGCGTGCATACCATGACTTACACAGTCGTGGTCTTGGCCGATCTGACTAAAAATCTATTTCTAATCTAAACCGGAAGAGGGTCTCCTCCACCAATTCTCACGGTATCCACCGGAAAGGATCAGGATGAGGTCAAGCCTTGTCATCATCCTTCAAGGCCGTGGCTGCAACTTATGACAGCCATTTTGATTTCTACACTACTGTACATAAATATTAAGAATCTAATAATTATGTAACAGTACTCCTTCATTGCCATTACTCCCAGCTCCACTCTGACCCGGAGTGATAGTACCTGTTAGAGTCCATCTATATGTTAAATAGAAATAAATGAGTTTAAAATAAATATGTTTAAAAAATTGATTTTTTAAAAGAATTTAAAGAATGAAAAAAACTGGCATAAAATAACCCAAAAAGGGTTGAGATGCCATAAAATCCAACCAACCTATCAACCAAACGAACCAATAATGTTCTATTCAGAATTGAAGGAAACACAAAAGAATTGAAAAATTACTGGTTATTAAATAAAAATTAATTAAAAAAAATAATTTGAAAACTTACAATTTATCTATGAATTCAAATGTTGATTTTCTTTCCTAACTGAATATATAGAGAGAATATTTTCTAAATTGAAAACATGATGAAATTTTTTGTAATCAATGTCATAAAGTCCTTCACATACACCCACCCACCCACACACATACACACTTGGAGAAAACTTTGCATGATGAAGAAATAATGAAGGTGTGTTTCCCACTGTAGATCATTATAAATTTGGCTTTGTTCAAATGAAGATTGGCTTGATCTGAGTTTTATTAAATTGGTTGCAAGATGGACTTGGCACTTTCAATAAAGCTCTTAATTTATTTGCTTCAAATCTAAAAAGAAAATATAAATAAAAATATCAGTAAACATTTGAATATTGTAACTTTTGTATAAATTCTGATTTTAGTTTTGGAATTTAACAAATAATTTAGTTTTGTTATCTTTCATACCTTTGTATATGTGTGTGCATATCAGTGTATTTTCCAAATCACATCACTAATATCTTTGATTTGTATTAGAATGTTTAGAACTTGAATAATGAATCTTAAAAAATGAAATGTTCAAGTAAAAAAGGACAAAGTACAAAGTAATATTTTGTGGGATTTTGACAAATGTCTTAAATACTGTATATATATATATATATATATATATATATATATATATATATAAGATTTTTTTGGATGTTTGTTTATTTTTTTATAGAAGCATTGCTGAAAAAGTATATATATTAAATATTTTATATTTTTGCTTGAAGGCAATTATAATGCGAATATCACATAAATTCGATAATTATAGAAGATAACAATGACAAGTGAATTTCGCAAAGAATTACTTGGTGTGTAGAATATCGTACACACTGTTTCAACTTTATTAAGCCTCATCTGTCGGAGGGAAATCGTTAGTATATATCGCTGATGAGACTTAATAAAGCTGAAACAGTCTGTATGATATTCTACACAACGAGTAATTCTTTGCGAAATTCATTTGTCATTGTTATCTTCTATAATTATTGAATTTATGTGATATTCGCATTGTAATTGCCTTCAAGCAAAGATATAAAATATTTAATATATATATATATATATATATATATATATATTATCATTATCATTATTATACACACTGTTAAGAAAAATCTAAAAGCATTAGGTAAGATCTAAAATTGGAGCAAATCCACCAAAATTAGTACAGTAATCAACATACAAATGTTTGAAATACTATGTGAAGTGGGTTGTTCTGAAAATATTTTATTGCATATATATATATATATATATATATATATATATATATATAAGTTGCTATCTTCGTAAGTAAATAGTGCTCAATATCATTGATAGAGCATGTATCTAAGTCAGGGTAACATAAACATAGAGTCAACAGTGCTTGACAGCTGTCAGTTTCTTGGCTATGTGATTCTCATACCAAATTTGGTTTAACAATCACATAGCTGATAGTTACTAAGTGTCACTGACTTCATGTCTTTGTATATATATATATATATATATATATATGTATATATATATATATATATATATATATATATGCATACATATGTATATATATATATATATATATATATATGTATATATATATATACATATGTATATATATATATACATATATATATTATATATATATATATACATATGTATATATATAATACATATATATATATATATATATATATATATATATATATATACATGTATATATATATACATATATATATATATATATATACATATGTATATATATATATATATTATGTCATATAGAAAGGTAATCAAATCAGTTGAGTGATTAAAACACAATCTACAACAATAGATCTTTTCATATGCATAATACTTTGGGTTGAGTTTAGATGGTAACAATTATTTGTCAAAGACATCTGGATGACCACACTGTGTAAAAGCAAGGTTTACTTAGAAAATCAAGTTACAAACAACATTTTGTAAACTAAATTGAGTCTTTGTAGAATATTACCGTGATTACAGATCATTATTAGTCTCATTCTATTTAAGATTTGATCAATAAAGATATAGAAATCTACATGAATTAATGAATGTACAGTTTACTTTTTTAAAAGAATTTTGATAAATATATAAGGAGATGGTAAATGGACAGAAACTTGTGGATAACCAATTTAAAGACAGATAAATCTGAAAAAAAGAAATACTATTTTATGTTTATTTACTTCACAAAATAATTTTTGTTTAATTAAGATTATTTCTATGAGGAAAAAAAATTCTATGTGCTGGATTTATTGGTTATAAAAGGGATTTAGTTTAGAATTTTAAAAATGCAGTGTTAATAAATTACCTAGACGAATAAGAAACTTTAAAAATGGCCATAGTGTAGTCAAGAAGATATGGTGTTAACATTAAAATATCCAAAGAATTGGTGTTTTATAAGATATGTGTTGGCATCCTTCTATAATGGCGTAGTGTTCTCTTTTTTTTTTCTTTATTGATCTTTAAAAGAAATCTGCAACCGCGTGAGTGGCTGAACAGACCAATTTTTGAATGGCAATCTCTGGTGCTGTGACTGCAAACAAATGGTGATGCTTACTGGAGTTGCTGTTGTCTCTCCTTCCTTAGAAACACAATAAAAGAAGAATGCAATAGAATTCCTTAATTTTTTCCTACTCATTCACTTTAAAGTGTTTGAAGCTTGGACTATTAAAAAGAAAAAATAATTTTCCTTTACAAATGACATTTGAATACAAAGCTTTTACAAACTCCAGGAATTGATGTAAAGAATGGTTTTCATTCTAGAAATATCTCCACTTTGAGAAGATGATGATCAAGTTATTAGACATTCAAATTTATATTAAGTCCAGGAGATAAATAGCCTGGCAACGAACTCACCAACCAAGCAGCATCCTTGTGCTTCCAAAGAATTAAGTTCATCTAAGTATAATTACATTTATTTTCAGTAGTAAATAATGTTGCTGTGAATGGTGGCCATTTCCAAGTTTTCTGTTTTCCAATCCAGGAGGATTAGAGGACTAGAATGAAAGCAAGACACAATTCTTGTGGAATCCTCAGCAATCAAAAAAAGACAAAGTAGAAGCATCAATGAAAAGAATTTGATTTCAAAGAAAAAACAACAACAAAAGATTTAATACTCCAGCTCAAGTTTGTTTTTATAATGGCAGATCTCCAAGGAGTTCATTTTAAATAAAACACTACCAACATAATTCCTGTTTATAGTAAATTATTTTACATTTCAAAATATACATGAGTGTGTAAAACAGAAAAGAGGATTGAATACAAAGTGCAGGGTAAATTTCTATTTTAAGATTGATCTTGTCAAATTTCAAATAACTGAGTACTTTTTGGAAATTTTATTTATTTATTTGCATGCCTTCAATGAATGACATTGTTGGCACAATTACATTTAATGTTAAGCAAGGCATGGGGATGGGTGATATGGAGAGGAGAGTAGTCTCAACAGTAAAGAGAGCCAGAAAGAGAAAGAAAAGCATCACAGTTTGTGTGCAGTCGGTGCACCAAAGACTGTCACTCAGGGATTGGCCTGCACAGTCCCTTGTGCAGATGCAGATAATTTATTCATTTTTTATAATTTATGAGGAAGACCGTCCCAGTCTCCTGCCTCAAAACTTGCTACCGGTGATTGCTGAAAAACCAACCCATTACGATTGAAGTCCGTAGTCGAGGCAGTGTCACTTGAAAGTAAACAACCAACTTGGGGCGTTTTTTTTTTTTTTTTTGTTTTTTTTCGACATTCCCTTACATATAAAAAAATCCAAAACGTTTATATTTTTCGGTATTTTCATTTTATTTTAATATATTTTTTTCCAACAATCAATACAAGTAAAAAAAAAATCAAAATATTTAGATATTCTTGTTTATTTAAACTAAAAACAAGACATTAAACAAACATGAATAAAAGAAAATCTGAGTATTTAGATATTCTTTTATATTTTAATAAAATAAAAAAAATATCTATCTATCTAGTCATCTTCATATCTATCTATTGCTTCGGCTATGGACTTCAATCGTAGCTGGATTGGTTTTTCACCACTCACCATTAGCAAGTTTTGAGGCAGGAGACCGAGACAGTCTTCCTCATAGATTACCCATTTTTTTTTTTTTTTGGGACACTATGTCATCGTCCTTAGTGGACAGAAAGGTGCCCACAACAACAAAATTTATAATTATGCTGACCTCAGCCATCAAAAAATAGAAAAGGATTTTTGTCACACTTTCTGGTATTGCACCAATCTTTCCCATGGGGAGGGCATGTTTGAGTTAAACATTTATTTGACCACTGACACCTACTAGTAAAAATAGTGAGTGGGAAATACAGTAATCTATCTATCTATTTATCTATCTATCTTATCATATTTATATCTATCTACCTTATTCTGTTAATATCTATCACAGTCTATTCATATCAATCTATACATTTCCTCCACACTTTCTTAATATATGTACCTTCAATGACCCACCAACAATATTTGATGTTCATCAAGTGTTATGCATATCTCTTAAACATAAAGTTAAACTCCTTTTTTTTTTGCTTATAGACATTATGTTAGACTTTCATTGTATGTTATTTCTTAAGCTAAAATTAGATTTGCACACACAAATTGCAGAAAAAACGATTGTTTGTAAATGTAAATTCATGAATATTCCTTACTCTGCAAAGATTTAGCAGGATTGAGGTGAATGCTGTGTATAAACTGACATCCCAGGAAATATCTGTCACTTTTATCTCATTTCTCATATAACTTTCATGATTATAATCCTTTCTTATTTCTCATTCCTGAACCTTTATTGCATTATACACTTGTCCCCCTTTTTTCTTATAAATCTCTCATTTTCATCTCTCCATTGTTTCTAAGCTGATTATCTTATGTCCTATACTTGTGACCTTGTGTCCCATCCTACCCATGGCAAACGGGTTGGGTGTATACATACCTTTAAAAAGACCAAATATTTTGTTCATTATCGATTACAAGAAAAAAAATTCAAGAAAAAAGTGAGGTCTTTTTAAAGCTCTAATACAGTTTGCAGTTCACATATAAATGTAATTTTATAAAAAATGAACAACAAAAAATTACATATTGTCGGATGTACAGCCATTTTTTCCTATATATATATATATATATATATATATATATATATATATATATATATATATATATATATATATATATTATATATAAGAAAGTGACATTTTCCTGTGGCCATTGATACTTGGAAACACTAATGTATGTCAACCAGCATAATCTTCATCAATCAGCTCTGTATATTCTGGATGCTGTACAAAAACCACCCAGGGGCTGTGACTGATATGGATGGTTGCTTAGAAAATTATATATGTATATATATATATATATAATATATATATATATATATATATATATATATATATATATAAAAGAAAAAAAATGGATATAAATCCAACATACGTAATTTTACAAAAAATGTTTTTTCATTTTTTATAAAATTACATATATATGTGAAACACAAATAGCCTCGTCCAGGATTTGAACTGCTTTTGACGACTCCAATTCCAACGACTCTAACCATTATACCATGCACCTCCATATATATTCTATAAGATTATCAATCAATGCAAATTTATCTTCTCTCCCAAAGTATATTCTTTCCATTGTCTTTTTACATATTGATCTTTTATTCATCTGTACACATGAGATTCTATAGGATTACTTGATTTAAGTGATATTTAATATGACACTAATTTTATTGGTAACTATCTGAATGTTAAAGGGGAAGTTCCCATGGAATAGTGGTTAATGTGCTGGATTGTGACATTGTAGAAAGGGAGTTCAAACTCCAGTCACGCTATTGCATTCACTTTCAGACTAATAGACTCAGGAAAGATATAAACCCCCTCATACCTCCAGCTGTGATTTAAATAATACCACTACTGTAAACTCCAATAACAAATCTGGAGCATTTCATTTTTCAGGAACACCGACAGTAGTAGGATTGGGGTACTTACAAACTCACATAAATTCCCAAATAGGTTAGAATAGACTCATTAGGTTTGGTCGGCAACCCATCTAAGTCAAAGAAAAGTCCAACATAAAACCTCTGCTGCTTAGAAGCTTTGTCCCATCCCAAGGAAAGGCTAGGGGAGTAAACCCAAAAAACAAATCAGGAGCAGGAGTCCCTAACGTGGTGTGATGCTGAAATCTAGTGCTACTCAGCAACTCCTGTGACACTAACACTGCCAAACAGCATTGGTTCCTTAACTTTCCTTTGGATCACAGCGGCAGTGTGGAGAGGGGGGATTTGCTGCTTGGGCAACAGCTCATCCTCCATATGAACCCACCCAGGCCACGCATTTCAAAAAAAAGAATTTGGACACTACTCCATTGTCTCTCATAGACGGAAGGATGCCAACAGGTGAACTGTTCTTCTATAAGGATGGCTTTGTTATGAGATAACAAAGGTTGATATGACTTTAAACAAAGAAACTAAAGCTGAATGCTAAAATGAATAATTCTTGAATTTCCAGTTTTAACTATCAAGAATCAAGAACAGAAAGAGATGTTTTAACAATCTATAAGCCATGGTTATCATATCAATCTTACCTGAATAAATTAACAAGTAAATGATGATTACGTTAATAAGGTGTATAGGTTAATAAATAATTGCCAAAATAGAGTGATGAAGATGAGAAAAACATTTTCATCAGTTTCCATAATTTGTATCACAGTGTTGTTGGATTATTTGTTAATTTTATGCTTCATCATTCTGAGCATCAGACAAAAATCATCAACATATTTTTAGTATCTACTTCTTTGTCAAGTATTTATGCTTTAATTGTCATGTTATTAAATGTCTCTGTCAAACCAATGACAGTTATTGGCAGCTTTGAACAATACCTTTTTAGTTATATCTTTTCTGGATATTCACTTGAAGGAACAATGGCTTTAGAATCCCTTGTGATGTTTCTATAGCAAATCTTGAGATTTCTTCCATATTTTAGATTATATCTGCCATTTATGATACAAGAATAACGTGGACATTGAAATAAATGAGAAATACATTTATCTTGTCATTTTTACTGGTTATACTCATCTTAGTTTTATAGCTATTGTGCTTATTGCTTTAGCAAATCTTTCACACAAAGAAATAGCTATATTGTTCATTTTAAATAAATTCAAATACTAAATTTTAAAAAATGAAACGGTTGTTTATAATTTATATTCTTAAGAAACCTTCAATTAGGCATATCTTTTAAACATGCATCAAAATATTTTAACAAAATTTTTAAATGTTATTATAAAAGACGGAAACCCCTAGAAAAGAATTTTTCCTTTTTTTTTTTCATTTTATATATAATGTTTTAGTTAAAGAAAGAGATTCTTTTTTTTTCAAGAATTTAAAAATTTGTAAAGATATCATCTTGTTTATTCTGCATTTCACTTCTCTACAATTTGGCTTAATAATTTTTCTTGTTCTTGTTTATTTTAATTTGTTAATTTGTTTAAAAGCTTTAAAAACAAAAAAAATGAATTTTACATCTCTTACTTTGTAAAAAAGGCATCTATTATTCTCTTGTTAATTTATGGAATAGAGTATATGATTTTGATTTACATATAAATATTTTTGTAAATGACTATAATATGAAGAATGAATGTGCCCATTTCTGATTTCTTGGAATAATTGTTAATTGTAATTAAATTATGTTGAATTTCTTTTTGTATGATATGTAATATGTAAAGATGGGAGAAATACAGTTCACTTACTTATTTTAGTGTTGGATATGACCTTCTCTTGTATTTTCTACAGATATTTCGAGGTTGTGTTGCAATTTGGTTGTATTTATCTATATTTCAGTGATGTGGCATTATTTATTTCATTGTTTATTTGGTACTGAGTAATAACTCCATGGTAATTTACAACATTGATTTAAAATAGATAGAACCTATCTTTGTAAAAGGGTCTAATTTGGATTATTATTAGTTAAACATTTTGGCAAAAATTAAATATTCTCTAGTTCACTTTTTAGTCTACCCCTCATTAACACCTTCCAAAATGTTCAGTTCAATAAGAAATTAAATGAAGCCTCAATGAGACCACCATAGGTGTAGATGGGATGTTATCATTGTCCTCATCTACCAGGTCCAGGTCATTTTTTTTATAATTTCTAAAACCCAGCTTCTAAGTGAAAATCTTTATTGTTGAGTGTATTTGTGCCAGGCACATCAAAGATAAGCCAACAATAAATGTCTCAAAAATTTTCTTCAAAGGATTGAATGATTTACTAAAATTATATCAAAATCTGATGATTTTTTAAAATTCTAGTCAGTTGTTTCCAGAGATAACATACTCTTTTGCAAGTTTGTTTGGATTTTGTGAGTTGGTTTACCTCGGCACTTGTGACCATCTAGAATGCTTTAAGAGCTGGAGGAATTTTTCTGCTGAAAGACAAAGGGCCACCCACACCACATTTAAAAAAACCTTGTATCACATTGTTTGCATGAGGAAGCTATAAAATCTCAGTTTTAGTCGTTGGACTTTCATTCAACTGTTTCTTTCATGCCTTAACATTTAAAAAGGTCACACTTTTAAGAAGGCTATGGTGCTATGAAATGTATGATTTCAGGTATGTTTCTTGCGAAAAATATTGTGTCAGATTCATTTTTGTTGTAATATCAATAACATGAAATTAAATGTGAATATTTTAAACAGAATTTTTGCCCTTAAAATGTACATTTCATTTCTCTCGTTTGGGTGCAGCTCCACCTACCACCACATCATACACCTATGTACATATTTATTTCTCTCACTTCCACCCTCTCTCTCTTTCTTTCTCTCTCTCTCTCTCTTTCTCTCTCTCTCTCTATATATATATAATGACATATGAATTAATGCATAATGTATTATTAATTGTGCTATTTTTATGTATTCTTATATCCTTATTCTCTTTTTTCTTTCTTTTAATTCAGGTAAGTTAACTGAAAAATCATTTCACCATGAAGAGTACCAGAGGTAAGAAGTAAATATACCAGTTTTTTTTTAAAGACAATTTTAGATATTGGAGAATTTATTATTTACATATTTCAAAAATTTGTTCGATTTATATAAACTTACTCTAACTCATGAAATTGAATAAACTTGATATAAGCTGGCAACAAATACTTAAGACTGAAGCTTTAAATGTTTAAATTATAACATTTATTTGAGATATTTGCACTGCTTAACATTAAGTAACAATCTTCTGATGAGTCAGAGTCAATTATATTTTAAATAGCCACATGCAACTTTTTCTTGTTCTCTAAACTGAAAATTCAAGTGTAAGATTTGAGGACATATCAGGTATTAAAATAAATATCAAAGTACAGTTTTACTCCATATGAAAAAGGTGCTTTGACCATTATAAAAACGTGCTGGAATAAGTGGGTTGAATGCCAAAGAGACTATTTTGAAGAGAATTAACATCCAGAACTTGATCCTTGATACTTTTTGAATTCACCTTTATATATATATATATATATATTAAGAAAATTAAGAAATTATATTAAGAAAATATATAATGAGAAAATCAGTATTTCAGAACTTCATTCTTGATACCTTTTGAACTCACTTTATACACACACACACACACACACACACATATATATATATATATATATATATATTATTTATGTATATATATATATATATATATATATATATATATATATATATATATTGAGCACTTTTTTATATTCATTCATTATTCCAATTTATTCAGTTACTTCTTTTTCCCAACAGTCAAAATTGTGACTCTCGATTTTGTGTCTTCTCCGTTAAATCTTCCTCTCTTAAACAGAATATATATATATATATATATATATATATATATATATATATATATATATATATGCGTTAATGTATGAGTAGTGGCTTACCGGTAGGTACGGGTACGATTCTGGGAGCGCACAGTATCCAGGGGTTAAGACCATGAAAAAACAAATACAAAGTGCTCAATACAATGTAGAGCAAAATTTATTTAAGAAATGGATATAAAGTAACCTACTCGAGTTTCATCATCTGAATCAGATGATGAAACTCGAGTAGGTTGCTTTATATCAATTTCTTAATATATATATATATATATATATATATATATATATATATATATATATGCACGCTATCCCAGTATAAAGATAATATACTAAAGCACATTGTGTTAAACAAAAATGCATTCTATTACTTTCTGTACAAATCAGTTTTGTCTTATTCATTTTCTTACAAAAAACCTGAATATCTCAATGAGAGGAAAGGAAGCACTCAAGGAGATGCCAGCGTAATTACTTTCAAGACAAATTAGACCTTTGTGATCCATTTCATTTCAAGCTAAAATGTTTCAGGTATCTACAGAGCAAAGATGAGGATTACACTGTATCCTTCTCCCTGAGTTCCTCCTGAGGTTAAAGATGTTTATATACTAAGTTTCATCAAGATTCATCACATAGCAAAGGAGTCTGTTGGTAAAACAAATCCTTTCTAAATAGTTTTCTCCACAGAAGTTCCGGTATCTCTTACAAGGTGTGCTCTTGTAGATGCCAATTTTCTTTTCTTTCTAGGTGAATCAAACTTTTTCTGATCACCTCTGGAAGCAGGTAGATGGGCTCTTCAGCATCATGACCGTGAACAAAATACCATCAAAACACTTCTTGACATGAAAGAAATGTTTAAATACATTTTTATTTGACAGTCATCAACCAAATAAAGTGATTTTATAAAAATACAAAAGTAAAATTATATATATATAATGATAATATATATAATATATAAGACAATATATATATATATATATATACATATATAAGGGCTGGGTTAGTGCAGTCGGTAGAGCGTTCGGCTAGAAACCACAAGGTTCCTAGTTTGATACCGGTCCTCGCCAACTCAGCATATGAGTAGCACAGGGATCTGTGCGGTAAAGTAAGGAGCTGATGGTAGGTGTGGCGCTCCACCTCAGATGCTAAAAAAAATCTCCTTGGTCTAGCGCTATTGAAAAGGGGATAGACTCCCTCGCTGACTGGCTGATACCGACTTTAGGCCGCCCAGTCGACTTTGACTTTACTTTTATATATATATATATATATATATATATATATATATATATATATATATATGTAATATATCAAGAAAATTGAAAAAACACAGGTTTAAATGGGTTAAGTGGTGAGTTTATTGGCCGATGCTGCAGTGTTTCGATCTATTAAATTGATCATCTTCAGGGCATAAGATAAGAAATTATATAACACAGAATGATGAGAAAAAGTGATGCCCTGAATATGATCTATTAATAGATCGAAACACTGCAGCGTCGGCCAATAAACTTACCACTTAACCCATTTAAACCTGTGTTTTTTCAATTTTCTTGATATATTACATACCGTCGGATTTACTTCCTCTCTTCACATATATATATATATAATCCTATATATATGTGTATTCGCGCAGCTCACCATTGATCTTGTTGAACTTTTTGAAGATCACTGTTGTATTCTTTGAACTTTTGAAGTTTTTTTGAATTTTATTTATCAAGCAATGGCAATACTCGACCACAAGTTTGCTGCTATCGTCATGTATATATATATATATATATATATATATATATATATATATATATATGTATACATACATACATACATATATATGTATAATCCTATATATACATGTATGTATATATATATATACATACCTATATATATATATATACAATCAAATATTACATATTATGGATTTAATATCCTGTTACTAAAGTTTCATGCCTACTGCAATCATCAGACGAGAAAAACTGTGGCTTTTTTAGTATTTATGTAATGTGAAGCATATTCACACGATGGAATGTTATAACGCTAAAGTTGTATTAAAAAAAATAAAAATAAATAAACATGCTTAGGTCTTAATGCAGACAGTGTCCAGATGATTTTTTTTTAGATAAATACAGGGCAAAAATTAATTAATTCATTCTCTATTCATTCTATAATATATATATTTATATATTTATAGGGTCATCCACAGACACATGTTTCGACTTATCAAGTCTCTTCAGTGTGGCTAGACATTTTTGTAAGCTACCTACAGCCGGAATTGAAATCTGGTCGGTTGAGTGTCAGTCCAGCACCTTAACCATTAGGCTGTCTTCACTTACAGAATGGGAAGGGGAGTTTAATTGTTTTAATACACACATTGCTTTGTGTGTAAAGGCCATCACAGAGTGCTACATTCCTTATAGAGAAGAGCATTGCGTTTACGCTTGAGTTGTCGGCCATCAGCTCAACTCTAGGGGATGGGGAGCATATTTGATTTTCTATAAAGACAATGATGAGAACAAGTCACAAAAACTGAAGTCTTTGAAAAAACAGATTAATCTCTAAAGAACTGATGATACAAATAACATTTTCTAAGCTTTAATAAAACTAATGCTTTAGCTATTTGAAAATATGAGGCAGTTAATTCCCATTCCAAATAGAGATTTTCACTTTTTGAAATGATACATCTCATTAATGCAGACAATTATCTAATAAAAAATGCTATAAACTATTATCATGAGTTTTTGAAAAGAGAAAGACATAAGGTAAATAAAAGAGGGAAACAATTGGCATTATCATGAATCCATCAAATATGACAATTGTCCAGACAAAACTGAGGGAAATATCTTTTGAGTATTTCATCTGGTTTGTTACTGAAACAGCCAATGAACTATTCATTATAACAAACTGTTTAGACATCAAAGCAGAGTTATGAGTCTCTCTAATGGTTTTAATTAATTTTATTAGTTTGTGCTTGAATAGGCATTCCTCTATGGGTGAGAAAAATAAAGCACAAGTTAAAATCTCATGTGGGAAAAACCTTTACTTGTTCTTATGGCTCTAAAATATTTGCTGTTTTACTCTGCATGAATTTTGATTAATTACTGTGTTTTCAAAAAAAAAAAAAAAATGTTGATGAAATATGGAATTAATCCTGCCTCCTTCTTTTCTCTAATAAGAGGCCATGAGGTTTTGTGGGGTTTTTTGTTTGTTTTTTTTGTTGGGCTTTTTTGCCATCCATTTTTACTTTCTCTCTGTTCCTACTCCAAGTATCACACCTTGTCAACAGGCTCTTTTACACCATTCGAGCTACTTATCCTATTGGTTCTTTTTGCACACATTTATCTACTCCTTCTTGTATACCATCTTCTTGTATCCTTTGTATTGCACTTAATACATTATTCTCCTTTTATGTAGCATACTTTACCTCTCTCTTGCTTTTGTTTTACAATTATCTTTATACTGTAAACAAATTTCCCATTCAATTTATAATTCTCATTATGTTCTTCAATTTCAATTGTTGTTCTTTTAAAAATTACAATGTCTTTTTCTCTTCTCTTTTTTTCTTTTCTTTTCTTGGATTACTTCATTTGACCTTTTGTCATACAAATTCTTTTTTTTTTGTTTGGTCCTTGATCATTATGAAATCATAAAATGACTGTAAAAGCAAAAATATTCTTAGAAAGTCGGAAGTCATTCAAAATGCCCCTTTTAAGACTTGATTCTGCCTTTTATCCAGCCAAAAGAATTAGATGACCATTACAACAATAAAATATTATACTTGAATCATGTCAGAGTTGACTATGAATATAAAGCCCTTCTTTTGTTACTGTTACTATTTAGAGGTGGGAGGTAAAGTGATTATGGCAGATTGGCCTGTGCAATAGGGTAGGTCGATTTTTCATTTTTTTAAAATATCAATTTATCCATCAATGTGAAAGTTGTGTGTTAGTATACTGAATACTAATTCCAAAAATTAGATCTTTTACTTGCACCATTGCCTGAAGAAATAGCAGGAAATAGCATCTACTAAAATGCACTTAAAATTATTGTTTTTGCAAAATTTAGCCTTTAGAAAACATGGATTTTTAGTGCATTTTAGTATTCACATAAAATACCAATGAAAAGACATTGTTTCAAGATATCTGGTGATGAGACAGAGCTTGGGAAGGAGTGAATCTATGTATTTTCCCAAAAGTATTGGTGCAAAGTGAACACAGTTTCTGTTCATTTTTCTGTGGAAATAATAAGTTAAATGGAAATCACTGGTACAAGTTGAAAATTCACTGCTGTCTTCACAACAAACCTAAGTAGTATATATATATATATATATATATATATATATATATGTGTTGTGTGTGTGTGTGTGTGTGTGTGTGTGTGTGTATATATATATATATATATTGTACTCATACAGAGGGTTAGTATATATATATATATATATATATATATATATATATATATATACCAACCCCTCTGTATGAGTACAATGTGAGACAAGGTCAATTTCTTAAGCAGGGTTTAACAGGCTTGAATTCAGATTTTTCCTTTTCCTAGACTGGTTGCCTTACCAAGATTAAAGAGCCCAGTCTGCCCTACTGTTGATTCATAGAGAGAATAGTTGGATTCATACCTTTCCCAATATTGTTCTATGTGAAATGTAAACAACTTTGTCCAGGATTTGAACTTTGAACCATGCCAGTATATATAAAATGATATAGCACAGTATTTTACTTGACAGTTTGTAAAATATTTGTCAAGTATGTTGCAATTGATACTGAACAGATAGGAATTGCTCCTATGTGATTTATGATAGATTTAAACAAAACCTATAGTAGAACGTGGGGAAAAAAAGGAATCAGTCTTTTCAACTGATAATAAAATCCAATTTCAGAGATGATGATAGAAGATGAAGCTGTCACCATCAAATGAACAAATATTATCAATGATCTAGTATAGAGTGGACATTGTTTTCTGAAATTTTGACATGAATTATTTTCATTATTCCATATATTTTTCCAACTATTGTATTTGTCTTTGTTGTTTTCAGTCCAGTATTTTTTAATTTTCTTTTAGTATATGTTGTATCCAGCTGTCTTTAGTTGTTGCTTATCACTTTTCTTTTCTTTTTTTTTTCCATCTCCTTGACTTGAAAACTACAATCGAAAAGAATCACAAACTGAGAGTTAAGCTTTCATGTTCAAGTGAGAACAGATGATATTAAAAAAGTGTTATCTATTCATATCAAGTAATCTGCCTTTTCTTGATCCCTGTTATGAGTTTACCAAAAAATTGAATACATAATAGAAACCATGTGCAATTTCTGACACCACTAGGAAATGAATGCAGAGAAAAATAATTCTAGATGCTAAGGTCTTCTGTATCAATGGTGAATCCAAGGTCATTAAAAAAAAACTATAGCACTGTGAACATTTTAATATCATATGTAACATTAGGAAACTAGTAAAGATAATGAACTTGGTCCCAAACATTTATGGAATAATCTACTGGATAGGATTTTATGCTTCTAATTCTTATTTCTGACTAGATGATGAGAATAAGTCTGTGATTATTTTCTATCAATTTAATTTGTTTTTTAATATTTCACAACAGTAGAAATCTTAAATTCATATGTTTCTCTTTTGGAATCCAGAAGCAAATACTTTAACTATAGACAACACCTATGCATTTATTATTACTTGCTGTCTATCATATCCAATGATGACACCATGTGAATCTATTTTCACCGTTTAATTCAATCTCTCATTGCATCTTGCCAACTTACTATTGGGATGTTTAAGTCCTCCAGGAATCTTTAGATGTTTTCTTTGTACCTGAGCTTTGGCCTACCAATTCCATGTGATCCCTCTCTCAGCATTTGATGACAGACCTCTGTTCAAGTCTGTTTGATCTGCCGCTATTTTAGATAGCTCTAAAACAAATATTTTTGTGGTATTAAAATAATTTTTGCTTTATAGCAACTACAAACAATGCAGATGTACATATACAGAAGAAAAATTGCTCAAAGGTCACAGAGGGCTAAGTCTGTTGAATAAGGTGGATGGTCCATTTTTGTAATGGATTTCTTAGCCATGAACATTTGAACTGCTAACACACGATGTGCAGGAATATGACATGGTAGAGTATCAGGCCAGAGTTCAAATCTTTTTCTCTAAACAGAGTTTCATAGCTTTCTAAAGAAATATGTTGATTGACAATATTTCCTTGTGGTAAGAATATGTTATAAACTGTTCCTTTATGATTAAAGAAACACAAAAGCATTGTCTTGAACTATGAACATTTGGCTGAAGTGAATTCTTTGTATTTCCACTGAATAATTTGGTATTTTATTTCCAGGTCAAACACATTTCATCAACAGTTATGACCCTGTCAAAAGATCAGATGAAATCTGAAGCTGAAGTTGTTTCTGTTCATCAGTCAAGATTTGAGAAAATTTTTTCTCATTTCAAAATTCTCTGCAGCACTGATTCCCTATACACATGTGTTCAACACTCAATTTCTTCATAGCATATTCACCATAAGCCATTTTTGGTTAAATTGAACTTAATGGACCTAAATTACACCATTGTATGTCACCTCGCCGAAAGAAAGAAAAAATCAAGGAATTAACCGAATCTCAGGAAATTTTCAGTGTTGATATATAAATAAATAAAAGATATAATGCACCAGTTATTTCTTTTTTTAACTTTTACATTTTTTCAGGTCAATTAATTTGAACCATGTATCTTTGAGGCATAACATGAGGTCAGTTAATTTGAACCACGTATCTTTGAGGCATAACATGAGGTCAGTTAATTTGAACCACGTATTTTGAGAATCTGTCTCAAAAATACGTGGTTCAAATTAACTGACCTGAAAAAATGTAAAAGTTTTAAAATTAAATAACTGATGCATTATATATTTTATTTATTTATATATCAACACTGAAAATTTCCTTAAATTCGGTTAATTCCCTGATTTTTGGTATTTTTTTTCTTTCGGCAGGGTGACATACGATGGTGGAATTTAGGTCCATTAAGTTCAATTTAACCCCATTTTTAATAGGGTTAATATTCCACAAGTTTTTTTTACCACTTTGTACACAAAAGTTGATTTTAATCCGCTGCTTCAGATTAATTTCATACATTTTCCACCAACAGTATAACTTCAGTAGATAAAAATTCCTCTACAGCTCAGCAATGAATGACTCATCTGGTTTGTGTTTCAAGAAAGTAGAAGTTGGAACATGTCAGGATGTGCTTGAGTACAAATTTTGGTTTGACTCATCATCTCAGTGATATGCTGCAGTAATTTCTAAAATTAAATTGTTTTTAGGGGTTTTTTTTTGGCGAAAATTAATTTGTTTTCAATTTGTTTGTTCTGTAATTTTTTTTCTGTTCTCAAAAAAAACCAACACATTTCCTTTTACACACACGCATGCACACACACACACACACATATATATATATATATATATATATATATATATATATATGTATGTGTCAGTAGAGCATTTAACTGGGAATGACAAGGTTCTTGGTTCGATACCAGCCCTTGCCAACTCAGCGTATGAGTGGCACAGGAATCTGTGCGGTAAAGTGAGGCGCTGATGGTAGGCGTGGCACTCCACCTCAGATGCTAAAATAATCTCCTTGGTCTAGCACAAGTAAAAAGTGGATAGGCTCCCTTGCTGTCTGGCTGATACCGACATTGGGGTGCCCTGACGACTTTACTTTGCTCATACATATAATCAGTAAATAATCCAAAAGTGATCAATATATTAAAACATAGGGCAGTAATAATAATAATATTAGTAGAGGAGAAAGTTAAGGGTCTACCATGGTTTCAATCCAAATGATTTGATCAGGAGCCTACCCTATACTTAACCAAGTCGACTTGATTAAGCATAGGGTAGGCTCCTGATCAAATCTTTTGGATTGAAACCATGGTAGACCCTTAACTTTTTCCTACTAATATTATATATATATATATATATATATATATATATATATATATATATATATATATATATATATATATATATATATATATATATAATCCAATATATATATATATATATATATATATATATATATATATATATAATCCAATATAATAGATTTCGCAACTGATGAATCGGGAGAGTTAGATGATTTGTCTAAGCTCCCTGAAATAGACTATAACGCTAAATCTCTTAGTCTTTTGTTATTTCTTTACTTATATATATATATATATATATATATATATATATATATATATATATATATATTTATTTATTTATTTATATATATATATATATATATATATATATGCAACCATGCAAATATATGTACACCACTCAGTAGCATTTATTTGTCTCCTTAACAAAAAATATTAATATAAATCATTGACAGTATATCACCAACAAAACAACTGCAAGATATAGAAGAGTGTTTAGAGTTTTAAATAACTTGAAAAGTAAGATGAGCTTTTGAAATATAGGGAAACAATGAAGAAATCAATTTGCTTCCTCATTTTCATAAAGATGTACATATCTATGTTATCTCATAAGGACAGCAATAGAAATGTTCTCATGTAGTCAGCTTATAGGGGAATGCAAATAAGCACTTACAACTGAATGCACATATATGACATTAATTTGCCTTACAATGAAGTTATATGTAAGACATCTTTTTTTTCTATCAGGGCTACTCCTATGCAACTTGAATTTACATGATAGGTCATTCAGAAATTATCCTCTTTTGGCTTTTTTTAGAAATAGTTCAGTTTATGTCAATACACATAAGTAAACTCTCTCTCTGTGTCTTTGTCTCTCTCTCTCTCTCTCTCTCTCTTTCTCTCACTCTCTCTTTTGCACACACACTTACACACACATACACACACATGTGTGTGTATATTTTTAGAGTGGGCAATATTTGATGGAGCTGTAATAAATGCACACACGCATGCACGCAATATAGTTGCCATACATATATATATATATACATGCAAAACACAATATCTCAGATATTGAGCATTCTTTATTCATATATATAGCAGCCTACATTATATATATGTATACATATATATATATATATATATATATATATATATATATATAATCCAAAAGTCCAGAGAAGAAATCTTCTTTACGACACAAGAGTTTTATTTAAAAAACCTGTCGCAGTTTGAGAGCTCAATGTGTGCTCTTAATGTTAGAGTCACGGAGCAAATATATAAGTAAAGAAATAACAAAAAAAGAGATTTAGCTATAAGCTCCCTGAAATAGATTATAATGCTAAATCTCTAAGTCTTTTGTTATTTCTTTACTGGAAATTAATCCGACAGTATGAATATGATATAATGAAAAAACAAAAGATGTTTACAACTAAATAGGCTCATCAGGAGAGAAGTGTGCAAAACCGTTTCGGGGCCTATCTCTCGACGGTTTTATTGAAACGGTTTTGCATACTTCTCTCCTGATGAGCCTATTTAGTTGTAAACATCTTTTGTTTTCATTATATCATATTCATATATATATATATATATATATATATATATGTGTGTGTGTGTGTGTGTGTATGTGTGTATCAAATAAAGTCTGCTAAGTGGCCTATTGTCTGAATCAAAGAGGGAGTCTATCCCCTTTTTGTTTCTGCTCGTCTAGGGAAATTGTTTTGCTGGGGGTGGAGCACCACACCTATCATCTGCTTCCAGATGCTTTATTACACAGATCAGATTATTCAAGCTGTGCTGCTCCTGCTCTAAGTTTGCAAGGACTGGTATCAAACCCGGAACCTCAAGATTCCAAGGTGAATGCTCTACTGACTGACCTTTCACCTTATCAGCAGAGGTATAGATAGGAAGACCGCCTTGTGCTGATGAGGCCTAATAGGCCGAAATGTACATACAGAGATTAATTTTTCTCGATTTGTTTAGCCTTACATTTGAATAGGTATGCCCGCCTAATTAATAATTTATGAATTAATTAACTTTCAAAATTAGGTACGACTTCAATTAAGCACATATTCCCCTAAAAATTGTCGACTTAAAAAAAAGCCATATCAAAAACACATCGTTTGTGTATTTACTTCTCATATACATATATATATATATATATTTGTTCACTTCATATATATAATATAATATATATATATATATATATATATATATTGCATAAATGCTAAGCAGAGATAAAAATAAAATGATGTAAATTAAGATTTAGAATTTTATAAAAAGAGAGACATAACATTTATTTTCTTTTTTGGAGCATTTTTTCTCTTCAAAGCTGCAGTTGCCATGAGGTGTTTGCATTGATTCCCAACTGCTGCTACTGTCCAAACTAAAGGCTTGAAGAAATTCTTCGTTGCAATCAATACCATTATTCCCAGAAGTTCTTGGAAATTGTATGGAAATGTCAGAAAATATAGATATTCAATGTTTTGTTGTTTCTGCTGCATAAAACTATGTACATGCATACATATATATATATATATATATATATATATTATTCAACTGCTTTCATTGTGCTCATCACTGCAGTTGCAATCTGACCAGATCTAAATATAGGTTAGTCACATGAGCAGTTTGAGTGGGCACATTTCTTTTTTCTCTTTGAATAATTTTGCAAATATTATGTTTCAATAGATGTCTCTCATTTTTGTCTTGTTACTTTATTTTAATGTTGTCTTTTTCTTAGTTCTTTCACTTGGTCTTTATAGTCAGCAAATGTCAATCATTCTTTAAAGTAAGTCTCCAACACATTCCTCTTCTTCTTCTACTTCTTTTTAATTTCAATTGAGAATCACAAGAAATACAATCAATATTTAACCATCATGTGCCAATAGCTGCAGCTGTGTAAAGACATGGATGTGAATAAACAGTGATAGATTTGGTATGGATTAGAATGATTACATGATATATGAGATATGTCAAAAAGTTCCAGGACTGGTGTCACAAAAAAATTATTTCAAATCCAGACTGCAAACTACAAGTTATCCCCTTCAAAGTAATCCCCTTGGAGTGTAATGCACTTTCCCGTCCTTCTCTGCCATGCTTGCATGCACTCCTGGAAGGATTCGTCCAGGATTCTCCGTAACTCTATCATCATGGCCTTTTTGATGTCATACACATCCTCAAAATGGGTTCCCTTGATAAACCCCTTGAGCTTGGGGAAGAGGAAAAATTTCACATGGAGCAAAGGGATGGGTGAGTAGGGAGGTTGCTCCAGCACAGTGGTGTTCTTTTGGGCCAGAAACTCTCAGATACTCAGGGCAGTGTGGGCAGTTGCGTTGTCATGGTGAAGCACTCACAAGTTGTCCTGACACATCTCTCACCTCTTCTTGTGCACAGAATGAAGCAAACGCCTCAGTATCTCTTTGTAGACATGATGGTTGATTGTCTGATCCTGTGGCAAGAATTTGCTATGGACGATACCCCTCAAATCTTGTGACACCAGTTCTGGAACTTTTCTGACATACCTTGTAGGTAGATACATTAACTCTTAACATCCTATACCACCTCATTCCACCCGGCCAGAAGTCACATTTGTTTTCCTAATCTACCCCAAACGATAGCCTTTGTTTCAATGAAATATGAAATATATTTAACACTCTTTGATTCACGGGAAATAACAGGTAACTTTAAATGAAAAGGACATTTTTAGCCATTTCTATATATCCTTATAGAAATGCGGCTCTGGACTTAGAAAATTCTCAACAGGATGTTAAGAGTTAAGAAGTTTGTAGCCTGATGATGAAAAAACATGTATTTATCAAAAGAAATATCTATTTTTCAACATAATCTCTTTCCTTGTCAAAACACTTAATTCAGTTATTAATATTTATCATATTGATTAAACATTATTCAATGAAATTAATGATCAATGTTCAGTTAATAACTCTCTGTCAGTCTATGAACCTCTGATACCCCTTGGTAGACTGAAATATAACTGCCTTTTTTAAAAAGTTTTTTTTTTTAAATTTACCAGTCATAATCACTTTACTTTTTAGTGTTACTGCTGCGGCATTCACCCTGGATCGGTTGAATCAGCTCCACCCAATGTATTCACCATATCTCAAATGCAGACGCTACACTATGACATCCAGAGTTGTCAGCCACTGTGATAGAAATGATAAGATACATCAGCCTGCGGGATCTTGATGGTACAGCAGCCACTATCTGGTAACCGTACCTCTGAGAGGCAGGCGACATCGATGCCATACTGATAAAGAGAGCACTTGTGATTTTTCAAAAAAAAGTCATAATCAATCATTGTTTAATAAACAACCTATTTAATTATTTGTATGTTTTCCTAAAAATGATTGCCAATATCATCAAATCTAAGACTGGTATGGCCTGGGCATTGTAGATTTTAAAATCTAAAACAAGTAGATGGAACAAAACCTTTTTTATTCAGTTTAAAGTTGAATGACTTCAGATAGGAAACATTATCTGTAGATAACAAGAAGTTGGTTCAGAGACCCAAAAAGAAAAAAAAAATCCCTAAAAAGATATTTACAAGAAATACAATGATATATGTTGCATAGGGCCAAGTTTGAGTTTTGTAGTAGTTATAATTAGTCGTTAGTTCAGAAATAGTCACAAATGGTTGTTTATTCCTTTCAGGATCATGGGTTCTTTTTCAGAGAGAAGAAAGATAGAGACAAAGAGAGAGGTATAATCAAATTGCTCTATCTTCTAACATAGTATCATGTTCTGTACTACTATCCCAAACCCATACAGGGAACTGGGAGGCACGTCTGGATCCCACCAGAGCCCAGCCGAAAAAGGACTGATTTTTCTCTTCTTCCGTTTCTCATCCTGGGGGTCACATCCGTTTCTCGTCAAAAATCAGAACTTCTGTTTTTATTCTTAAATCTATTTCCAAGGTCATTCATCGATCAAATTACTGGCACCCCATTGAGTGTTTACTCTTCTAAATTTTTAATCTTTGTTTGTTCTTATTTCTTTTTCTTCCCTTTCTCCAGAAAACCGAATACCGTTTTATTTTCAATCCCCAAATTTCCAGTAGACCACAATAATTATGCTGCAGTGTCTTTAAATGATAGAGTAAATTTAATACAGTTTATATAGACAATGATAAAACTTAGGTATTGGTGTGTCACCATTAGAATGTAAGATAATAAAAATAATAATAGCAAAAGTTAATTTTGAATTCACCAAAGAAGTTGGTTTGTTTCTCTTCTTTAAGTTTACTATTTGACAGCTAAGATTTGTTTGTCAAATTTGTTATTTATACTTTAACTAGCTTAAAGTGGCCCAATTGAGTGGCAATTAAGCTAGTTATTTCCAGATTTACTTCCAAGTTATAAAAATTGTTAACATACAAAAAAAATTGTTGTGAAAAATCACATAAAAATAGCCAAAACAATCACTGTATTCAAAAACTTGAGAATCCAAAATTTTAGGACTGTGGAACCAGCTTTGGAATGATTTTAATTTGCTCATGGAGTCAGCCTGATTCCAACATCGTATGATATTTTGAGCTACAGCATCTAGGAGAAAAGTTGAAAAAACGTGACACACTGATACACACAATTATTATTAGAGATATGCCAATGTTATTGTTAATAACAATTTCAATTAGAAAAATATTATGTTCATAAAATTGAGATAAAATAATAAGAATTTTAGCCATTGTGCATATATTAGATGTTCTACAGCTTAAAAAGAAATAAAATCAAACAGATACAGAAAGATAACTTATGGAGTACCATTTTAATTAAAGATTTTTCTTGAAGGTAGTTAGACCAGTGTTTTATTTGTTTTTGCTTTCATATTCTTTCGTCCTGTCATGTCTTTGTTATTTTTTATTCTTTATTTATTTATTTTTTTCATTCTCTCCCACCTTTTTATTCAAGTAGTGTTAGAGTCAGAGGAGAAGTTAATTGACTTAACCAATCCTTTTTTATTTCATCATGAAATTAAACATGTTGTTTGATGACTTGAGATGTAAGAAAGAAACTGATTTCCTTTCCCAACACTAAAGTCAATTAATTAGTTGCAATGATGCTTTTCATGATTGTTGATATTGTTTAGTTCTTGCCAGAACAAGTACCAAACACAACTTGTACAGCATATTTCTTAGGGTAAAACAACAAAATTACCAAAGGATCAAGGTTGAATATTTGTAATTAAAATCCAGAATTGACTCATAATCAACCACTCATCAGATTGGGGAACTAACCGAAACACAATGAACAAGTTTGTAAGAGTTTACATAATATGCTTTTTAACTTTCATTTATAAACACTAATCAACGAACGGTTACAAACCTTTTCTACACATTTTCCAAACTCAACACATTCAAAACATCCACCATCTTTTTAACTACATAGATCCTTTTTTCTCCTTGACTAGTTTCATATTGTTTCTGAAGAAGGTTTCTTTATAAAACCGAAATGTTCAAACATCGACACTACAACTAATAAATTTCCATCCATTGTAACATCCTGTGTTTGTTCTACATTTCTCCACATAATACGTTTAGTGTAAGGGTTATTGTAGGAAATGCAATCAACATCTCAAATTCAAATCCTGGACGAGGCTGTTTGCATTTTGCTTTTCATTAATGTACTTGGCAAAGGCATGAATACATTTGTTCTCCCTTCAGCTACGTGTAAATAGTAGGGTAGATTGTGTTCAATAACCTTGGAGAGGTGGCCAGTCTTGAAAGAAAAGAAAACTCTGAATTCACCCCAGCTTTACTCTGCTTAAAAACTGAATTTGTGTCACATCTTGCCCACATTACAGGGGTTGGTAGATGCCTGCATAATTTATCTATTATGAAAAGAAAATTTTTTAATGAGACAAAAAAGTTTTTCAGGTCTTGGGTTTATAATCTTTTTTGATTAGAAAACAAGAGAAAATTTCATATTATCATACATTATGAAAATGTCCACTTTTTTCAAATCTATGTTAACATCTTCAGTTCAAATTTTTTAGTTGGCATTATGCTCAACTGATTCCCACTCAAATTTCTCTTTATTGGATGCACACAGAGAGAGAGAGAGAGAGAGAGAGAGAGAGAGAGAGAGAGAGAGAGAGAGAGAGAGAGAGAGAGAGAAGAATTCATACATTGATAAAGATAAATGATAGAATATGGGTACCCTTCCATTAAGAACTTCATATTGATCCCACATGCTGAGCATTAAAAGAAATTGATGAATAGTTTACAAGATATTCATTCAACTGATAATATTCCTAGATTTTAGTGGTATGCACTTTTTATTTCTATGTTACAACTGTTAAGGGAAACATTTTCTTTGACCCTACTTAAACTAATTCTATTCCCAGAGAAATTAATTTGGCACCACCATTCTTCTGAATATTCATCAGACAATGCAGCCTGTTCTGTATAAGGCTATTTATATGTATTTCTAGCTTAGAAGTGAAAAAAAAAGAAAAGAAAAGACAAAAACTCTTGATGAAATATTTCATGTTTAATTTGTTGTCTTCCTATTCTTGGCTTTGTTATTTTAATTTTTTGTTGATGGGGAAGTGGTTTAAGAAACATTAATAGCCTTTGATCCAGAAAAAAGTAAGAAGCTACAAAAGAGCTTATCAAAAAGTTATACAAAATTTTAGAATAAGAAATTAACATTAGATAAGATGTAAAACATCACAGATAATTCTAGTTTTGTTGATTTGTACTTTAATTGGCAATTAAATGTATGCAGAGAATTCATCATCGTTTTTTTGTTCTTAAAACATAAAAATTCAAAGGATATATTGTTCTAATTTTCCTGATTCCTGCCATTTTATACCAATATTAAACAATAACTTACACATTACACACACACACACACTCATACATATTTGTATATATAAAGGATTCCGTCTATTTTGGCAAGTACATATCAACCCATAACTCAGAAAAGAGATGTCATTGAGAATTAAAATTGTGCATATTATGTTTATGATGAGGAAAAGTACAAAATTTAGTTTTTGATTTTTAATGAATAAATGATATAATTCAATAATCAAAAATCAACTAATTTGTGGAATTCTTCACAATTAAGTTCAAAAAACACATGCAACTCTTTCAGTTCTTCTTAAAACATGTTATGTTTAAAAATCATACAGATTCTATAGGTAAAATTTGAATTTAATGCTTTTTCTAAAATTATCGTTTTGTAATTTAGTAGCAATTGTAAGAAAAATGATTAAGTTTTTGGAGAACTAAAAAAAATATATGAAAATGTTTCAAACCAAGGGATACCTTTTATGAAATATTATTTTAAATGTAAATCAAAGAAAGAAATTTTAATCTGAAAAATTTTACATATATGAAAAAGATAACAAAAATTAAATGAAAGCATTGTATATTGATAACTCAAAAACTGATTTTTTAAATTAATACTTTTCGTTTCTTTAGAACAAAGTATTATGATTATTTAATTAGTGTAAATCAAAAACGGTTTTTAAAAAGAAATAAACTATTCATTGAATAAACAAATAATTTTCATTTGAATTAGTTCACAAAACTTTCAACTTACAAATAAGGACACATGTTTAATCCTTATCTTCTTTTTACGGTTACAGTTTTAGGTTAAAAAAGAAAATTAATTAAACGAATACATTTGTTATCACTTAAACTCAACAAGCAATTATGAACTGAATTTAAAGTTTTAGAAAAATAAAGTTGTTTCAAAACTCTCACATGTTTAGTGTTACATTTTTTTAAAATGATATTCTTAATGTAAACAAAAAAAAAATTCCTAAAATAAACAAATATTGTAAACCACAAATTCTTAGGAATTATTTAAGAATTTGATAAGGAGTTTGCTAAATACTTTCCTCTTACTCCCTCTCTTCTCACTCCCTCTCTTACTCTTCTCTTCGACTAGTGATTCTGAAATCAGGTACTTTTGATAGTAATATATATATATATATATATATATATATATATATATATATACATGGTCATCACTTATTGAATATTACCCAAGGATACCAAAAATATATGGACTGATAAAAAAACAAAAATCCAATATAGAAATGCAGCCTATCATATCAGGAATAGACAGTGCTCCTCATTAAATGGAAATGGCCATTGTTAAAATACTAACCATTCTCCAAGGAACAATCAATATCACTCATCTTAAAAAACTTTGGTAAGTTAGTTAACAAAATAAAAACACTAGCATAAATCATAGGATGCTGACAAGTTTTCATATCAAATCATTATCCAAAAATATACTAGACTTTTAGAAAAATATCTAAAAAAAATCGAAAATGAAAATTACCCCTACCACTTAACAAGATTATAATCATGTGTACCAAGTTTACAATATTTTTTCAAGTTTACAATAATTTTTGATGGACCTTTCTTCCTTAAAATCTTTCAAGTCTTCTGACTTGTAAAATCTTCTTAGTCTGGGAAAAGTCTATTGTCTGGCTTTAAGCAAATAATCCCTCCCCTTTTAATTTAATTGTTCAAGGGCATAATTCCAGCTTTTTAACAATTTAATCATCAATCATTGCCCTCTTTTCTTCATGTTTCTAAAATTATTTATGAAGTTGTTCTTTTAAATTCTTTTTAATATCTTTTTGACAATATATATATATGTGCTTGTGTGTGTGTGTGTGTGTGTGTGTGTGTGTGTGTGTGTATTTGGGCAGCATTCTTTCATTTATACATGTATAATTAAACAAAAGGTACGTCTCCTGTTTAACAATTTTATTAATGATCTTTTCGAGCTTTTTGGCCAACTTTTTTACATTTGGATGGAATCCATAGATTAGTCCACCAAAATTCTTATCCCAAGTACTTTTGGCACTTCAAAGTGCCATCATCAGGGGTGAGGTGTTTATGTGTTTATGTGTGGGAATGCAGTACTCACATTTTAAAATGCCTATAATACTTTTCCTACCAATTCTCCTCTTCCCCTCCCCACACCCCTTAATATACTGACTTGAATAAAACTGGAACATAAACACATCACCCCTGATGATGGCACTTTGAAGTGCCAAAAGTACTTGGGGTAAGAACTTCAGTGGACTAATCTATGGATTCCATCCAAATGTAAAAAAGTTGGCCAGAAAGCTTGAAAATATATCACTTTATCACAGAATTTGCTTAGCTGTGTATATGTCTTTATTTAAATTACATGATTAAAAAATTAAAATATTCAGTCTCAGTATTTTTTGATCACGTCTTCTAACTATATATATAAAACAGATTATATATTTATATATATATATATATATATATATATATATATATATATATTTTTATATGAGGAAAAATGAGTAAAGAAAGAAATGTAAATGGATAAAATGAATTTAATCGATATCACATTAATCGATATCACTTACACATGTGTTTCGGTCAGTTTATGTGTGTGAAAATATTTCGCACACATACAAGAATCAACCTTCATCAGAGTGAACTTTTTTTCATAAAAATAAATGTTCACTCTGATGAAGGTCGATTCTTGTATGTGTGCGAAATATTTTCACACACATAAACTGACCGAAACACATGTGTAAGTGATATTGATTAATGTGATATCGATTAAATTCATTTTATCCATTTACATTTCTTTTCTTTACTCACTTTTCCTCATATTGTCGGATTCAATTCCTTTTCCATTTTTACATATTTTTATATGTACATACGCATAATTTCTCCTTTATATATATGTGTTTTTGTAAAAGACATTTCTGAATATAATTTGTGTGAAGATAGATGGGAATATATATCATTAATAACCTAATGTTTTAAATGTTGAACAGTTGGAAATTATACCAATAAATATATGTGTATAATCTTTCTTTTTGATTTTTTTTTTTGTCTTTTTAAACATTGAGCAGAAAAATAAATAGAAATCGTGTTGGGAAATCTTGTTAACATTTCAGATTCTCTCAGATAAATGATTAGCAGTGAATAGCCTGACAAATTTTAATGAATGGCTTCTGCAAGATTCATAAAGATGGTTTAGAAATAAAGAATTAGATATGAAAGGCTGAAAAGATTCTTATTCTCTATAGTTCTGTTTACTTTTTGTAGAAAGTAAAGCTGGTCCAACGTTACTTTTAAAATTTTATATTGATTTTGGATTTGACTTTTGAAGGGTGGCATTGTAAAGAATTATACTTATATGAATGTACTTCCTCCACCCCACACAATGAATCTAAAAAAAGAAAAAGATCTCACATTAGGAAGAATTGAAAAATCAATAACCATTATGCTATGGATACCAATGGAATGTCCCCATCATTATTATTATTGTCATCACTATCATCAATATGATGATGTCATTAAAAATAACATCATCATACTTATACTGATACTGATGCTGATAAAGCTTCAAATTATTCTCTCCATACTGTGGAAAATTTATATTCAAAGAGAATAATCCTAAGTACCATAGATTTAGGTCTGTAGTAGAGGATGAATTTATGACAAAGGGGTGTAATATTCTATCTCAAGTGAAGAGTAAATGAGATTAATTAGTAAAGGCTCATCTCAGAAAAAATATCTCTTCAGTTTCTGATAATTTGATAGAAAGAAAATAGATTAAGTCTTCATTATATAAATTTCTCCACTCATTCTTAGGAATGTATTGATAACTCCAATAATTATACTGAAATAATAGATATACATAATAGCCAGAATCAGTTTTATGAGATTAATAATTATTTGGTTTGGTTTTATTGTGGTACATACTTCTTCTATCTTATAATGTTTATTTTCTTCTTACACTGCTTCATATCAGCCAATATCCATCTCTTTACTTATTACTTGTATAGTTAAGTCACTGTCTAAGTCTTTCTTCTGTGTCTGTTCTTCTGACCATTTTGTTGTCTTTTTCGTGTTGTCTCATTTGTTGCACTTGGCCCCAACTGTTCTTAATTCTTCTATGTGAGGATAAAAACAACTAATTTCTATGAGAGTATATTTTATTTCTGTTGTATGGAATATTCTTCACTCTCTCTCATTCATGTGATCTGACTATATATAGAGAGCACGGCATTGTACTGGGCTGGTTTTGAGGATTAGTAGCATACCTCACTATTTCTTGACTGTCTTATTGTATCTTCTGCGATAAAACCCTCTATCTTAAATCTACAAATGTGTTGACTGGTCCTTCACTCGACTACAACCTTGTCTGATTGTATCCCTTTTAAGGACACAACAATTTCTTACTTAACAAGTTCATTTTCCTTACCCATTTCAACTAATCAGTGAATCAGAGCATTCTGGGATAATCTATTCTAGTGGGTGAAATTTCACTGACTAAAGATTTTGGCTAATTGTCTAGTATTGTTTGATCAAATCAAAGCCATAGTCTCAAACAACCTCTGGGGTCATCACCTATTACTCATACTAAAAACTCAAATGTGTCTTTCTTGTGACCATTTTAAATTATACTATGCAACCTGTCAATAATAGATTTTGCTAATCTATTATGTAACATATGCAAGTTGCTGCTAACACTTCAATATTGAAGACCAAACTAAATGAACTTATTTCATTTAAAATTGTCTTTAAAAGACAACACCATGCAAGAAAATTATAAAAACAAATCAATTGACATAATTAGGGTATAGAAATGCCTAGAAATACAACCAATGCAATGGCTATTATCTATAATATTGCTGGTTTGAAATGGCATTGCATGTGTGATTAGGTATTGACTATGAATACCAATTTTTTGTGCTGGTAGTGGCTTGACCACAAGCTTGTTACGGTTAGTTTAAATATTGGCACTCGCTAGTGGTGGTATCAGTGTCTGCATTTTCAAGCTACTAGCACAGGTGTCATGTATGTGTATGGGGGAGATACTACTTTGAGATTTGATTGAGTAACAAGAGACTTAAATTTGGGTATTCAGCCGCAAGGGAACATGAAAGGGTCCACTGATGATCACAACATGAAGAGAAGAACCTAAGATGTGAGACAAAACAATCACTTTCAACAATCAGCTGTAGTGACAAATAGATGTACCTTGCAATATTCCCACAAACTTTCCACAGTAACTAATTTTTACAATTCTATACTTGAAATTTTTTTTTTTTAGTGAAATGAGCCTATTCTTGTAGTGACCACCCCAAGCAGATTTAACAGGTTTGAATTTAGAGTTTTCCTTCTCCTTGACTGGTTGCCTAACAGGATTAAAGAGCCCAGTCTGCCCTACTATTTATCCATAGCTGGAAGGAAAGTAGTTTGATCCATACCTTTCCCAAGGTATTAGGGCTATGTGAACTGTAGCTTCATCCAGGATTTGAACTCGAGTCAACGAGTCCATTTCCTACGACTCTAACCATTACACCACAGCCTCCAACTACATCCTTTAAATAGGATGAATAATAAGAGAATGAATAATAAAAGGTCTTATGCTTAGAATGATTGTTGTTTTTATGTTTTTTTCTCTCTGACCAATAATTTAACACAAGAATGTATGCGCTGCTTTTCTTTCAATTGATATGACAATCAGTCATCATCATTATCATCACAATAATCAGTAATCGCACCTCTGGCCAGTGTATAATAAATTGTGTCCCCTACTCTATGATAGAGAAATTCCCCTACTAATACACTATATGTTTCTTTACAGATGTTATACATTTCCATGCTTTGATTCACCATTGTCTTCACAATTCACCCTAAGCAGCACGCTAACTAATAAGACTATCTGAATTTTTTTTCCTTTATAATAAAATCAGACCACATTTTTTCTTAAGATGACTAAATTTGATTTAAATTCTGACTGGTTACTAAAGCTATAGAACCCAGCTTCCCTACTATTTACCCATATCTGGGGAGAATGGATGGATTCACACTTTTAGTAAGGGCATTAGCATGAAGTGAAACAGCCTCAGGCAGGATTTGAACTTAAGTCAATGATTCCATTTCCTACAACGACAACTCTACACTGACTGTGCTTTTGTAAATATCGTTATTTGGCTCTATAGACTGTGTAAAATTTTAAAAATAATATTGAAATATACTGTTTTCATTATTAAACAAATTCCCACTATTTTCCAATTCACCAGGGAAATTTTTAAAAAGGTCATAATAAAGGAAAAAAATCATAAAAAGATGTTGTTTTACTCTATTGTGAAGATAACAGAATTAAAATGGTTTTACTTCTTGAATTTTCCTTTACTCAAAATTATTCCATGTTTGATAGGTTAAAAAAATTGATAAGTAACTGTGCAAATTATCTTATTTCAAATATCTTCTTTCATTGCACAATTAAACAGTACTCTGAAAGATTACATTTATACAATCTTCAAGCCTTTCTACTGTTTTTAATGAAGATCAAAAGTTGACTTTAATTTGACATCAAACTTCTAGAATTAATAGAATATACAGTTCTGTGTATGATATTTGCTATATATTGCAAATTGTAGGATAAATTAATTGTATTTAATACTTCAAGGGGATCAAATGAGATAAGCTGAAACATTAACCGAAATAAACAAATGGGGTTCATAGTCTCTACTCATTCATCATCATGTCTCACTAGCAGCACAGATATCCATGACAATCTCTCACCAGCTTATTATTCATTGCCCCTGAGAGATCCTCTACACAGCATCTAGTATCCCCACAGTTGGTCTATGTATGTCTTTGCTGGACTGCCTACTTTGGCATGCCCATGTGACTCCTTCCTAGTCTCTACTAATCATTCTATATTAAGAGTAAGCTTTTTTGTAGTTGATATTGAGAATCTTTAATTTGTAGTCAGTTTCCAATTACCGTTTGAATTTCAAGAAATAAATGAAATACAAACAAGTTGTCTAGTTTCTTGATATCAGATACTTTACCTTGTTTTTATAGACATGACCAAATTAAAGGGCAAGTGATGTCTAAGGTTTAGGGTAAAGAATATGAGACTTTTTAAAGTACTGATCAGAATCAATCTTATTATAATAGAGATTGTGTTTTTCTGTCTGTCAGTGAAGCTATACCTCTACTCTAGTCACAATTCCCTTAGTTATTTACATCACATTCTCCATGATTTTATTTTTATTTAAACCTCAGTTATTAATAAAATTGTTTTACATTATTAATACTGTTAGCCATATCTACATACTAGATATTTACCATGTATCCCACATGTGCAGGTTAGGCACCTATTAGGCCCTATTAATGTGGGACCACCCACTAACCAAAGCTCATGGGTGGCAGGCGAAAAAATGTGTTGATCCCATCGGCATTCCTCCTATGGGGGCACCCCAGGCAGTGGGCAATAAACCCAGCCCTGCCCCTTTAAATCGAGGGGCAGGTGTTGCCTGGAGGGATGGCCCCCTGGGATCAACAATGTTAGCTAGTACGGACCAGGGCCAAAGGCCACCAGACCTCCTGGTTGAAACTGGAGTTAGAGATATTTACCTCATACCCCACTTGTACGGGTTAGGCACAAGACCCTATTAAAGTGGGACCACCCACAAGCCGAGATTCATGGGTGGTGGGTGGAAAAATTGCGTTGATCCTGTCAGCATTCCCCCTCAAGGGGGGCGCCTCAGGCACTGGGCAATAAACCCAGTCCTGCCCCTTTAAATCGAGGGGGCAGGTGTTGCCTGGGGGGATAGCACCCTGGGATCAATGCTATTAACTTGTAAGGTCCAGCGGCCGAAGCTCACTGAACCCCCGGTCGATACCAGTGTTAGAGGTATTTGCCTCATACCCCACTTGTATGGGGTGGGTACAAGGCCTCGTTTTAACGTGGGCCCACCCACAAGCTGAAGCTCATGGATGGGAAAGAACAAAAATTGCGTCGATCCCTTCGGCATTCCCCCTCAAGGGAGGCACCTCAGGCGCTGGGCAATAAACCCAGCCCTGCCCCCAAGTGTTGCCTGGGGGGATAGCCCCCTGGGATCGATGCTATTAACTTGTAAGGTCCAGTGGCCAAAGCTCACTGGACCCTCGGTTGAAACTGGTGTTAGATATGTTGGACATATCTACATACTAATAACATGTAATTGTATTTATATATCAACAAAATAGCGGTTTACAGTGTGAACAGGAAAGCCAATTTGCATATTGATATTAAAAATTTGATTTTAATAAATATGTGTTTGGTATTATTGATTTCTAATTTTTACTTTCTATTTTAACTATATTATTAAATTAGGAAAATGTTGCAATGAAAGACGGAGTGATGGAAGAGTAAGTTTCAGATTAAAACTTAAATACTTGCAACTGGTGGAACAATTCTTTAAAAAATTAACATAAGTTTAAAAAAATTGAGAAAAAAATAAGCTTCTCAGGCATTTTTTTAAATTTCTTCTAAATGATTTTTATTTCTTATTTTAAGTTTTTATTTTATTCTTTTTATTTTCTCTAATTTCGTATTCAGGAAAAAGTATTTGAGTAAAAGTAGGATGGAAGACACTTTCTGTTTTGTTTTAGTTTTAATAGGAAGGCTTTTAACCTTCTTCTATACAGTTACTAATCAAGTGGTACATCATTTTTCCCACCAGATGTCTTTTTTTTAGTAAATGATCTCATTGTAATCTTGTTTCAATAAAGCTTTATGATCGATTTTCTAAAAATATAATGCACATTGGATGAGCTTGGCAGATGCTATTGAATTGAAAGAAAATTGGTTTCAAAGTTATAATGAATCACTATAATGAGAAAAAAGTTGAAATGGAAATGCTATATTGTATCCTTCTCTTGGCATGAAAGGATAGATAATCTGATATTAAAACAGCATAAATGACACATCAAAATTCTTTTTTTTTAGAATCTTCTTGTTTTTCTAAGACTACTGAATTTTTAGAATGTTGTATAGGAAATATTTCAGCTGAAGGTTGACGGGTTAAAACACTATTAAATCTCTCATTAAATAGAAAGAGAAAAGCAAGTGTTACATTATATTTATTAAGCATTACATATTTAGATGATGGTGTTGATAAAGTGTTTTGATAATAAGTCACAAATTATTTTTTTCTAAATTTAACTATTTATTGGATCAAAAAATGATTGCCTGCTTAAAAAAAAAACAAAAAAACAATAGACTCATCCCATAATTTCCTGTTGGAGTTAACATTTGAGCTTTGGTTAAAAATCTATAAATTAATACTCGTGTTCCTTAATTGTATGACTGTTACCATCTTGCAACACCCTCTGGTTAAAAATGAAACCATCCAAATCATTAAAGAAGAAATGAAAAAAAAAAAAAATCCTGATTATCTGGTGTTGTTTATCCACAAAGTTCTTATTTTTCATCAGTATTATCACCTCAACTAAATAATGTACCATTCCATTTTTATTATAAAGGGAAGAAAAAAGACATGCAACACAGAAAAAATATAATAAGAAAGGAAGAAAGAAAGAAAGAGTGTAAGAGAAAGATAGAGAAAGGAGAGTGAGCATGCAGAAGTGATAACATTAAACTGTTTCAATCAAACATAATGAAAAGATGAAAAGAAGGAAAGAAAGAAAAAAAATGAGAGTTAAATCAAGACTATAATACTTTTTACACATTGAACTATTGCTAATAGCTCTTAAGTTAACATATTAAATGTTGTAATAATCAAATTATCATACTGTGGTATATCCACAGTGCCTGCTAGTAATAAATAATGTCTTGTGTTCAGTTTCCTGGTTTCCTGTGTGTAAAAACTTCCAAACACCTAATATTTTATATGTTGAATATGTTACCTGGGTATATATTCCTTTAGATTTGTAATACATGTAGATCACCTTAGAGCTATTTATTTTTTTAAAACTTTTATTCTTAAAATATCTTTTTTTTTGCTAATCTAATAAGATAATTCATTTTTTTTTTACTTTCTGGAAAAAGATTTCTTTAAATTTAAATCTTTAGATTACTTTAGTAGAGAAAAAAAAATTGACTCCATCTTAAAAGACTCTCTTTAAGAATGCATTGAGACACGTTAACATAAAGTAGGTTCTCCCTTTAACATTCTTAGTTAATGGTTTCTTATCTTTATATTTTTATATCTTTTATATTTTCCTTTTATGTTAATGAAAACTATTGACTTTTTTGTATCTTTCTCACCTTTGCATAAAAAGTTATTTCTTGTTAAAAAAAAAAAGAAAGACATTGCTTTCAGTTAAAGTAAAATACTTTATATCTCAAGAACTGGAGGAGTCCCTGTGGCGTAGTGGCTAATATGCTGCACTATGACATCATAGCAAACAAGTTCAAACTCTACTTGCGCTATTATATTCACTTTCACACTAATACCATTACCGCCCTGTCGGCTGGGGCGTTAGAATGCACCGATTGCACCTCTGCAGAGGGGTAAGACTCCCCAATGGGGCCACCTGTTGGCCGTGGGTGGCGACCTGTGATGCTTAAGGATGGAGCCCAGGTGGATGAGCAATTCATGACTTGCAATACTTCACTTTGGCCCTATCCTGGGCTAGACGGGCGGTTGGAGAGGCCCCCTCCGATCAATCGGCTGGTTACGTCAAGCCTTAGCACCTATATGATTTTCCCAACCTTATTGCCCTTATGGCAAGCCCCAACCCCTTTTTATCGTATGGGTGCTAGAAGGTGGTGGCTGTGGGTCTACATGTCCTGGGAATGACGTTAAACTCTATCTGATGGTGAGGTTCAAGTTTTGGAGGTTTGGGGAATGTGGAGCACCCCTTCATCACCATTGCTCCCTGGTCCACTCTGACCCGGAGTGGTAGTACCTGTTAGGGTCCCATCTATGGGTTAAATAGAAAAATGTATTTATAAAAAAAATTGTATTATCCATTAAGAATTGATTTATTTCCAAACTTTATCGGCATTAAATGACCCACTGAGGTTGATATGCCGTAAAACAAAACAAACAAACAAACAAACTAATACCATTACAAAAGGTATGACCCCCCCCCAGCTATATGTTAGATAATACCTCTACTGTTCTTCTACAAAAATAGTTTTGGCATTGATTCACCCATGAAGGTTGATGTGCCATTAAACTGTTTATTCCAACATCTTAATGAACAAACTTCATTGATTCATTGTGATATGTTTATGTTCTGTAAAGCTTTAATTATTTTGGAAATTCTTGACAGATATTATGCATTTCCTTGTTTCTTAACATTTACAACTTGCTAAATCTAGAAAACACTTTCATATTACTTTGCCACTTTTTATTCATTCTACAGAATTCTACAGGTTTAGATCAGTTGGTGGAGCATTCACCTAAGAATCACTAGATTCCTAGTTTGATACTGGCCCTTGCCAAATCAACATACAAGTAGCACAGGGATCTGTGTGATAAAGTGATGAAGCTCATGGTAGGTGTGGTGCTCACTCCACCTCAGATGCTAAAATAATCTCCTTGGTCTGGCACTAGTGAATAGTGAAAAGACTCTCTCGCTGTCTGGCTGATACTGACATTAGGTCACCCCAGCGATGGCTTTTACTTACAGAAGGCATGTCAAACTGAGAAGTCCCCTAGGGCCACATGGATTACATATGTATGTCATGAGGGCTGCATGGATTACATTTGTATGTCATGAAGACATCACAGGACAACTAAGTCTTTAAATCCTTCTTTTACAGAACAAAGTGATGATTACTCTCATTAATTTTTTTATTATCAACTAAAAGCCAATGAATACAGATCTAAAAAAAATTTTTTTTTAAAGAAAGGAAAAAAGACTATTACTGACTGAGTTCAGATAATAAAATGTACAAGTGCTACAAGTAGAGCTGGGGTCACCAAACTATGGCTGGCAGGCCGAATTCGGCCTGCAAAGGCATTCTATTATGCTCTATGACAGTACTTGAATTTGTTTGTTAAAATGTATGGAATGCGAGACATTCTGATTCCATTTAAATTTAAATATCATGTTAAGCTTACTAAATTCTCATGGACTTGACTGCAGAATCAACCCATTGAACAAAATTGACTGATAAACATTTGAAAGCAATTCTCTTGATTGGATGTAGCTATTACGAACCAAACATTGACAATATCTTGAAAGGCAAACTTCAGTATCACAAATCTCACTAAACCTTTCTGCTAATGTTGCATTCTTTGATAAGGTTTTGAAAATAAATATGTTGATTGAATTTGTTTTTATGCATCTTACACCACTCATCCATGAATATAACATGGAAGACAAATTTTGTTTTACATCTTTTTCACAGAGCTTTCGTTCTGGCTAGCAAATATCGAAAAAAAAAATAATGTGGCTCACATTTGTTATTTTTTCAATCATCTGGTCAACTGTGAAAAAAGTTTGGTGATTCCTTATCTAGAGGAATCTGGATTTGAAAATAGCTGCAATTGTTCCATAACAATGAAATGAGTTCAAAAGAATATAAGGTTTTTAATATCTCACATCCAAATAAAATGTGATAAACCCAAACTTTCCTATATAATATAACACAACATTCTGAACATTTGTTCAAATTATTTTACAATATCTGTAAAGAAAGATTCAAGTATATATTTTCACCAAGTTGAAGAGTGTAAAATTTCCTTTAGGGAATGATAATTTTAATCATTGTCAAATCAATATATAAGCTTAATTAATCTACATGTGTATGCTCAAGATATGCCTAAAGAACATGTCTATTATTTTTCCTTTACCTAATTAGATGATGCTCATGATTTTTATCAGTGCATTATTTTCCATTGAGATAATGTTTTATAAAGTATGCTATGTTCTGAATGCAAAAACTTTTAAAAGAGAAAATTTATGAAAAATGATAGTTAGATTTTGTATACTTTATACAAATGCCATATATTTCATTGATAAAATTTCTTTGATATCCTTTCCTCACTCTGTCAACAGAGGCTGTAGAATATGCAGACTGCACCTCTGCAATAAGGCCATATGTTGGCTAAGAGTAGTGACTGTAATGCCTGAGGAGAGGATCATGATGGCTGAGCAGTACATAACCCATATACTAAGTGGTCACATGACATGCAACACTCCACTTCAGCTCTTACTTGGACTAGAAAGGTGGTTTATTACTATACATGAAGTTATTTCTTCTAATTTATTGATTCACATGAATTTAATGAAAATTGTCTCAACTAGTTTATTGCTACACATAAAGTTAATTATCAAGATAACAGGAAACTTATTTTACCAATTTATTAATACACATGAAGTTAATGAAAATCATTTCTACTAGTCTATAAAACCATAGTAAACAAAAATATTTACCCACAAACTATTCACTTACAAATCATATATACAAAAAACAAAAAACAAAAACAAACAAGATTTGGTATTGAATAGCCCAGAAGTGTTGATATGTCATTAAACAAAATAAACAACCAGCTATATACTTTTCGTGTCCTGGGTATGATGTTAAACTGCATCTAGTGGTGAAGTTCCAATTCTGGAACTCTGGGTAATGTAGAGTACCCATCACCATTTCTTCCAGGTCCACCCTGACCTGAAGTGATAGTAAATGTTAGGCTCCCATCTATGGGTTAAATAAATCAAAACATGAGTATTATAAAATTATCTAAAAAATTGAATACTCAACAAGAATGAATAAAACAGAATGTCTTCAGCATAGAATAAACCAACAAGGGTTGACAAGTCGTAAAATCCAACTCACCAACCAACCAACCAACAACCAACCAACTATCTACTTTCAAATACTTTCTTATGCATAAAGACATAATTATATTATGTATTTCTTTTCTTTTTTTTTACTATGAGTCAGCTTTTGGTGATTGGTTATTTTTATATAAATCTTCAAGTCAGTTGATAAAAGTTTTAATGGTTTACTATTTAAAAACTGACTGAACTGCCATTTATAATTATGAAATCCAAACCATTTTTTTTTTAAAAAATCTTTGACATAAAGATTAATCATGTATCTAAAAATTGATTAACTTCCATTTCCCGGAACTATCCCATCATGGATACTTGAACACACTGTTATGGTAAGTAGTGAGTAAAAACAAATTCATATGCAAAAGATATTGATTTGAGTCTGGCTTGTGGCTAACAGACATTCTGAAACATTTCAGCCAGAAGACGACAGGAAGTGTTTCCTAGGTCAGCGATTTTGACTTAATGAAGATTAATGGTGAATGGTCAGACAAAACAGATGCTACAGAGTATGGAAATGCAAATAAAAGAGAGAACTGAAAATCATGTCTATATTTATTTTTAGTGTACAAATTATTTAGGATCACAGGCAAAATAAAATGACTCTATCTCTTGCAATTCTACTCAGAAGATCCATTTCAAATTGCAGCCATAGAATTTTGTGTCTTTCATTTCTTCTTTTTAACATTAAGTACATGAGAAATATTCTATGATACCCTTTGTATCTTCCTGTTGCTTATCTCCCATTCAAGACAATTTTTCATAATACTTTGGATTCTGTTTACATCACAGCTTCATTGATCAATTTTTAAAAAGTAATACCTTATATATATATATATATATATTTATATATATATATATATATATATTATATATATATACATATATATAAGAAACATCAAACCCTTTAGACTAAGACTAAATAACCACAAATCCACTATAAATCTCAAATCCCCGCATAGTACAATAGCACTTCATTTTAACACCTTATCACACAACCTTACACACCTCAAATGCATTTTATTAGAACACGCATTTCCAACAACGCAATCTAGAAAACAATCAGAAACTAAATGGATTCTAAAATTCCAAACGCACGTAAAGGGAATGAATATTGACATTGGAATTCTCCGTTATTATAAATATTTCACAGATGCTGCCATTGTCGATAACAACAGAGACAAGGAAGTCATTAAACAGTAATAACATTCATTTGATAAAGGGTATCTAACGAACCTGAAAATTTATGACAAAAAATAATAAAAAAATAAAAAAATAAGTGAATCCAATACTCCATAATATCGAGTTCATTCATTTATATATTTTTATGCTTCGTAATAATGCCCAATTTAAAAAAAACATTTTTATATATATATTATATATATATATATATATATATATATATATATATATATATATAGAAAGAAAAAAACTTAACAAACCATCATCCTGTAATAATTTATTTCAACCAGAAACACAAAAAAATTAAGAATTTTTAAACCATAACATTTTTTTAAGAGCCTCATTCTCATCAGATGTGTTTTATTCTTGTATGAGTAGATTTTTGCACCTACAAGAGCATATAGTATGGTTATACAGTGAGATTTTGAAAATCCCAAATAGAATCATCCTTTATAAGCAGTCATTTGGATTACCTTACATATATATGTTTATATATATATATATATAATATGTATATGTATATATATATATATATATATATATATATATATAATAACAGTGTATGGTTAACAATGTCTCACTTGATGAGTTACTGTTGTGCCAATATATGCAGTATTATTAGGAGAGTGTTTAATATCTGTAATAGAGATATTATATAATAAAAATAAATAAATAAATATATATTAGTTTTTGTATGTATATTTAATTACATAGATACTTCTCTGTGACCATTTAGTTTCATGCACATCTTTACATGGCAATCTTCAGACAGGAAAAAACTTTTGAAACAAGTGAATTATTTGTGTTTGTGTTTTTCCTTATATGCTATTGTCTAGTGCAACATGAAAAGGGTCAAACACTTGATTATAGTTTAGTTTGTTTGATTCGAGTTTAGTTTGTGGGACATGGTGGAAAGGCTGGTTTTCTTTGTGTGGTGCCCCATGTGAAGAGTCAATCATCTGAGTCTTGATTGTTAGGCTAGTTTAGTTTGTGGGTTTAGTTTAGTTTAGTTTACTCAGTGGACGTGTACTGTTGGACCCCCTCTTTAAAATTTATGTTATGAATCATTCTGTAAAATTTTCTTTGGAATAACAAGTACTTAGAACCAAATTTTCAGATTATAAATGATTCTTAAGGAAAAGTTGCCAGTTTAATTTTTAGAAGGGGATCAATTTACTATTGAGGTATAGTCACTGTTAACATTGTAGTAATTGAGGTTGAACTCCAGTCTCCCCATTACATTTACTTTTGGAATAATACTCTTGGGAAAAATATGAAACACCTCATTCTCCCCAACTATGGGTTAAATAGTACCACTACTTTTCTTCTACAAGGATGGTTTTGCCATTAAATAACCCACAAAGGATGATATGCCATTAAACAAAGAAGAAAAAACAGTTTGCTACATTACTTTTACATCAAACAGAACAGCCCTTGGCCCTTTTGTTCCAGTTTGAGGGTCATAATAGGAAGGATTTTCTTTGTGTGGAATCTAAGCGATTTGCAAGCTAATTTTTCCTTCATTGCATTAGATATACATTCCCTATTAATGATATTGAATACTCTTTGCTCATAAATATAGCAAACTATATCATCAATACTAATATATATATATATATATATATATATATATTAATATATTTGTGATGTGTGTGTGTGTGTGTGTGTGTGTGTGTGTGTGTGTGTGTGTGAATTAATTTAAAATTGAACTAATACCCTGTAATTTAAATTTAAGGCTGCATAGTATTTTTTAAATGTATGGTCAGTTAGGATTAAAAGTCTAATAATTGATCTGATAGTAGAAATTGACCTTGAGCTAGTAAAGTTGAGGGTTAAATCATACAGTATTAATTTATAAATTAATCCTGTTATCAAGTCTAAAAATTAAAAATACATTAACAGAATATAAATGATTAACTAAGTAGCTGAATGCTTTAGAGGTTTCAAAATTAAAACCCTGGGCAGGATTATGTATTGGACAAGAGTTTAAATTTAATGAGACACTATTCCTAATCTTGCTTACAAATATCCTATTAATGATTTTATAATGAAATATTCAAACATTATAAAAATTGTAAATACATTTTATAACCTTCTACTATGTTGTAGTTCATAGGGTGTGTGTGTGTGTGTGTGTGTGTGTGTGTGTGTTTTGTTTTTTGTAAAGTCTCTTGTCATATGTAATGGCAAATGATTGTAGCGTAATTATTATGGTCTACGGAAAATTTGGGATTGAAAAGAAAACAGTAATTGGATTTCTGGAGAAAGAGAAGAAAAAAGAAATAAGAATAGAAAGAAGACAAAGTTTGGAATTCAATGTGTGTCAGCCAGTGACCGGTCAAAGACCCCTGAACTAGACTTAAGAATAAAAACGAATGTCCCAGGTTTTCTATGGAGAGCAGAAGCAGATGTCTCTCTTCCCCCACCCCCGGGACCACAAACGGAAGTAAAGAAAATTTAGTCTCTCTTTTGTTGGGCCATTGAAGGGTCAAACAAGTTTTTTTCTTGGTTCTGTCATGATGTGTCTAGGTTAGCAGCAAACAGCTCGCAGGAATGTGATTTATGATAAATCAACTTTACCCCACTCTTTTCTCTCTCTCTGAAAAAGAACCCACAAGCCTAGAAAGAAATAAACAACCCCTTTTTGACTATACAACTTTTGTATGTTGTTTCTTCGAGCTAATGACAACTACTACTACTAATACTACTTGACTGAGTGCTATGCAACACAATAACACTGATAGACTTTGGAAAGCTTTATTCTACTTAGAATTGATACACTTATTTCAGGTTTATATAGTCTAGTATTCACTAGAGAGTTCTCCAAAGGGGAGATAATCATAAAATAGGGGACATAACTCTCAATTACTTATTAGACCATATTTTCTTCTTTTTTTTTTGCTGTTCCTACAAATGTTATCCAAGCAATAAAATATAAATGAAAATATTAAACTATTTCTAATTCAATTCAGATTATATCAAGAAATTTTTTAAAGATGGTCTTTATCCTTAAACATTTCAGGTATAGGTGTCTATAGAATAAAATTTTGGACAGAAATCTGAAATTTGTAATTATCAAATATATCAACAAATATATCAAGTCTAAACTTATAATTCCATTAACTTATTCTGATATTATTTAGTCATATTCCAGGACTCAATGTGGTTATATTGTACCCCTTAAATAAGAGTCTGTATCCCTTACAAGAGATTCTCAGAGGTATATGAGTATTAGGGTAGGTCAATTTTTCACTTTTCAAATTCACTTTTCACTATTCAAAATGATTTCCAAATTTGAATCATTGCTGTACTTGGATAGGCAAGGGACACCTAAAGAAGGACAGAGGATACAATGGCTAAAATGTTGTGTTTTTATATATCACAATAAAGCTGAGGACAGCAGATTGGAAAATTAAATCAAATTAAATTAAAACTTATTTTAAGTTGATCTAAAATTTGGGGCATATATAAAATATATTTACATTTTTGGTGATAAACAGACAAAAAGGGAACTTTCTTCTGGTTTTTATGAATAATTCTCCCTAAAAGCACCATCATCTGTTAAGAGATGAAGTAAGTAAGTCATTGGTGTGGCCTAAAGCATTATCAGCCAGACAGCAAGGAGTCTATCCTCTTTTCACTAGAGCTAAACCAAGGAAATTGTTTTTGCATCTGAGGTGGAGCGCCACACCTACCATCAACTCCTTACTTTACTGCATAGATCTCTGCATTATTCATACGCTGAGTTGGGGGGGGGGCAGATATCGAACAAGGAACTTTGTGGCGCATGCTCTACCGACTGAGCTAAACTGGTCCCATTGTTAAGAGATAAACACACACAACTCTAAAGAGAGAAGGAAAAATACCAGACGTAATTCTAAAAGTTGGCAGTTGGTTAAAAACTCCATTTGTTGATTATCTTTTAGTTCTTATCTTTTTATTCTGATATATTTTTTATTGAACTTTCTCTCAGGTAAAAGGTTTTTAAAATAAACTGTTTTTCCTGCCATTTTCTTTTGGTTTTGTTTGATTGATACAGGATTTTATTGTGTTTTACACATTTTCATGTTACCTTCTTCTGCTAATGACATTTCTCTAGCTTTTTTGAGGGGGAAAAAAAAGTACCTAAGACATTACCCATCAATATCACAGAAACCATTTTTTGTAAGAAGAAAAAAAAATCATTGTAGTAATAGAAACGAATGTTGCTCTCTCAATAAAAAAACAAAGAATTCTTTAAAATAATTACTTCCAGGATGTTATAAATAAAGAATGAACAGTTTAAACCTTGACTAGTTATTTGTGAAAGACAAAAAAGTTATTACAAAACAAAATGTATGACTTTAATCCCTTAGCTAGTTGTTACTAATTAGAAATCTATAATCCAAGTCAGTCAATTCCAATTTGTATATAATTATTTCACATAAATATTCATGTTATTTGTGTATGTGTGATTAAAATTTTCATCAAAAGCATCCATAGCCATAAAATGGCTTCATTTAATATGAGAAAAGACTTTTTTATGTCAGTGCTGTTAATGAATATTTCACTTTTCTATGTTTATAGTAGATAGGATAAAATACACACATCAGGATATACTGATTCAAAAGGATATGACTGATAAACCCATTCAACTGATGAAAATAGGACCAAGCAAATATTCTAAAGAATATTTATGAATGCTGGGTTTAATGTGGCAAGAATGACAGCTACTGTCTTATAACAACAATGTCAAAGTCAATATACATATATATATTATATATATATATATATATATATATATATATATATATATATATATATATATATATATATAATATATATATATATATATATATATATATGCATATATATATATGAGAAGTAAATACACAAGCGATGTATTTATGATATGGCTTTTTTTTTAGCCGACAATTTTTGGGAGAATATGTGCTTAATTGAAGTCGTACCTAATTTTGAAAGTTAATTAATTAATTAATAATATATATATATATATATATATATATATATATATATATATATATGAGGGTGAGTAAAAAAAATAATGCCATTTTGTTTAGGACAGGTATAATTACCAACACAGGAACAGGTATCATACATCAAAATGAAGATGGTTCTCTGTGGATCACATCCCTTCTTCTCCACATAGTCACGTTTCCCTCAATATCAATGTTCCACCTTTGAATAAGAATATGTATCTCTGCCCTGTAAAATTCTGTTGACTGTTCTTTGAGACACTTCAGATTTCACTTCCTCATCACTGGAATAATGTTTGCCTCTTTTCGGCCCCATGAAAGAGGGTTTGAGAAGCAAACATTATTCCAGTGATGAGGAAGTTAAATCTGTAGTGGAAGGTACATCAACATTAATGAAGATGGAGTACCCTCTTTTATGGCAATGGTCTTCTACAAGGTTAGTAACATCTTACAGCTGGGCAATAAAATCAGCTGCAATGTACCTTTTAGGGAAGAGAGTCCCTATGGCATATTGGCTAATGTATTGGACTATGATATTGTAGGAAGCAAATTCAAACTCCAGTCACATTATTATGTTCACCTTTGCACAAATACTCTTGGGAAAGGTATGAACCCCCCTCATCACCTCTCCCCAGCAATGGTTTAAATAGTTCCACTACTTTTCCTCTTTAGGGTTGGTTTAGCTCAGTCGGTAGGGGGTTTGGCTAGAAACCACAAGGTTCCTAGTTCAATACCAGCCCTCCCCAACTCAGTAGCACAGGGATCTGTGTACTAAAGTAATGAGCTGATGGTAGGTGTGGCGCTCCACCTCAGACGCTAAAATAATCTCCTTGGTCTAGCACTAGTGAAAAGGGGATAGACTCCCTCACTGATTGGCTGATACCTGCTTTAGGCCACCCTGATGACTTTACTTACTTACTCTTTCTCTATAAGTCTGGCATTGCATTAAATAACCCACAAAGGTGTATATGCCAAAGCAAACCAAACCTAAAGTAAGTAGTGTGAAGAAAGAATTAAGTTCATTTTAGTGAGGCTTAAATTCACATCTTATATCACATATATCATGTAGGAAGCGCGTGGTGTAATGGTTAAAGTCATGGGAAATGGACTCGTCGCCCCGAGTTAAAATCCTGGATGTGGTGATTGCATTTCACTTAGCGCTAATACCCTTGGGAAAGGTATGAATCTTACTCTCCCTCCAGCTATGGGTAAATAGTAGGGTAGACTTGGCTCTTTAACCTTGGTTAGGCAACCGGTCTAGGAGAAGGAAAATTCTGAATTCAAACCTGTTAAACTCCGCTTAAGAAATTGACCTTGTGTCGCATCTGCTAATGCGGAGGGGTTGCTAAATATATATATATCACATATATCTTTGACTATGTGCTAATTTTTCATCTGTCAAATCTTTTGCTCAGAGTGTAAAACCAGATCCATTAACATTAACAGAAACTGGCCAAAATCCATCTGTATCTAATTGGAAATTTGATATTGTTGGCTATTCTCCATTCATCAGCAAACATAATTCACTTAACCGTCATGGTCTTTGTATGTACATAAATGAAGTCTTTCTTAGTGGTAGTGACACCTTCCATAAAGTTACTAGTTTACTATTAATGTGCTTTTGCCTTGCTTTACTTTAAAGTACCACATTTATGTTCACCTTTTATCATTCTCAAATTCATAGGTGTCAATCAAATTGACAACTAAATTGACAGTTTCCACATCTTAGCTAGTTTTCATGTCTGTGATGATTTAAATATTCACCATGAGAAACAAAAGTATTCTCATAACTTCTCAATTGCCTACAAATTATCACAAATTGTTAATGAGCCTACTCTTATCCCTGATTGTGACAGTCACTACCACAAAGAAAGCCTTCATTTATGTACATACAAAAGCCATGAGAGTTAAGTGAGTTATGCAAATCCCATGTATATATGTTTAATAACCTGTCCAGACTTTTATGCTTCAGCAGCTGTTATATACTCCCCTTTTACTTGGGTGTATATATATATATATTTACCAACCCCTCTGCACAAGCAGGATGCGACACAAGGTCAATTTCTTAAGCGGAGTTTAACAGGTTTAAATTCAGAGTTTTCCTTCTCCTAGACTGATTACCTAGCCATGATTAAAGAGTCAGTCTGCCCTGCTATTTATCCATAGCTGGAGGGAGAATTGGATTCATACCTTTCCCAAGGGTATTAGCGCCATGTGAAATGCAAACAGCTTAGTCCAGGAATTGAACTTGGGTTGACGTGTCCATTTCTTACAACTCTAACCATTAGACTCATACCTTCATACTCAGGTGTATATAATTGGTGGAGAGTTCATCTCATGTATAATAGAGAGAGAGAGAGAGAGAGAGACAAAGAGATAGATTAAAGATGATGTAAATGATTGTTCTTACTTCTATAACTTTGTTTTTGCTGTTTACTGGTTCATTTTTTCAGCTGGTTCAATTTCTTCTTCTAAATTGTCTGGCCGCTATCTTGTCTGGGCTGATTTCTATCGGCTGGGGGTTGATTTTATTTCTTGTTCTTGGATTCTTCTTACAGGGCTGGGCTTAACATTGTCTTTAGTGTTTAATTAATACAACAATACTTGGTTATACTTGATCAAGTTTTATTTCTTCTTAGCCCATGATTGATTCTGTCACGGGGAAGAGATAGACCCCGGGAGAGCTGATAATTATGCCTCTCTCCTTTGAAAACTAGATTGCATCTGCTAAACTAAACTTATTCAAGGTGCCTAACATGCCTTCTAAAAGGTCAAAGATCATTAACTGTCAACTACCAGGTAATTTTCCATGGACTCCCTGATTTTCAATCAAACAGACCTTAATTTAAATATTCTTGTTACAGATAAGTTCACAATTCATGACTTCTCATAAATTGTAACAAAGTAAACCCATGTCTTGGCAGATCTGATCCTTCTGTTGTCATCATCACTTAGTGCAAAGGATCATCTTATATGCCTCCCCTTTGTAATATGTCTAGATGTTCAAATGCTGATCAAGGTAGTTTTCATTTATTTTTAGTTGATGCTCCATTGAATAACTCTTCAGTTTTAGTGCATCTAAAGCTGCCTTCTTCATCTCTGAATGTTTTGCTGGCAATTACTGATACCTTTATTTCTCATAAGAATATACTCGTTCAACATCTGGTATATAAATGGGGAGAGAGAGAGAGAGAGAGAGAGAGAGAGAGAGAGAGAGAAGAGAGAGATAGGTAGATGATAGGGTAGAGATGGGATGATAGATAATGGTTCTTGCTTGTTAACTTCTCTTCTTACTGGTTCTAACTTGGCCACTGTCTTCTCTTGTTGATCTTGAGGCTTCTTGTTAAGGGCTGGTTTTCTTTATTGATTTCTTGGGCTGATTTATTCTTGTTTTAATCACTTAACAAATAAGACTTGGTTGTTTTCTTGATAAAGCTTTATTTTGCAAACCAGGTCAAGGTTGAAGATAGGGGCCTGTCCTCTAAGGCCTATGAAATTGATGCTGGAATTTTCCAAAGTTCTATCATTGGTCAAATTCTAAATGACCTACCTGACCATGTACTCAGGTCAAAATCATTACTGATGACAATTTATGATATGACCTCAAGAAACTTAAAATACCTTGACATCGCCTCTAGTTTATCAGCTGACCATAATTTTATAGTGTAATGTGGGGGATGTTGTGTTTTTTTAAATACCTCCACAACTGAGTTTATGTCTTTCCATCACTATTAGTATGCTCCTTGTTCCCCCTATTTTAATGGGTCAAACTTACTTGAAAGAGATTGTCAGCTTTGACAAACTCTTACATTTCTATTTGACTGCTGATTTGAAATGGTATATCTATAATACATCAATTGCAAAGGATGAAGCAAAAAATTTTGGGCAATCCTATCACTCCAGAAATTATGTAACATTTGATACTTTCCTGTACCTATACAAAAGCATGGTATGGATGGAATACTCTTCTCACATGTGGACAGCTTCCTCTCAGATTATTTTGTATACTTTGCCTTCATAATATATTTTTGTTATATCCTTGTTATTTTGTAACCCTTTTCCTACATCACCAACAGGACTTGCTTGGATAATTATGAGTATTATAAAAAGTTTTCTCATATTCAATAAACTCATCTAATGATTTTCAATTGATGCAAAACATAACTTTTATAGTGTGAAACTGAATCTGAAATATTTAACAAAAATTAAAGTAAATCAAGACTGGGTTTGCTTAAATAATTTGTTGGGGATATGAAAGAGATGAAAATAGATAAGTAATAAATACAATAAGTAGATGACCATTTTAAGATAAGTCCATTGACAGTTATATGATTTAATTATGAATCAAATAAGATATTTCTTTATTCAGCAGGAAACAAGTCTTGGGACTTTTGTATCAATTGGTCATTATCTAAATAATGTACAATCCCATTATCCTCTTAAGAATGCTATAAATTTGCATATACATTCAATGTTGTTGTTTATGAATATTTATAAACAAAACATAATTGCTTTCTATAACTCTCCTGTTCAGACAAGCATTCCTACTTTGTTGATAAGATACACAAACTCATTAGTTGAATGTACACTAGAAACTGGCTAACTATTTATAACTTTGTTCACCTGGAAATGTTTCTCTATTCAAACATGCACATGCATGCACTAAATTTCAATTAGAATAGGAGAAGAGAACAAGAAATAAGTGGCCCTTTATAATAATAATAATAATAATAATAATAATAATAATAATAATACTGATGATGATGATGATGATGATGATGATGATGATGATGATGATTTTCACTTGAGTAAGTAAACATGATATAGATATATCCTTACTATGACATATCTACTGATTTGCAGTAGCATCCAAACAAAAAAGTTTAAAAATCAAAGATATCAAACAATTCATAGTTGATAATAATAAAAATGTCAGTAAATATTCTTAAAGATTAATCTATACGATGGAAAATTTTCATAAAAAGAGGCAAAGATAAAGAAATTTATTGAATAAAGTTTGTTTGTTTGTTACAAAAAGTAAAGCATTGAAAATTAGAGAATAAATTTTATCATTTATACTTATGGGTGATTTCTAAAAACAAAATATGAAACAATTCCTAAATAAATGTCAATATTGCATTGTAAACAATTATTATTCATTCAACTACAGCAGGGGTCACCAAACTACGGCCAGCAGGCCGGTTCTGGCCTGGGAAAACATTTTATCAGGCCCACTATCGGTAGTTGGATTTGTTTGTTAAAATGTACGGAACGTAAGATGTTCTGATACCATTTAACTTTAGATATCATATTAAGCTTACTAAATCTTCATGGACTTGACTACAGTAGGTAGATTACAAAATTTTGTGTGTGTATGAGTATTTCCCTATTTACTTATACAATCTTTCAATTTTCACTTGTTACGACTCCTTGAAAAACACAGGTAATTTTCAAAGAGCTGCTGTGAAGCAATGAATAGATAAAAAATTATGAAACAAACATTTTTGGAAAGGGCAAACCCCATATTTTCAATATATATGAGATTTTAATAAAATTACAATTTACAATTCAGAATGTTTAATTTGAAGCGATCACAATAATAATGTTGCCCGCACTCATTATTTTGTCAATTATCCAGCCCACCGTGAAAAAAATTTGGTGATCCCTGAACAACAGCAATGTTTCCTAAGTTAATATGATGGCAAGCTATTGCAACTTTTTTAGATCACACATGTTGAGTTGTCACACTGAAAACTGAAGGATTGATTATTTCTGCTATTGCAAAAGAAGTTAATAGATCTAAGAGCTTGATTTTTAGAATATTAAAATTTTATGATAATACTAACATCGTTAAGTCACCTAAAATATCAGAGCAGCTACGTAAAACAATTCCATTGTAGAATTGGGCAATTCAAGGATTCACCATGGTGAACCATTTTAACACAAAAGCAGGTATTTTATATCATGAAAGTGTCTCAGCAGAAATTGTATCTGCATTTATTTGAAACAGGGATTCATAGAAAAACTGAGCCAATAGAATTTAGGTAAAAATTCTTCCCTATGAAAATAAGTTTAATTTATTTGGCTATGACATCAACCAGTATATCAAATGGATTAAAGTTGAAATGTTTCTTCTCAAATATGTACAAATCAAATTTTTTGGTTGGTAGTATATTGGTTTCATGGGTGTCTACTCAGTTGATTAAATGGTAAAGTAAATGCTACAGTGTATATGAATATTATTCATCATGTTCATCCTTCTCTGAGAGTATCTCTAGTCCCTGACTCCATCTATATGCAAGATTATGCCTCTTGTTATACTACAAAAACAGTAAAACAATTATTCAAAGCTGAAAACATCAAGGTTATGGAATGATCCACACAAAGATCAGAGCTCAAGTAAATTAAGAATCTTTGGAAAATCAGTAAATATTGGTGTGAAAACCTACAGTTGGTTTTCCTAGGTATACATTTCTTTGAGAAATCTATATCTATATTTTTTTATTTTACCATTTTTTCATTATGATTCTGTGTCTGTTATTGTGACCTTATTCCATAGAAGGTATATCATGTTTGATTTAGTTAGCTTACCTTTGTGTACTTCATATCTGACCTTTGGCAAAATTTAAAGACCATTAGATGCTATACACACATGAGAGGAAGGCCAAAGAACATACAAGACAAACAGTCTGAAAAAGATATGGAATAATAGCAAAAAATAAAATAGTGCTTCATCCTGGGAATCTGCATCATTTTTATTTTGTATTCTAAAGGTCATTTGGGTCTTTGGGAAATAATTGGAATTATATATTCATTCACACAGAACAACATATACATGAATAAATGTGAGCATTAATACATGTATATCTGCACAAATGTTGTTTTTTGTTTTGTTTTTTGGATTAAGAATTAATGTAGAAAAGACTCTGAAGCAACATTCAAGTCCCATCTGAAAAGAGTGAGTAACATGTGTTATTTGCATTAAAAATTGGTATATTTAAATGATGCTGAAATTTAAAATGACTTTATTCTCAATGAATATTTTATATGTAACTTATATTAATGATACATTACATATATGATAAATATAATACAATTTCTTGTGTAGATAGTCTCATTTATTTTATATTATTTCTTGTAGATATGGCGACATGGTACCCAGTACTATCACCGGTAAGATCGTAGGTGGTGTATGTTCTCTGAGTGGAGTCTTGGTCATTGCGCTACCTGTGCCTGTGATTGTGTCCAACTTTAGTCGAATCTATCACCAGAACCAAAGAGCTGACAAACGCAAAGCACAGAAGGTAATTTTTAAAGTGTTCTTCTCCACAAAATTTTCTTTTACCTTCTCTATCCCCTCTATGTCTGTATCTGATTTACAGTTTGCCCAAGGTTTCCAATTTGCTTTACTGGTTTCATGTTATTGCTTACCAATTCAACTAACATATTTATATCCTGTCATTCCAATTATTTCACTCAGTTATAAAAACATACAACAATTTGCTCAGAATCATTTAAAGATTTTAGCCAAAAAAAAAAAAAAAGAAATAAAACATTGAAAAATAAATAAATCTGTTTGTAAAACATTCTCCATTATACAAGTCAAGATTTGGATTTTTGTTCATATTGTCCTAAAAAAATAATGCAATTTTTCAAAAAATAATTTCTTGTTTATTACATGGAAAGTGAAATAAGGTTTTCACATTAAAGTTATTATGATCACATACTTGACATATGGTACCTTGGGATCAATTTGATTTTTAAATAATTAAATATAATCTTGTAAACTGATTCTTTGTTTTTGGAGAGATGGAAATTGTGCAACACTGCAGGATTTCAAGACTATTATATATATATTATATATATATATATATATATATATATATACAACCTCTCTGCACAAGCAGGATGTGACACAAAGTCAATTTCTTAAGCAGAGTTCAACAGGTTTGAATTCAGAATTTTCCTTCTCCTAGACCGGTTGCCTAACCAAGGTTAAAGAGTCCAGTCTGCCCTACTATTTATCCATAGCTGGAGGGAGATTAGAATTCATACATATATATATATATATATATATATATTATATATATATATATATATATATATATATTATATATAATGCAATAAATAATGAAAAACAATATGACGGATTAGTTATTAGCAATTTTATCCAAACTGAATATTTCTGCTAATTTATGATTCAAAACTCAAAGACATAATCAATCTGATTTATATAAACACACACACACACACACATATATAATATATATATATATATATATGTGTGTGTGGTGTGTGTGTGTGTGTGTGTGTGTATATATATATATATATATAGGCTGGTTTAGCTCATTTGTTATTCAGAGAAATTGCACCATTCTAGGTTTGATACCAGTCCTTGCCAACTCAGCGCATGAGTAGCACAGCTTTGGTAATCTGATCTGTGTGGTAATGTAAGGGAGCTGACTGTAAGAGTGGCACTCCACCTTTGATGCAAAAATAATCTCCCTGGTCTAGTGCCAGTGGAAAGTGGATAAACTCCCTCACTGTCTGGCTGATACTGACAATAGGCCACTCAGCCAACTTGACTTTTTTTATTATATATATATTTCACTTTGTCCATAGTAGAGATTCTTATGTTCTTGGGAGACTTTTGTGCTATCACTTATTTTGCTTGCAAAGAAATTTGTTTTTATCTTAATTTCGATTGCTAGCAACTAGGGTAGAATTCTCATGAACTAAAGAAATCCCTATTCTCAGTTCCTAAAATAAATTAAATTCTCCAAAATGAAATAACTTTAATGAACCAATGGGAGTTGAAGTGTATAAATAGCACACTCTCCTGTCATGTTTTGAAAAGATAATTGTACTTGTACAGTCTAAGAAGCAATCACAAAATCTTTTTCACTAATAATAATTCAAAGAAAAATATCAATTCAGATTATTTTTATTCATCTTAGATCATGTATTTATAAAAATCTAGAATTTTTAGACTGAATCAGTTTTAAATTAGAATAAAAATTATTGTATCTCTGTGTCTTTATGAATAGAGTGATTTTTTTATTGAATCTATTGAAAAAATGTCTAATTATTTCTTTACTAATATCTGTTGAAGAATCTTCCAAATTAAACAAATAATATCTAATATTCTATTTGCTGTAATAGGGCTGGCTTAGCTCAGTCAGTAGAGTGTCCAGCAGGGAACCTTGAAGTTTCTGGTTCAATACCAGACCTCGCCTACTCAGCATATGAGTAGCACAGGGATCTGTGGGAGAAGTTTAATGGTAGGTGTGGCGCTCCACCTCAGATGCAAAAACAATCTCCTTGTCTAGTGCTAGTGAAAAGGGGAAAGACTCCGACTTTAGGCCAACCTGTTGACTTTACTATTCTTTTACTATTTACTGTTAAGTTAATGTATTTTCTCTGCTTAATGCTTGTTTAGGTTTAGACTTGGTTCCATATAACAAGGATGTGTATAATCTAAATGATTAAATGAATATATTATTTGCCATTTGAGAGTTGAAACTACAATATTCCTGTTTACTCAAGAGAAAATGGAGAATGTTTCTCAGACTTGACTGTATTTTACTTTCAAATTTTATTTTTCCTTTTTTTCCTTTTTTTTTCAGTTTATTTTATTTTTTATGATACAGCATTGCTCACATGTACAAATGCACAAGTCCCAGTTCTTTAGAAAAAAAATACTCCATCCATCTCTTATCTATGTATCAATCAATCAATCAATATATATGCAAACAATATGCACAACATATAAGAAACTGACAGTATAAGCACTGATGTATATATATATATAATATATATATATATATATATATATATATATATATATATATATATATAATTTGCATAAACATATTTAATGTGTCTACATATGAAGAAGTTCAAAATTTCTTGCATTTGATGAATCAAATACTGTCAAAAAACAAATCTGTGTCATTATTAGGTAAAAGAAAATGTTTTAGACTCCGTAAAAATAAGCAGTGAAGAATTTTGTACAAATATATTTAAATTATGTTTATAGTTATGTAAAAAACTTTAATTCTTATATTATGAGGACCCAAATTATTTTAGGTGTATAAAACAGAGAGCAACTTGTGTAGTGATTCGTAAGTTTGTCTTGAAGTCAATTACTCTTATGTATTCTTAACCATATGTTCTGCATTTTGTCAGACTAAAGTTATTCTTATAAATACTTATATTCATAAAACAAGCAAAAAAGAGATAATTAAATCCAAATACATTAGCAGAAATTCTTTTTTAAACTATGTTTATGTATAGTATTCTTTAAAGAAGAGCCAAATGCGAAAACATAGTAAATTTTCAAAAACAAACATAAAATTCCATAATATAGTAAATTTACTAATTTAAGATCTAACACAATTTCATAATTAAATACTAGGCTTAGTTAAAGAAATCCCAAAATAATTGGATAATTTTGTCTACTTATTGTAATTTAGTTAAATTTGTAACATATAAAAAGTATAATTAAAACTTCCTTTTTTTAATTTAAACCTCAAGGAGAGATTTTTCTTTGAATGATTGAGAAAACTTGGAGACATTGAGCATTGTCCAATGGCATATATGTATGTACCTAGGAAAACAGAAAACTCCTTGCATATATAAGTCCGGATTGACCCATTGTGATGTAATAGTTAGCAAGCTAGTCTCTTAGATCCATTACTACTGAATGGTGAGTTTTTCCTCACTGGATACCCTTGCTTGTGACCTTGTGTCGTATGATACCCATACCAAATGGGTTGGGTAAACACTTACATGTTATATGTTGCTAAGTAATTAAAATGCTCTCTACTCTGTTTAATTCTTTTTATTTTTAATTCAATTCTGCATTTATACATATTGCAATCAAATATTTGTGGATTTAAACAGAAAACTTAAACATGAATTTGTATGGATGGACCTTTGAGTGCCTCCCTTAGCTTAAAGCAAATTATAATTTTTTTAGGGAATCAAAAATAATCTTTTAATATCTAATGAACCATGATTAAAGTACATTTATTTGTATAGTCTGTGAATGAGTATGGTTTGGTTTGGTTCCTCTGTTTAATGGCATATCAATCTTCATGGGTTATTTAATTCCAAAGCCATCAATGTAAATGAACAGTAAAAAGTAAAGTCTTCAGAGTGGCTTACTGTTGGTATCAGCTGAACAACAAGGGAGTCTATGACCTTTTCACTAGTGCTAAACCAGGGAGATTGCTTTTTACTCAGGTGGAGAACCACACCTACCGTCAACTTCCTCAAGCTTTGCCACACAGATTAAATTACCCAAGGTGTACTACTCATGTACTGATTTGGCGAGAACCAGTATCGAACTGGAACCTTGGGATTACTAGGTGAGTGCTCTATTGACTGAGCTACAGTTGCCCAGGTGTGGTACTATTTAATTCAAAGCCATACAATCCAATCAACCAACCAACCAAACAACCTTATAGCTGGTAGGAAGAGAGGTTTATACATTTCCCAGGAGCATTAGTCCGAAAATGAACATAATAGTGTGACTGGAGTTAGAACTCACATACTAAGGTGTTGCAGTTCAGCCCATTATCCACCATCCCATAGGGGATTCCCCCACCTCTGAATGAGTGAGAGGCATTGTAAGTTATACTGTCAGATTCATTTCTCTGTATTTCTACTCATAAACTTTAACTAATAGATATTCTCGTAGCCTTTTGAATATTATCTATTCATCTTGTTCAGGGAATTTTAAGCAAAAAAAAAAAAAGAAAAAAAAAAAGTAATCTTTTACATTTCTGATTCCTTTTCACTGAATCCAAGATGTAATGTAGGTCAAATGGAAGATGATTTCTTTTTTTCTTTTTTTTTTTTATTCCATTCCCACTAACATCAAAATTATCTTACTGAACTTAGTCTCCATTAATCATTTACATTTTTTTTTTTTTTTTGACTTGTCAAGAATTGATGCTTGTGACTACAGAACCCAAATAATCAATGGCAGTGAACTGAAAATAAATGTTCACTTGGATCTTAGACCTTTGCCCTTGGCACAAGAAATAGTAACATTGATCTAATATTTCTCTTCACATGGTTAACTTATCTTCTAAGTAAGTTATCATCTCAAGTTTATCAGTTGCACGTCTTTTGTCTTAGATTCTCACTAAAATCTGTGTATAATTTTTGTTTAGTTTTCTCTGTAAACTTATGGTTTCTCTAATAACTAGTCATGAATATACATCAGTTAAGGAACCAACTGCTGAAACTTTATTGTTATATTATAAATCACTTCAGGATTTTAGTCCCATCTATGGGTTAAATAGAAAAATGTATGTATAAAAAAATTGTATTATCCATTAAGAATTGATTTATTTCAAAACTTTATCGGCATTAAATGACCCACTGAGGTTGATATGCCGTAAAACAAAAAAACAAAACAAACAAACTTCAGGATTTTAGTTAATTATACTTTCAATAAAAGATTAAAGTTACAGGGAGAGATTAAAGAAATTAGCATAAACTACTTTGCTAGAAAGAAGAATGAGAGGAGATCTAATTGAAATTTTCAAAATAATAAATGGAATTTCTGATTATGGTAGACATCTTTTAGATATTTCTCCTCAAACTTACTCTTAAGGCAGATTTTTTAAAACTAAGTCTATTAACCAATTGGACTTTTTTGTTAACAGAGGAACATACTTTTGGGAGAAATTCCCTAATTGGATCAAAAACAGAAAGAGCATTAAAAACATTTAAGATTAATTCCTATTTCAGAAAAATCATAAGAAAAATAATTCAATAGGGAATTTTGGGGAATTATCAGTTGAATTACTTTGATCTGTATATAGACATTATATTAATAGAGTATATGTTCTAGGTAAAGATTCTTTTATTTTTTTTGTTAGAGGTCGGTGTAAAAAGATAGAAAAAAGGGGAGATAATCAAGGTGGCATAACCAGCAAATAAATAGATAAAAAACTTTCTAATACTTTTTAGTAAATGTGGATTCACACATAAATTATACATATCCCCTGAATGTTAAATGTTAAATGTTAAAGAAAATAAAGTAACAAGCACTGAAAAGTCATTGATGCTTACAGATAGGATTACCAAATTGTCTTCATTGCTTCTAAGTCAATACTTTACTTTATTTAACATTATTAGAATACTTTGCTTTATATTTCAGGGTTTCACAGTGTGTGTATTTTCAGATTACTATTATATCTATAATCATTATTCTTGCATATATTTGATATTAAAGTACAAAACATGAAATCAGAAAGTCTAATTAACTTACAACAATATAAACACTCAATTCAAACAATTATACTGAAATAAATTGTTTAGCACAGTCGCTAAAGTGTCTGCCTAGGAACCACAAGGTTTTGGGTTTGATAGCGACCCTTGCTAACTCCACACATAAAGAGCACTGCTTTGATTTATGCAGTAACATGGGGAGCTGATGGTAGCTGTGCCAATCCATCTCATAAGTAAAATCAATCTCCCTGATCTAGTGTTAGTGAAAAGGGTATTGACTCCTTCGTTGTCTTGCTGATACTGCCAATAAGCCACTCCACTAACTTTATTTTACTTATAAAAGGAAATGGCTATATTTTTACATAATACACTTGAGGAAATATTAGTGATTACTAAATAGATGAAAGTTGCTCAAATTATTATTCTCTTGATTTATTTCATTGCAAAATTTCAACTCATAAAAAAAGACCCAGTAATATTGAGGAATTGATTTCTTTGCTTGTTCACTGTTATTGTATCAGTTTTGTTTCTCTGCACTGAGTAATGCTAAGATTAGTCATACATATTATATTGATATCTAATTTTGGACAACTGTCTTTCAATTTTTCAAAACGTGCTTATTTGTCATATACAATCACAGAAACTGCTGAACAATCTTTCATTCTTTCTCTTTCATGTTTTTATAGATCGATTGTATACAGTGCGATAGATTGATGAAAATAATTTGTTCTTAAAACACTCCTTAGAATGAGAAATGGAAGAAAGTTTTCAAATTTCCTTTTACATAGTGGAAAAAAGTAGAAAAATTGAAACCAAAAACAAAATATCAAGTTGAAAGTCACTTTCTGAACTTTCTATTGTTTGAGATTCTTTTTGTTCCATACTTAAAGTCTGATGAAACTGAAACTGTTCACATACAGCAACCAGTAAATCTATAATTTATAATTCCATACATACATATATACATACACACACACACACATGTGCACACACATTGCCATAGTAAATATTCTAAATAAAATAGAATGTTTAAGTGATATGTAAAAGTAAAAGTAAAGTCGTCTGAGTGAGCTAAAGTTGGTATCAGCCAGACATTGAGGGAGTCTATCCTCTTTTCAATAGCCCTAGACCAAGGAGATTGTTTTGGCATCTGAGATGGAGTGCCACACCAACGATCAGCTCCTTACTTTACCGCTACTCATACACTGAGTTGGTGAGGGCTGGCATTGAAGCAGAAACCTTGTGGTTCCTAGTCAGACAATCTACTGATTGAGCTAAACCAGACCCTAAGGGATATGTAAGGACTCTCAGAATATTACAAACTATTAAAAACAACATCTTTTAAGAAACTACTTCATGTTCATACTTATAAGAAATAACCTAGCATTGCATAACGTATCATAAGGAAAGAAATAGAGTATAAAAGTGTCTAAATATCAAACTTTATGTGACTATTAAGAAGTTAAAATCAAAGTTGTCCACACTACCACAAAAAATTTTAAAAACTGTCTGAGAAAAATATTAATAATTAGAATATATTTTTATGTTACCAAAATCATATTCTGTGTCTCAATTTAAAAAAACAAAACAGAATTAAGAATTAATCACATTATACTACTTTATTGATTAGTTATCACTTACTAAGTGATAACTAATTAACAAGGTAGTATAATGTTGTGATTCTATAATATGGAAATTACTGAAATTATGAAAACAACTCAAACACACCAGAGGCCCGATCTGTACCCTACGACGGCAGAAAGCAAAAAGAGACCGGGACCTTTCTTTGTTGTTCCACGTCACCACGTGACTTCCGGTTCCGGTCAACACCCGAAACTTCCGGTTGACACTCAATTCTCCGTTCGGGGGTCATGCTCCGGTCAAATCATCGTTCATCCTTTTTGTGTTCATCACTATTTTTTCAACCTTTATCATCTCTTATTTCTTCTTCCTCCTTTTCTAATATAGTAGCTCACAAAAGTCAGGACCTTCATTATCTCGTTACACTGAGATATGATGAAAATTTTCTATGGGCAAAAATAGATGAGAATCAATCACTGATATAGAAAATCACAGGATAGACAAGACAAAACAATTATGATTTATTTTCATTTTTTGAATTTTTATTTAATCACAAAAGTGTTTTTTGTTAATATTTCAATCTCTTTTAAATCATATCCTCAAAACTAAGAATTCATTTAAAACATTTTCCTCTTTTTATACTGAAATTTTACCACTTCCTCTATCATTTGTATTTTTTTCTTCATTATTTCAACTATTAGAGGTGAACGTTTACCTCTATCCAACAATTTATATCAGAGATTTTATTTCTAATTTTTTGTTAAAAATGACTATTATCATTATTTGCAATATCTAAGCCAGAGACATAAAATCATTTTCTAATCTCATAATTAATATGCAATTGAGTCACTTGAATTTTCTCTGTTGAATTACAACTAAAGAATGCTTAATCCATTGGTTCTTTTTCTTCTTTTTTTGCTTTGTTTCCCTTTTAAGAATAATTATTCTTGCTTCTTTCACACACTTTCTATTTCTATTAAGTCTTGAATAATTTACTCTACATTTTTTAATGGATTTTAATCAGGATTTTCTTTTTAGAATAATTTTGCAGCGTGTTTACTGGTCTGAATTTTCAAAATTTTAGTGATCAGCCAAGCACAATCAGTTTGATATTTAGAATAAAAATGATAAAAATAATTGTCCTTCAAATCAACAAAATTTTAGTATGAAAATAAGCATGTCTATTATTATATGACTTACACATGTTGATTATAACAAGATAGAAAAGAGCGTAGAACACCAAACATTAATCAATATATGAGTCAAAAGCTGCCTGATTATGTCATTCCAAGCAATCCATATTGTCTCATTGGTTTCCTCAAATAATAATCTATAGATGTTACCTTCAAAAATTTTATTGCTGAATGAGTAAAAAGAAAGAGATAGTCTTATAATGTTATTTTTAATATAATGCAAGAATAGAAATGAATTCCTTACCTACCCCCCTCCCCGCCTTGCAAAAAAAGTGTTATTTCATAGAAATCCAGTTACCTATGATATTGAATACCTAAAAAAGAAGAAATACAGAATAGTATTACTTCTCTACTTGAGAGACAGTTAAGACTTTTTTTCTTTTCTTAAACTATATTTGTAGCAGACATAGACTAAAATACATTGAAAGACAGCAGTAAATACAAATTAAATAATGGAACATACTAAGGAATTATCATGCTGTAACACAATAAATTCCATTAGTCCAATGATGACATTTTTTGGTTCTCCAATATTTTATTCTGATGTATAGTTGCAACATTTGTATCTCAGAAAAATATACAGATATTGATAATTATTAGTCATATGACTAGATTTCCTTTTCACCAAGCTTTCTTAATACTTCTATCCATATAGACGAGCATATTATATGCAAAATAGGTAGAAGATATTGAGGTGTTAAATGTGTTAAACATTCTAACCTTTATGATCATATTTATGCTTTATCCAATTACATATATCAAAGGTGCTGAAAAAAGTTTCTTTCAGATTAATAAAAAGAATTCTATAATAGATCTCAGGGGCTTTGATATTACCCTTTCCAGCTGAGAAAATTTGGCTCAGGACCGCCCTTGGTGGTGGCAGGCTCTCCATAGCGGACTCTTCATGTCTGAAGCCACCCTAGTGCAACACCATGAAGCCAAGAGGTCCAGAAGAAAGTGGTGGCAACAAAGCACTGGATCATCAACATCTTCAGGGACAACCTTCACATATGACATCTGTGGTTGAGAATGTTTTTTGAACATTGGACTTAACAGTCACAGGAGGTGCTGTAACTTCAGGGGCACAAGAACTATATAGTCTTCCGAGACTGCAATGTCAATGAATAATTGATGTAAATGGCAATATATACTTAGATTATTAAATTTAATGGCATGGGAATTTATAGAATCTGTGCTTCTTTTTTTTTATTCTTGTGCCAATTGCAAATAATTTATCTGAGAGATTAAGCAATGCAGTGACTGAAGAGTTTTTGACACAGAAAATGAAATGGGAGAACTAACTTCAAATTTCTGCCGAGGTTCTTCATATCCAATTATGAAAAGGTATTAGTGTACATTACTTAAGGGCCAGTTTAGCTCAGTCGGTAGAGCGTCCAACCAGGAATCACAGTTGTGGGTTCGATACCGGCCCTCACCAATTCAGCATATAAGTAGCACAGGGATCTGTGCAGTAAAGCGAGGAGCCAATGGTAGGTTTGGCGCTCCACATCAGATGCCAAAACAATCTTCTTGGTCTAGTGCTACTGAAAAGGGGATAGACTCCCTAGCTGTCTGGGTGATACTGACTTTAGGCCACCCCAACGACTTTACCTACTTACTTTTTATTTCATTCTATTCTCATCATCTTATTGTTTCTGACATGTCATGATTATTGAACGGTAAAGAAAATGTGGGAGTAGATTGATCATTACCAAACAGATCATCATCATCATCATCATCATCATCATCATCATCATCATCAGATCGCGCTGACATCATGTATTCCTATGTCTCTTTCTCACCAACCATCCCTATTTGTCATCACCCTTGGCAGGTCTTCTGTGTGGCATTCAGAATCCCACAGAGCTGATTGATGTAGGTATTAGGAGTCAGAGAGTTGCATGATATATGAGTATATACTGTAAAAAACAGCAATGACAAATGATAGAAAGAAATTCTAGTATTTTCCACTCAAAGAAGGTTTACAAATAAAGATTATTAAAATAAAGAATAAGTATATTGATATGAATAATTTACAAATGATACTTTTCCTTTCATGGTATCTGTCATATTCTACACTTTTCCCCACTCCTCGCCTTTAAATTTCAAACTTATCTCTCTTCAATCTGTTTTTATTAACCACGCTTGTTACCTCTCTTCTATTTAGAAGTCATGTAGAAATTTATTTGCTATTAAAGCCTTCTTAATAGAAGTCCTGTTTTCTTCTGAATATTTTACTATCTCTTTGCTAATGAAGCAGTGGTTCCCAACCTTTTTCTATTCTCGTACCCTTTAAAAGAGTTTTGCTCTGACCCTGCACCCCTACAATTTATACTTTTGTTCAAAAATATAGAGTGTGAATCCATACTACAGTTTTATCAAAAGATCATATATATTTCACTCTCTAAACACTCTCGACATGATCAAGGGTAAAGATAATAATCTGAAATAAAGAAACAAAAATATAGATAATATTAATTACAAAAGAAAAAAATGTAATCTAAATTTAAACAGACGCTTCTCACACCCCCTGAAAGGATGCTTTGATCCCCAGGGGATGCAAGCACCCCTTGTCAGGAACCCTTGTAATAAAGGTTCATCAAAAGAAAAACTATTGATTGCTATGAGAATAAATAAAAGAATACAAATATTTTGGGAAATTCTTCTATAAAAATACTGCTTATATATCAGTGCTCTTTTAAATTGTCATGATGATTAATGTTCTTTTATAATAAGAAGTATTTATCCATAGATAAGAGAAAGGAGGAGTATGTACATCCACACATATTTACATATACACATTTATTTTCACTCGCAAAAGTGAAAACAGAATAAACTTCAGTTTTATAAGTAACACAGAAAAAGAATAAAATCAGACTGAAAGTTTCAATCATAAAAATAAAATAATACAAATCACACAAAAAAAAGAAAACAAAAAATAATAGAAACATTTCAGTATGCAAACTTTTCTTTTTTTTTTTTTTTTTTTTTTTTTTCACTCTGAATTTTATATATTTTTTTTATGTCTTGGCATTTTAAGAATTCAAGTACCTTTCTTTTACCAACATTTCAGATTTTTTAGATACATTTTGTTTTATCTTATGTTTTTTTTTTATCACTGCATTTGTTGATTCATTTTTTTTTATCGTTATATGAGTTTGTTTATTTCTTAATTCTACTCTTGCTACTTAATCAACATATTTTTCAGCTTAATTTTTTTAAAATTATTTTTTCCTACATTTTACAAAAGACAAAATCGAGTAAAAATATTTTTTAAGACCACTCTGATATTTTTAGGCCAGGTACAGCAACATATAAATCTAGTCACAAGTAGAGTTTTGCTGTGACAACATTTGCTGTACCATATAACACAACATTAGCATCCTAGAAATATATTATTGTTATGTCAGGATTATTTCCCTGAAAGTGGACAGAGTATGTGTTAAAGAATCCTTTATGTTTTCA
>CM042153.1:83192694-83260111 GCA_023376005.1 Doryteuthis pealeii
TTTCCTGAGACATTTCATCTGATAGCACATAAAATCATTTACATATACAATATATAAGTAATTTCCCACAGAATCATCAAAACAGTATCCCAAATGAATCTTTTAAAACAACTAATCTAGCATAGAAGTTCTACTCACTGCCTGCTTTGATTTTTTTTATTCGATTTTTTATCAAATAAAAATTCAAAAATAATAAAAGAAACAATTTACATAATGTAATCACAAGAATTACTTCAGTTTTCTGTTTTTCCAATTATTTCTATTCAAGCTACACTTTCTTTTACTCATACTTGAATTTTTTAAATTAATTTATCCATCTGAAATCAAGTAAATCTTATTCATTTACATTTTCCACTAATCCTCTGCCTATAAAGACTTTCATCTAATTCTTTTCTCATTCTATACAGAGACCTTCATATTTTCCTATCTCTTCCTAAATTATTTTCTCTGTAATCATACTTCATCTTTTCTTTTAAATGTTCTTTTTAAATTTTTCTTTTAACTACATGATAATTTAAAATGTCATCTATTATAGATGAATAAGTATTTATGTAAAGGTTGTTAGCTTTATTTTTTTCCCTTATCTCATTTCCAAATTTTAATGAGGATACAATTCATAAAAATGTTAGTCATTAAATATTTGCTGCTGTACACAATATATAAATTATTTTACTCATAAGAAACGTTGTGCCTTTTCAAGTGATAGTTTATCTGATTTACAGAAAACAGTTACAAGTAAGAAATAAAATTAAGTTATATCTTAAATCTTTGGGTTTATATTAACTGAAATTCATTTAAAGATTAAATATATTCATTTTTAGCAAATTATAGATAGATTGCATACTAATCTAGTAATTTATTTATGCATAAAATAAAGCTAATTGAAAATTCAGAAATATTTATAAAATTGATATCCAAATAATTCTTTCATAACTGTATATCTAAATTGATTAGACGTTAGTTTGAAACAATAAAAAAACGTTAAACTACTTATTTCTATCCTAACCTTACAGAAGGAGTTGCTGTGGTGTTGTGGCTGGACCTTGACATTGTAGTGAGTTCGAACTCCAGTTGGGCTATTAACATTTACTTTTAGACTAATATCCTTGGGAAAGGTATGAACCCTCTAACTCTCCTCAGCTATGGGTTAAATAATACCACTACTGTTCGTCTCCAAGGATGATTTTGACATAAATAATCCACAAAGGTTGATATAAAATTAAACAAAGAAACTAACCTTATAACAGTTAATTTATTCTAATATACTAGGTTTTGCTTTCAAATGGTTTCTGGAATCATTATTATTTATAAAAATTATTAGAGATACAACATAGACTTTCTAATTTCACCAAAGATAATTTAAGAGAGTGTAAATTGTCATATCAGATTTCCAATACACTAAGACTAATTCTTTGCACCTATAATTTCCACTACAAATAGCAAGCAGTAGTTTATTTCCTGCATTTTTTAACAAAATTATGGAAAAAGAAAAATTGAATAAGGAATTAAAAAGCATTGAAATTTTAAATAAAAGTCAATAAAAATTCAAGTATTAATCTTACAAAGATTATCTAGTTTTGATTGTTGACTTAGGCTTGAACATGGAGGCTAATATTAATTCAATTTGGAAAGGGCATTACATTTATTCTATTTAAAGAGATGTAATTTTATTCTAATTTCTATCATTATTCTTTCCATCGTCATCATCATCATCACCACCATGACCACCACCATCATCATCATCATCATCATCATCTCCCATTATTACAATTTCACAACTGCAAACATATACACAACATGAAATATTATAAATTATTAAAGAATACAAATGCATTCTCATTAAAACACAATTTTTTAATATATTTTTAATATTCAAATTAATATTATTTCAATTTACATGGGAAACTGCACATGTTCTAAATTAATCATGATAACAGTAAATTAATCATGATTACACTTTCTTTTTTATATCTATTATGTTCCATTTTCTTCTTGTTTAAGTTATTTTAAGTGAGTACCATACTTTTTCATTATTCATATATATATATATATATATATATATACATAGATGTATTTTCCTATTGTAAACAATGAATCACAACTTCCCAAAGTGTGATGCTATTTTTGTTTTTGTAATTGTTTCCTTGCTGGCATTGTAGAACTTTACTTTGATATTTATTTCAGATTATTTTTCTATGTATTTTCATACTGATTTCTATATATCTGTTTGCAGATTTCAACTTACATAGCACTAATTTACCTATAAATCTACCTGATATATAAATCCATCTCCTTCCTTTTCATATTTGGGATGTAGAATTAATGGGTTTTTCTAGCATCCCCTTATTATGTGGTTGAGAAGAAGTAACTTCCTAGCAGCAAACATGTCATATTAATTAAATACAACCAATACCATTTCGAATAAACATATTTGCCTTCTTCTATATTAAAATTTCATTTAACTTCAGTTGTATTTTGATATGTTTACCTGTTTGCAAAATCAGTGGAAATGTTCATGTACGACCATATTTCTGTTGGATAATTTTCAATTTCCTCTAATATTTACTAACACAATTTTCTCTTATCCAGTTTCTATGCAATGTTAATTCATTTTCTTCTTTTTTGTATTTTTCATGTTACATTTTAATCATAAATGTAAAGATAAAGAGTTACAATGTTGTACTATGAATGATTTTTACAAATTCTATCATAACCAAAAGTTTAGTAAGATAATTGAAATAAATAGATGAGGTTTCTTACTCACTTACATGGTTTTAAATGAAACTACATTATAACCAATTTGTTAAACAGATAATCTTGTCTCAATGAAAAAAAAAAACAGAATTAGAAATCTATTTTATTTTCCCATAAATAATAACAGATACTCTTTGAACCTAAAAGAAAAAAAAGGTTCCTTTTTATTTAGTAGGACCTAAAATTGTCATAAGTTTAGAGAAAAATTAGAAGATATTCTTAACCTAACATATAGAGTTAGTAAAGTGTTCCCACAACACTACTATTATCTAGTAGTATTTATTTCTTCAAAACTGATGATGATGGTGATGATGATACATATATTCATTTTATCTTTAATCTTAGCATATTATATTCTAAGAATCAGATAATAGCCTTCACTTCCATGTGTTATATATTTTTAGTCATGGTTTTTAGAGATATTAAAAAAAGTTCTCTAGAGTAAATGACGATAAAAAAAAATCTTAGTCCAATCTTTTTCTATATCTCTTGTTTCATAGAATACTATATATTTCAACTTACCTGCTTTTTCTTCCAACTTTTCTTATTTCTCTTCCACATTTTCAATTTATTTTAAAGTTATCCTTTCTTGGATATCCTACAGAAAATCTTTTCTTGTCTTGAAGGATATGAACTTCCTTGTCTTAATTTCTTCTCAGCAGAATTATCAAATTCATAGAAACCATTTTTTTCTTCTGTGATTATTTGACACATTTTTCTTCTTTGGTATTTTTTTCCCTCTTTTTGAATAAAATGCATTAAAGTGTGTCATAGTGACAAAGATAGGCAGTGAAGTTATACACTAGAGTTGAATACTATCAAAAATTATTTAAGAACAATGAGCTTGATTCTCACAAAACATTAATTATTACTTGAAATGTTTGACCAATCATAAAAACAGGTAGGAAATGCTATTTTTATAAAATATATTTTGTGTTACTCAACTTGAAAATTTAATTTTCTAATAATTTAAAATAAAAAATCTATGTTGAAATTAGTGGCTTTAAGCTTTTTTTAAGTATCTAACATGATAGTTGATTGTAGACTAAATAGAAAGTTAACCATATCAAAATATCATCTATAAAAGAAGCTGTTTTCTTTTTAAAGAAGAGCAGTACCAACAAATATTATTTAATATGATTATTATTATAAAACTTTTCACTGATCTGATTTCTTTAAGTTGGCTGAATTATCATTTGATCTCTAGTTAATTACAAAGGATTAGTTCTGTTAAGGAATATAAAATGTATCATTATCAACAATAATTCACCAAATAATCTCCTTCAGTTACAAAGGAAACAGGCAAATATATACAAAACAAAATGGCTTAAAAGTCATTGCTGTTACCACCTTCAACCAATAACAAATTCCACAGATTTTAGGGTCAGCAAGAAAGCCTACTTAGACTATATTTTAATTTGATTGATTTAAATAATCATCAATCAGTTGAAATAAAGATAAGTTTCCAAATTACTATGTTCAAATCCACCTGTGAAGGGGAAACTAATGTTATTGTTTTATTTAAAACTAGCTTAAAAGCCGTCCTATTAAGCGCAATTAAGCTGAGAAGGGCTGTTCCTTGGGGCTCCAGTCCAACAATGAAAACTTCATGCATTGAGTACAAATTAAACTATATTAAACTTGAAAAAAATTATTTTCAAATTATAAAAATTGTTATCCAACAAAAAATCATGTAGAAAATCACAGGAATTAAAAACAAATTCAAAATTTCAGGATTGTGTGGTTTGGATTCAGTCCAGAAAGTTTTAATTTGCTCATGGAATTGGCCTGATTCCAAAATGGTATGATTTGTCGGGCTATGGCCTCTAGGAGTAAATTTGAAAAAATGTGAAACATTGACATTCACATATATCATTAGAGATGAATCTACTGAAGGAAGTTGAGATAAACAAGTTGTGTTGATTTAAGCATTTGTTCTACAAGAGTATGTTTGTTTTTCTAAATAAAGAGATCTATTTCCATAAACCATTTCCTCATATTCTATCTTACAAATTTGATAGGGCTTCAGATTGAGATTTTTTTTAAATTATTTTCTAATGAGAATTTTTCTTTGAAATGATGATCATTATAAAAGATTAATGAAAACTTTTATTTAATTTGCAAGTTGTTTTAAGCAAGTAAATTACTTTCATATTTTAATAGTTTAAAATAAAAAGGAACATATCAAATTTTTTTGTAATATAAAAGCAAATTATATGAAAACATGTGTGTGTAGTATTAGTATATACATCTCAAATCTACAAAAATACATTTAGATATTATCAAATTTAGTAGTTTTGTTCCATTAAAGTTATAACATCTTACGTAGGTAGAAATATCACAAACTTTTACAATATGACATAACTCTACAATTAAACAGAAGTTTACATTAAGACTTTAGTTTACTGCTAGAATAAAATAAAACTTAGAAAGTTTAAAACTACATTTTTAACACCATTCCTGTTAACATGAAATCCGAGTATTTAATTATAAATGTGTATATGGTTGCTATTTTTAGCTTGTAATAGTTTTGTAAAAATCTAAAAGTGTGTTTCCTTTTTATCATCATAAACCTCAGTCCATAAAGCAACCAAAGTTTATTTGATTCTATAGTTTGCTGATCTTCTAGTTTTATGATCTTCAATAAGACTATTCCCTCCTGAAGATCATTTCTAAACAAATTGGAAACAATATTGTTTAACTTCAATAATTCAAGAGGAATTAACTTTTATACAATGTTACATCAATAGAAATAAGTTTCATTTTATTCTTCAATTATCATGGCTTAAACTTAAACTTACAACTTCTTTCCAAGTTAATACTTTATAAATATATTATCCTATTAATTTATATGGACAATCATTTTATCAAAGGCCACTTGTAACATAACATATACAGTTTGTTTATTAATACAATATAAGATAAGTTTAAATAAATTAATTGCCTAGATGTTTTTGTGTGTAGAAATTTAGTATATACCATTTGACATTTGGGACCTTTAATTAATAAAAGCCTATTTAAAATGCAAGAAATTATAGAAAATTCATAATATTATATAACAAATAGAAGAATATAGAATTTAGTAAAACTAAATTCATGCTTTTGGCTATAAAACCCTTGTGTATGATTTTTACACACACACACACAAACATACATACATACATACATACATACATATATATATATATATATATATATATATATATATATATATATATATATAAATATATGATGAATAGTGAATGAAAAAATGAGAAAAGTATTTGCATGGAAAGGTGCTCAATGCTAATAAAGCAGAGCAGATTTATAATTAATGGTGATATTATGATTTCACACTCATAACTTAAAGTTTCTTGGTAGTCAAATCATCAGATGAGAAGTGGTTGAGATGTCAAAAACATCTCAACCACTTCTCATCTGATGATTGGACTACCAAGAAACTTTAAGTTATGAGTGTGAAATCATAATATCACCATATATATATATATATATATATATATATATATATATATATATATATATATATTCCTATTTCTTTTATTGATGAACTTTTTATTCTATCTTATTCTATTCTTTATACTTTATAATTCATCAAAATAGTGAAAAATTAATATAAAACAAGGTCTTTCTTCTTAAGTCATATAAATTAACCATTTACTATGAAAGAGAATAGTTAATATACAGCTTTAACATTTGTCAAGCAAAAATTTATATTTAGTAATAGATGTTTATGTGGTCTCATTGTTTAGTATTTTCATGTTTCTTTGGTTGGTTCCAACAGAAAAGGGTAGTGTTTTTTTTTAATTATTTTACTTAGCAAGAAAAATAATATTCACATTAAATACCTGCTTTTAAGTATAAAACATCCTAGGGATGAATTTGATTGTAAATTGTGCTATTCAGTAGCCAGGTGAGCTACAATCCCTTAGGCTTTGTTAAAATGGATTGATATGTTTTCCTCTGTTAATTGGTTGATAAGACCTGTGCATGTCATTGTTTTGATCATGTTGATATTATTGATTTTGTCATTTGTCACAAGTCAGTTTCAATATTTTTGTGTGTTATGCACATGTTATATTAAATGATGACTGTATTTATGGGCAGTTTATATGTATGTGTAAATACTTATACATACATACAAACAATCAAGTATTGCTTTTTCCAGGCTCAAGAAATGTTTGTTTTTATATGTATCATCATATGGTATGTATATAACTATGTACACGTGTATTATGATAGTTCTCTGTGTGTGTATGTGTCTATAGATATACACACATTCGCTTGAGGTCTCATGATAGAATACAGAGTCAATGCATGATGATAGACTGATCCAGGCATAGACAATTTTAATTGTCATTGTATTGTTTTGGGATTAATTTGTAACTTGATGATCGTAAATTTGAATTTATAATTGAAAACAACATGCTTATCTGGATCAAATTTATTTGTTAATAATTAAAATTCATTTTTCCAAATTAAAATACTCTGTATTACTCTATACATGGGAGTCCGTAAATGTACATGGATATATACATAAGTCAGACAAATAATCACATATTTATAGTGAAAAGTTTTTCACATTTTAGTCTTTAGCTGAAATTTGAATGATTCAAGTTGAATATTAGTTCACATTAGACATTATAAAAAATAAGAATAAATAAAAATAAAAAAAAGTGTATGCTTTCACCAAACTCAAATTTAGAACAGAGTGTTTGATAGTGTTTATAGACCAAACAGATTCAGCTGACTCACATTGATAATTAGTAGTTTGATTCACTTCTGAATCTCATTTTTGTTTTTCTTTCATCTTATATTTTTATCAGTTGCTTTAACTGATTATAGATATACAAACTCTTTTTTTTTAAATTCAATTATAATATCAAATATTCAAGTAGTAAATTAACATAAAATTGATATTTGAATTAAGATATTTCATAATGTTTTCATCTTGTTTCAATTGGATATATAATTGCAGATTTGTTCTAACCATAAACACAAGAAAATTTAACAACGCTTTATTATAGAATTATATCTAACAGTTTGGGGTATATTTTATTCAGCTTATAAAATTAAGATAAAGTGATTTTCTATTCAGCATTAGTTTAAGTTTAGAATAAAAACCTCTAAAGGAAGATATTATAAAAATAATATCACATATTACTGTTGTATTCTCCATTTAAATTAAGATAATAGACTGTGGAACAAATTACATGTTTGTATATTTTAAAGTGTGTATTAAGATGCTTCTCAATGGTTTGCTAATCTTCAAATTAAAACTAAGAATTTTGTAGTTTTTATATTACAAGTCAAATTAGAAATCCACTAAGATATTTTTGTCATTAATAATCAAATTAGTTGATTTTCAGATTTAAAAAAAGGATTGATTAAATATTGTAGAATGAAGAGCTCAATGTGTCAATCACTAATAAAAATGTTTTATGAATAAAAATACTTTTGTCCTTTGCTAAACAAAAATAATAAATAAAATAAGTAATTTTCACTTATTTTGCTTTTGAACTGTAAATATTCCTTTATTGAGCAAGGACATCTCAAAACAGACATTGCTTTAAATGTGTTTCCTTTTTAATCATCATTTGTGTCAGAAATAGATTTCATTTTCTTTTGAGAAATTACTTAACAGAATTCTGTTAATTTAAGATAACCTTTGAGACTCAAAAGTTTTTAAGGAATTATAATACAAATAATTTTGTTATAGAGAATATGATTTAAAATTGGATAGAAGACTACAATAGTTTATGAAATCAATTCAAGAATTTAGCAGATCTCTGTGATATTTTCAATTTTTTTTTCTTTTGAGATATTCATCAGTAACCTTCCAATCTTTGCAATAAAAACCATCCTTAAGAGCCATAATCTAAATCTAAAGTCTCCCACTACTTTTCATGTAGAGAGCTAGCAATAAATTATTATTAGGAAAGTAATAAAAGAGATTTCCCAGGGAAGAAATGATAATATTAAGTCAAAGCTTTGTTGTTTTTAATTGTTTGATCACCGTTTTTCATTTAGCTTTGTTTATCCCTACTTGGCATTATATTCTATATTTAAAATCAAAATATTTCCATAGCTAGATAACTGAATATTTGTTATACTTAATGAAATGAAAGCAAATATTTCATAAATCAAAAATATCATGAAATATAATGGCATCTTTAGACAAGAGTTCTACCCAAAAATAAGCAAAATTATTTATTCATAAATAAGTAAAGTCACCGGGGTGGCCTAATATCAGTATCAGCATGGCAGCGAGGAAGTCTATCCCCTTTTCACTAGCATTAGACCAAGGAGCTACATAGCTAGACACATCTTTGGAAAGAAACTGTGGGTCATTTTGAATTTCTTTCCTCAATGGAAATTCAAGTATTTATTTTGTATTCTTTGTAAGCAAATGAAGTAGAAATTTTGTGAAAACAATTTGATTTTCAAGTCTTCTATTAACATTAACTGGCATGAATTCTAAACCAAGCCAATCATATCAGATATCTTATTGATGACCAACATTGATTGCATGGCAACACCTTTTCAAAATTTTTTCTCATCTCATCTTGGTGAAGGTCAACTAAATCATGGTTTATCTTCAAGTAACATATCATCATGTTGGGAATACAAATACCATTCTAAAGTTTATTTATTAAATGCTTTTTCAAGCATTCTCCAAAAGAAAACTTCTGTTATCTTTTATCAGCTGTCACAAAAATTGCCAAAAATCTGTTGAATCCAAGACATGTGGCTGATTTGCTTAGAACAGAATTGACTTATGACACTTGATGGCACACAATACAACTATGAACAGTTCATATGCCATTTTCAGATTATGTTTTTCTGCCTGTTCACACACACACACACACACACACACACATATATATATATGATAAAGAAGATAACTTATTGGGGAATAAAATATCGAGTTAATGACAATATTGATGGTTGATACTTCTGCAATTGCCTGTAATTAATTAATATTTTTAATTAACTCATTGCAATTAACCATGAAGATCCTTTATGGTGAAACTTGGGTAGGTTATTTCTATATACACCTTAATACTGTAAAAACTAATTTGTAAATGAAACATCGTTTTATATTTGGCACAATTAGGAAGAATGCAAAATATCACCTGTATTCTAGAATATTATTCCAATCAATATAAATCATTTTGTAGACATCTTAGAATTACCAGTTATCTATTCCTTGATATCTCTACATCACTACTGAATAGTGAGTTTGATCCTTGCTGGATTCCCCCTACTAGCAACCTTATGTCATATCCTACCCATGGCAAACAAGGTTGGCAAATACCTACCTGGATCTCCCTTGTATATCTGCACAAATAATATAGCAACATCTCAAATTCATTTTTATTTATAACTGAGCAATTTCTTTAAAATATCTCCGTAATCAAATGTGTAAACTTTTGCTTTTCCCTTTTATATTATCTTTAATTCTTGGCCCTGGCTTGAAAATACCAAAAATCACTGTTTATATCTGGCAGGGTTGTTTACTTCCATTCCTTCAAACTATATATACCAAATTATTCATAGCAAAAAATATATATGTACTTATTTTTTAGGAGTGAATTTTTATTTTGATACATTTAAAATTTATTAGACTTAAAGAGTGATTAGTTGATTGATAGAAATGATATAAGAATTTTATGATTTTTATGTTTAAACCTTTCACTGTTTTGAGGACCATATGTGGCTCTCAGTGTTTCTGAGACACGTTTTTGGGTTATATGTTGCTCTCAAACTGCATCTAAAATAAAGCAGGAAATCTAGTAAAAACAATTTTTTTAGCCTTGAACAGTGAAAGGTTAATGAAATAAAGAATCCTGAAGAGCAAACAATATTGAATATTAAGTAAGAATGATGAATGATTTTCTAAGTATTTTGATATTCATTCATATTCTATTATTATTACTTGCTGTCCATCATATCCGATGATGACACCATGCAAATCCATTTCATCCAATATGTTTGGTCTCTGGTTTCATCTTGCCAATTGCCTATAGGGATGTTAAAATCCTCTAGGTTTCTCTTGATGTCATCTTTGTACCTGAGCTTTGGTCTATCGATCCACGTTATCTCTCTCTCTCTCAGTTGAGAGTACAGAATCTGCTTTGGCAGTCTGTCACCCCCAAGTCATTCATTCATATACTCAGAACCTATATATATAAATATCATTTTATTCTATTTAGTTTTATTTACTTTTCAAAGTTTATTTATTTTCTATGAATATATACTTTTAAAGTCATTGCTAGATACTTTCATATGTATTGTTCTGAAGAAAATTTGAATAAAAATTGAAATGTAAAGAAAATCAATAACAATTAATTGTTATTTAATCAAACATACCTACATGCATATGTTTTATACATTAATATGCATAGCAAAAATAAATAAATATAAACAAATTTTGTTTATGGAATATGATTCATTTTACTAATAAAAGATGAAATATAAGATAAATATTTCAGCAGAAATTGGATTTGCTTGCAGATAAATCCAATTAAATGTGTAAACATAAACTTAATCAAATGCTTAAACATATATACAAAAATAAAATATGCAATAAGAATATTTATTTAAAGAGTAAAAATTATTAATATTTTTAATTAAAGTTTGACTATATATTGTTATTTTCTAAAGTCAACTGATAGATTAAAGAAGTTTAAATGACTTCTTTTATCAATCAGTTGATTCTAGAAAATAATAATATGTAGTCATTTATAAAAAAATAAATATTTTCCTGTCCTCCCACTAGGCTGGATTAACACAGGTTTTTTTTTCGTTGGTACATGGGAATTTTTTTATGGGGCATCCAGCAAGGATTGAATTTACTATACAGAAGAAATGAATCCACAAGACTAGCTTGTTAACCATTACACCATGACAGGATGTCTGTATTTGTCTATTTGAAAAAAGTCATATTCATTATAATTTATATTATTGGCTTCAGATAAAAGTATACCATTTATGAGGGAAAAAATTTAAAGCCGCAATTTTTACTTTCTATATATCTCCCTCCCTTTCTCCCTTACACTATCTATCTATCTTTATATATATTTTCATTTTTATTCCTAAATTCTGACGGCCTAAAAAACAGATGATGCAGTTTATAAATAAAGAAATGTACAAACTGATATCTGGGAAAAAATATTAAAAAAGAAAAGACCAAAGCACCAATAATGTCTGGAAATTATAGTCAGTATCAGGATGAATGGCCAAAAGAAAAAACACCAAAAGAGTTGCCAAATTTAAATATGTAAAAAGTGCTCAATCAGTCAGAATCATCCTGATGAGCTGTTAGGTTAGGTTGGTAGTTTCTTAGATCCTTATATCTTTGTATACACACACACACACACACACACACACATATATATATATATATATATATATATATATATATATAAAAGTTAGGGTAGTGTAGGCATGAAGTCAACAAGACTTAGTTACTGTCAGTTTTTTACCTATGCAATTCTTAAACCAGGTTTGAAAATTGCATACGTCAGATACTGACAGTAACTAAGTGTTGTTGACTTTATGTTCATGCTACCCTAACTTAAAGGTATATGCTCTTATCCATGATATTGAGCCCTATTTACTTATAAATATAGCACACTATATTGTCAATATCAATACACACACACACACACACACACACACATATATATATATATATATATATATATATATATATATATATATATAAAGGATGTTAAAAAAGTAAGGTATGTACATTTAGTCATCCAACCAGCACTACTATGTTACTTTTCTACATAGTTGGTATAGAATTGAGGCAATTATCGACTACATTGCATGTGTTGAAGCTTTTATTCAAGATGATAGATAGTACAAATATTGTGATATAACTGAGAAATTGGATCTGAAGTTGTTTGTCCCTGAAATAATCCCCTAGAAGTGGAGATATTAAAAAGTATGATCCTATTGTCTTGTAAAGCAATTGACTGAAGAGCAATTGACCTGTTGTCATGTTTTTGAAGGGTCTATTCATGTGCTTGAGCAATGATAGCACTGATAGGACAGTTGTATCAGTTTTGATGATGACTTAGTGGAAAGTAGCATAGTAGTACTGGCTATATATGCACACTGTTTTTTTTTGCATAGTAATATCTTGGATCTATAATGTTTATACCTGACATTTCACACATCTTTCATATATATATATATATATATATATATATATATATATATATATATATATATATATATATATATATATATATATTAATAATAATATGGCTTACTATATGTATACAAATTTATAAATAGAGAATGCTCAATATCAGTGATAGAGTATATATATCTAATTATCAGTGGCATTCAGTACTGTGAGTTTCTTGTCTATGCAAACTTTGAAGCAAGTGGCACAAAGATTGCATACTAAGTGCTATTGAGTCTATGACTATCCTAACTATATATATATATATATATATATGCAGAGTCAATAGTACATTGTGACTCTCTCATATATATATATATGTATATGAATAAAGAGATTTATTTACTTATAATGAATGACAACTGACTGAAATTTATAAACCTTTTTCAAGGAATGAACCATAAAGCAATTAAAGAGACTATATCACCCTGCCATGGCCAATTTAGTTATTGAAAATGTAAACCAAGATAGGAAAAAAATTACTTTTTTTCTGTTTATTATATCATTAATAAAAATATATTGCAATTCAGAAAATATCCTTGGAGGATTTATTTCACCGGTTATACTAAAAGAAATCAAGATTATTCGTTTTTAAGCATGTGTATTTGTTATGAATATCCATTTTGCTTCAAAAGTTAAGATTGCTTCATTTGTTTTTTTTTACTTTCTTCTTTTATTCAGCTATTGTGTATATGCATTAATTTTGGTTTGAGTTGCTGCTTTTGTGCCACATTGGGTGTATATAAAACAAATAATTGAAAAAAAAGGATCTTTAATTAAAATACTTTCTATATTTTTATTGCATACATTCATTGGCATATTATATAATTTATGCTAATTTTGCCCAAACAAATGAATGCAATAATACCAAATATCATAGAATTAGACATTCTCTACCTTAATAGTTTAACATATATATATATATATATATATATATATATATATATATATATATATATATACATGCATATGCATACATACACATGGTTCTTGGTAAATTTATTGTGGTAAATTCGTCATTGGTAAAGTCCTTTTGGATAAATTTATCATTGGTAAATTCATTACATTGTAAACTAATCACCAGTAAATCAATTGAATGGTAAATTTATTTCAGATACATTTATTATATCAGATTAATTGGTCTTATAATATAGTGTTTCTCTAACCCTTATCCTTATACTATCCCTTTAGTTCTTTTTATTAAATTCTTAAAAGCAATGATTAAATTCCAAATGTAGCCATGAATAATTTACCTGTGATAAATTTAACATACAATGAATTTCCTGGAAATAAATTTACCAATGACGAATTTAGTGTGATGAATTTACAGACACACATACACACACACACACACACACACACACACACACACACACACACACATATATATATATATATATATATATATATATAATTCAAAGATCTAGTGAAGAAATCTTCTTTAAGACGTAGTAGTTTTTCAAATGTCGTAATTTGCAGAGTGCTCTTATTATCAAAGTCACAGAGCAAAATTATATCAGGAAAAACATAACAAAGAAGATTTAGAATTGTAGCATTATAGACTATTTCAGGGAATCCAGCTGAGGATAGGAACAACTGGATAACTTCTCTGGGTTCCCTGAAATAGTCTATAATGCTAAAAATCTAAATCTTCTTTGTTATTTTTTTCCTGATATATATATATATATATATATATATATATATATATAAATATATATATAGAGAGAAAAGATTTACAGAAAAGAATGAGCATTTTAAGAATCTGCACAAAGTAAATTGTCATGTGTCTTTTGAATACTTATTTGAGTTCTGCTCTTTTGTACTAATAAGTTATTTAGACTTCAGTTTTATTTGGGTTTATTTGATATATTTGAAAGCATTTAGAACTCTGATAGCTTATGATGAATTTTCAGAAGAAATAGAAATGCTATGCTTTTGAGACCTGCAAATTTTTTTCTGGAGTGCTTCTTGGCTTTGTCTTTTTTGATTTGCTAGAACAAATTTTCAATATACACAAAAAATTAGCATTTTGCATTTCTTTTAATAATACTTTGAATGAAAACTATTATTATCCTCATTATTATTTTCTCTTTATACAAAAGGTTTTAGTGGATTGCATGGAACATTGGCAATTGGCAATAAATCATTTAAACTCTGTTTTGGGACTTTTGATATATAAAACAGTACAGTCGTTTGTATTGTCTCTGTTTCACACTGTTTTATATTTACTCTCATTTTATCTTTGGGGTTCAAGAAAATATTCTCAATCTTCTAATAAATAAACTACATAAATTTTGGAACTCTTGTGCAAGATCTTAACTTTTTTCTTTGAGTCTTTGGTCACTTACCATTACTATAACCAATATATCTATCTTTGATGTTCAATAATAATAAAGTAAGGTCATCATGCTTGCTTAGAAATTCTATATAACTGGTATTGTGTACATTTTATTTACCCCTTTTCCTGTTTATATCTGTAAATAGACATTTTGATTACATTTAGGGTGAATGATATTTTCCACTGAAGTTAATTTCATCCATTTCAACTTTTAACATAACCTTTTTAAGTTTATAAATGATTAAATGCATTATTATATTAGGATGTAAAGATTCGGTAAACTTTACTCAAACTAAGCATTGTTCTTCACAGTTAGACTATTCATCTGTTCAGAGAAAATTAAAATGGTTTTATCTGCGTAGTGATACAGGTCTTTTTTAGTACAACAAAGAGGCAATGTAATGGAGCAATAGAAAATTAGTAGAAGTCAGTAAGCTTATTAGTTGTTTATAGTTGTTTAGGAATTGCCATGCAGAAATGTAGAAAATATCCAAATTCTGAATGATGTTGTATTTAGGGAACAAAGAAGAGATGATGTATAGATGTTGTTAGAGTAAGAGAATTCACAGAGAAAAGAATAAAGATAGTGAAAACTTTTACTGAAACACCCAATATTCTAAAAAGAATAAATTAAGTGATAGATTTACAAATAAATCTGCAATTCATGTTATGCATGGACAAATTCATATAATTTCAAACATGAAATAAAAATAAAATGAAATAGTTATCTCGTTTTTATAACTTCTAAAGTTCAAGAATAGTTTCAAGAAAAATCATGCAATTAACTAAACATAGAACAAAGCTATAGACTTGATAGAAGATCAGTCTTTATTGTTTTAATTTAAAGATTTTTTAGATTATAAAAGACATATCTTAATATGTAAATGCCTTCTAGATCATCAACTGTACAAGTTTTACCATTTCATTGTTCATAGCAATTTATGAGGAAAATATATGTTCCTCTTTTTATTCAGGGACAGGACTAAGAAATTTCAGTAGAATTGATCTGGCTTATGTACAAATAGTTGAAAAGACTATTTATTAAATTGTTAATCATTGATTACCTGAGACAATAAAAATTGGTCAGCAAAATATGTTCATTAAATAGTTAAATGTTGAATATAACAATTCTTGGTCTAATGAAAGAAATCATTCATAAAAGAAAAATGAAAAGATACAAATTCACAACAGCAACAACAACATTACTTTCCAACAAGTAAAATACTTAACTTTTAGTCATTTGCAAATAATTATCAATATTTTTTCAATTATGAAGCAGGTTTTTTTTTAATATAATGAAAAATGTACTTAACAAATTTTCTTGCATTATATCTCATAGGTTTCTTTTAGTAAACCTAACCAGTTTATTGATTCATGATTTCTTATTTAAATAATAATTTTCTCTTGCAGAAAGCCCGACTGGCTCGTATTCGGATGGCTAAAAATGCTAGTGGCGCCGCTTTTATTACAAGCAAAAAGCGTGCTGAAGAAGTTGTCTTGGCCAGAGAAAGTGGACTTGAAGTGGATGATTATAAGGAGGATATTTTTGAACTTCAGCACCACCATCTACTGACCTGTCTAGAGAAGACGACAGTAAGTAAACAGAAATATATACTAACATACTTTCAGAGTTTTTTTTTAATCTTGATTATTTTTCTTTACTTTGTCTATTTTTTTAAATCAATTTTATTGAATGTCATTATTTTCTATTTTTTACAAATACAATCATATTCTTTGTGCTGTTGTTCCTGATTACTTTGGTTCCAAGGAAAATAAAAGTGATATTAAAGCAGTAAAAATATTACTATGGTTTCTCATTTTTTACGGGTTCCTTTAAAACAAAATCTTATATATATATATATATATATATATATATATATATATATATATAATATATATGTGTGTGTGTGTGTGTGTGTGTGTGCCTGTGTCTGTGTCTGTGTCAGTATAAACATATGAAAAAGAATATTTAGAGGATGTATTTATTTATTTATAGCTGAATAGTTATGCTGACATTCAAGCATTTCTATATATATATATATATATATATATATATATATATATATATATATATATATATATCAAACTGTCCTCAGGGCTATGTAAAAATCTTCATCCATAAAGCTATTTCAAATGAAAAATGAAATGAAAAATGAAATGAAAAGATATTAAAAAATTCTCAGTATTCAATTATTGTTAATAGCTTTCCATATTAAAATGTGTTGACATCCTAGAAGTATTTGAATACATTTAAAAACGAATTTTAAGGTAGCATTTATTGCTAATGAATCTTTAAAATTTATCAATATTTTATAAGAATGAGAATATTTAAAAATTTCTCCAAAATATATATAAGAATGTAGTTTAGAACAAAAACTTTTCAGAAATCACCAACTTTTAAAGTTAAATTATTTGTTATTATATTTATTTATTGAATAAAATAAAATCTTTTGTTGTGGTTTCTAAGCAAAATACAGTATAGAAAATGTATTTGATTGGAAATTATATTAACACTATAGGAAGTGAGTATAATTCATTAGATAATTAATTAAAACTAATTAAGATAATGGATACCATTACTATTCAAAATTAATTTAACTAAATAAGGAAATAAAACCTGGCTTTTGTTTAATCGTTAGAAATCATTTTTTTCATTTGAAAATAGCTTTATGGAAGAAGCTTCATACCATTGTTTCATAACATCACCCTGAAGATGGTTTAATATTTTAAAAAAGCCCAAAATGTTCAAATATTAGTATAACTATCCATTCATAAATAGATACACCATCTAAATATTTGTTTTTCCTTCATATTTTAATTCTTACATAGTATCAGGTCTATTTTCATTTTTCTTATATATATGTGCGTGTAATTCAATGACATCCTCTTGAATATGTCTACTGTATTTCATTCACTAAACTCCTGTTTATTTGCAGCTTTATTCTCTTTCATATCCAAGAGCCTGATATCCAAAGAAAGTTTTAGTTCAGTTTTATGTAATGTTGCAAGTTTAACAAGATTCAATTGTTTGCAATAAAATTTGGACAATTTTATTTACATTATTGTTTTGATTCTATTCATAAACAAAATCATATGATAAAGTTAATGATCTCAATGAATCATATGTGAACTTATATATTGTGTCAGAATACTTTATTAACTCAGTATTTTAAGAGTATATGGTCTCCAATAAGTCCTCACAGGTAAATATAAATCCTTATGAATGGATAACATCATGCTGGGAAGGAGTATTGAGCTTTTGTGAGGATTTTCATATGCAATATTAGCTAATAGTAACAAATAAAAGAGTTCTGTATCATATTACACTTTTCAGATTACATTAGTTAACGTTTTATTGAGTAAAGATTTATCTAAATTATGTCACCAACTTATTTACTGTTTCTTTGAAATCTTCTGTAAGCAGTTGAAATTTACTTAAAATCAGCATTGTTTTAATTTCCCTTCTAGAAAGTAACAATCTATCTTAAAAATGCTTTCATTTTTGTAAATGTAAAATAGAAAAAGAATTTGTGAAATATTAAGAGAAATATTTCTCAAAATATTCTAGTGTAGATTAAAACTTTCAAGTTCAAATTCATCCTAACAAAATTTAGGCGATCAGACAGTCAGTCAAATACTGAAACTTTCATATCAAACAAGAAACATTTTATTCAAGTATATATTTAAAAGAAAAATAGACATTGCATTTCTTTCTGTCATATCAAGTCAAAGCATTCTATAGCAATCTGTAAGCCAAACTAATATAAAACTGAAAAATCAGGATATTCCTACAAGTTGGCAAAAATTCAGGAAAATAAATTAACCATTGATGAAATATATACACAGCATTGTTATGATTTATATATGTAATCATGTAGAAATCTATAATGATCAGAAAATTACAATTCAATAAGTCATTTACCACATTATTGTTGATAGAAAAAGTATTAATCATTGGCTTAGTGAAGAAATAGACCAATGCAAATAAAATAAACAGCTTTTTATGTCAAATTATATTGTTTCTTTATAAAAATGATCTAAACAAATCAACATGAATTGTGAGGCAAATAAAATAAATTGGCTTTGACAATACAAGATGATTTCTGATCTAAGAATGGACACCCTTCAATATGAAAGTAAGCAGTTTGTAAATGTAAATCTTTTCTTTTTCCTACCCATTTTATTAAGACATTTAACTACCATAAGATTATGAACTTTTCATACTCTGTCATATTAACAGAATATAACACCATATTTAATTGTTATATTACTTTGAAACTATGTCTATCATGAATTATCATAATATTTGTGACATAAGAATTAGGAATTATTTTACTTGATAAATACACAGACTACACTATATTATTATTAGTTTAGCAACAAAATGTATAATTATCATCTTTCAAATTTTAACATTTTATGTTTGCTTTTCAGAATTTACTAGTTTGTACACTTTATAAATCTATCATCAATAATTTATCAACAATAAAAATTAAAAAATGAGACAAACAGGTTTTCTTATTGCATCTTTATGGTGAAACTCTTGTAAACACTATTAAATTCATGATTAATAAAGAACACAAAGACTGAAATGATAAACACTAGAATTATTTTTTTGGTAGTATCAGTTCTGAAACTTTTTTGTTTCTTTAAGTGAAAATGCTGTTTTCAATTTAATTTTCTCAAGTGTTTCAAGTGTATTTGTATCAAAGATTATAGTGTGCATGTGTGTGTGTGCATGCATGTGTGTGTGTGCATGCATGTGTGTGTGTGCATACATGTGTGTGTGTTGTAGAATCAAAATAATTTGTTATATTTAGCATTACACAATGTATAGTTGATTAAAACAAATATTGTTGATTATTTATAGCCAACCACTATTTATATAAAAAGTTTAGTGACTTTTTTTATTTAAAAATTTCAAGTTTTTTATTTATTTTTATCTTATGTTTTATCGTTCTCTTTTAATTACACTTGATAACATGTTATGGCTTCAGTCTATCAGATTCCATTACAGAAGTTACCAGATCATTTGTTGTTTATTTTAAACTTATTATATTTCTCTCTCTTTTTTTTTTTTCCATTTAGAAGCCTTTTGATTAATTCAATAAAACGATAAAAAATACTTTTGTTGTTGCCACTGAGGTACTTGTGTAAGTGAGCAATTAATTTCAGCTACATACAAGAAACACAAGCTACCTTTGTTAGAAATGAAAGTAAAATAAAATGTTAAACAATTGATTTAATCTTATTGGCAGAAAACATATGTAGAGCACACAAAAAATAAGTAAATGTTTCAGTTTAGGCTTATAATATATCCATTGAGTTAAATCTTATGTGCAAAATTAATCAGCTATATAATTCTCTTTTGACTCTTTTCAAATGTGAAGCAGATTTTAAACTTTCACCAATCAAATCAACTAATTAACCCTACTTAACTGTTGACATGTTGCTTTTCCTTTTTACTTTTCTCTTTCTCATCTTTTTCTTTCAGTGGAATGGACTGCAATAAGCATCCGTTCAAGATACCAACTTATTTTTTGATTCATCCCATTTTTTTTAGGTTGACACAAAAGATATCAAGAATTGGCTTACTCCCAAAGAACAACCAGTTCAAGCAATATATTTTACTTATCTCCAAAACATTTCATAATGGGTTTTTAATTACTTTATATAATGAAGCACTCACAATCACACTTCAGTAAACTAATTATTCTATATATAATTTATTTTGTAGTTAATATGGATTTTAAAAAAAACAACACAATTTTTCATTTATTTCTTATTAACTATTGCATCCATTCCCAGGGTATAAATATGATTCTACCAGAAGAATTTGAAAAAAAGAATACAGAACCTGACCAAGTCATAGGCTGGCAGGTCTACTCTTATCCTGCTGAAAGTTCCGCTGATGAAGAAAAAACGGTGAGCTCAGAATGCACCAATCCAACAATATCCCGTCACATCTTCCCCATAGTTCTTTATGCCTACTGTTAGAAATATGATTCTGGGATTTGGGATATGGTTTTTAGATTTTTAATTAAACCATATTGAGATTAGGTTTATAAAAAAGGTGAATCAAGTTCCATTTCTGTCCATTACCTATTGATTTCTACTATTGTTTCATATTCATAGAAAAATTAGTATCTATTCAAGATATCAGCTTATTGGAGAATAAGCCAGTTGCATATTGTAAGGGAATGTTATGACATTTAATTAATACAGAGTAAATGACCAAAAATTTAAATTATCTTTAAAATAGAAGACCATTGCTATACATAAATTTGAAGTACCAACATTTTTGGAGATTCAATAAAATTCACCCAAATTTTACATAATATATAATTTGCAAGTGTTACTGTTTCCATAATGAATATTTTGAGAAGTCACTTATTAGTAACAATTATATGTTTAGGAATCATTTTCTAAATAATGTCAATAAATCTTTGTTAGTTTGCAAATTATTATATGTTTTCTGAAAGTTTTGCTCATTTGTAAAACTAATTTTAGATGTTTAAAATAAATGTAGGTACATATAAAAGGATTTCCCCTTAAACATATAAAATAACAACGATCCATCTTTATAATCTTAATTTTAAAAATTACAGTAAGAGATTTTCACACACATAGTTTTGTTTATATCTAATTTCATTTTATACACAATATCTATATTTCATTTCAATTATTTATAGATTATTTTAATTTTTTCTCTGAAAATATTCTATTTGGAAAATAAGATTTATGCTATGTTTTAGAAGAATTAATTAAATCCAAACCACAGAGTATTACATATAGGTATGATATATTTTACATAGAGATTATTTTATTTAATGTATAAAGTAATATGTATATTCAAATTTAATCTTGTGGCATACTAAAGTAATCTTTGTAAATATCTATTAATCATTATATATATTTGTACTTTACAAATGCTAGTTATAATTGGATTCATTTGAAGTCTATCATAGTTAATTATCTGTTCATTAAAAATATTAGATGCCTGTGAATAAATAAATTTAAAAAAATGAATTGGAAAAGATAAAGACACTTCTTAAATTAGAAGGGAATATGTTTTCTTAACAAATATATCTTCCCATTTCAATTCTAACTTGTCTGATTATTTCTTACATAGGATAGAATATATTTTTGTGAGGGTTTTATTTTAGAATAATAATGAAATTCATAAATATTTTACACTGTAATTCTCTTTGTACAGTCATTATTTTTTGTCCCCTCATAAAATAGATTATATAAACATTTCTTTGAAATGCATAAACATAGATCTGTTAGTCAGACTTTATTAATAAGGGCTGAGATAATTGCTTCCAATTTTATAATTGATAATAAAAGCTAGAAATAAGACAAAGCAAAATAAAATAGCAAACATTCAATATTGCCTTCATACATTTTGATTAAAAAAAGAGAAATTATTTAGTGCATAATAAGATTGTATATGGAAATAAAATGAAAACATATGCACAAAGTACACTAATTGCAAAGAAAAAGTACAAAAAAAATGATAGAAGTTTTCTCATCAATTAATTTTTCCACATATATGAAACATATTAAAAAAAAAAAAACAGATATAAAAAATTATATATATATTCTTTTCTCCTCTTCATAAGGGCTGGTTTAGCTCAGTCAGTAGAGCATCAGCCTAGGAATTGCAAGGAGTATCACAGCTTGGGTAATCTGATCTGTGTGGTAAAGCATCTAGGGGCTGATGGTAGGTGTGGCTTCCACCTCAGTAAAAACAATCTAGCTAATCTAGCATTAGCAAAAAGGGGATAAGCTCCCTCACTTCTTAGCTAATACCAATGATGGTTCACTCCACCAACTTTTCTCATATATATATATATATATATATATATATATATATATATATATATATATAATTGATATTGATAATATAGTTTGCAATATTTATTAGTAAAGAGTGCTTAATATCATTGATAGAGTATATATATATCTAAACTAGGGTAGCCAAGATATAAAGTCCATGCCACTTGGTAAATATCTAATTATTTTGTAATTTGCTAATCATATAATATGGAACATATGAGAAACGATTTAAGGAAATTTAAGCAAAAATTCACTTTTCAAAAAATTATATTAAACATATACATTTGCCTTTGATTTGAATATATATATATGGCACATATGTACCATGAACATTTGTTTACATGGCCTCATGATTTTCCCACTAATTACAAAAATGATCTGACAACTAGAAGATATAACTCATAAAAATAGGAAAGGTTGAAACAATATTTAAAAAAAACTTAGATGTGAACAATATCATCTAAAATAAAACATTTTTCTTCTAGATTATGAAAGATATATTGTAGAAAAAGATGTGCCAACAATTCTGGTATAAAAGCAAAATTTTAATTAAAGCAGGAGCTTTTACAGTATTTTTATATGACAAAAGCAGAAGCTGTGATTCTAATATGTAGATTGGTAGACATTTTAAAATTTCTATTTTTTAACTCAAGTAGGGATTGTCTCAAATTGCATATTCATTATTACCAAATTGCATTAGAACTTATATGCATATATTCATTATAATCTAAGTCTTTACAATAATATTTTTGAATTAAATGATGTACAATGACATTTAATGGTTGAATTTAACCATTCAGATAATAAGGGGAGTCCCTGTGGTGTAGTGGCTAATGTGCTGGAATGCAACATCGTAGCAAGTGAGTTCAAACTCCAGTTGCACTATTACTTTTGGACTAATACTCTTGAGAAAGGTATGAACCCCCTCATCTCTCATCAGCTATGGATTAAATAGTACATTTAATGTTTGTCTCTATGGATGGCTTATGAAGGTTGATATCCTATTAAACAAAGAAACCAAATCAGATTGTACGTGGAAAAAAGGAAATTAAAATTTTCAGCATCTTTTCAGAAAACCTCCAGAATTCATTAAGTAAGTGTATTATTCACAATACACTATTTATCTGACTGAAACTTTGGATGCATAAACCCAATTAATTTTCATGTTATATTACAGCAAAACTGTTATTATTATATGGATTGAAAACAATTTATATCAAGTTTGAGTAATTATTTAAAATCTTTTTAAATATACACCTGATAAATATTCTGATGTTAACAATCAAGTACAAACTGAAGATAGAAGGATAAAACTTGTCTTAAAGTTACTTTGTTGAGCCATTCAAATTACAGAAAAAGTTGATAATTATTTTGAATTGATCTGTTTGGAAGACTTAAAATAAATCCATGTGAATATAATATAAACATGAGATCAAACGAAAAATTGTTTACCAAAAGAACTCAATATCATTATGAAGAAATTCAATCATTTATCAAACTGGAATCAAATTTATTATTTATAAAACCATATATTCTAACAATGAAATTAATATAAATAACTAAATAACTCAAACAGGATCTCTAAGTATATTACTTATAATTTATCTGGTAAATTGATTAACCAAATCTTCTATGAAAACTCGTCTTGATGATTTGTAAGATTGTAAGATCACATCTTCTCCATAGCTCTTCATGCCTACTGTTAGAAATAATGAATCTAAAATATATTCCAATTTTTACCCAAGTACCCTTTTGTCCCTTTAGATGTTGTTTTTCTTTTGATAATCATATTACTGCAATCATAGGGCACTTTTTTTTGTAATGTTTTCAAAATCATTTCAACAGGACATGTTCAATATTATAAATATTTAAAAATCTTCCAACAATAAAATTTTCAATATTGAATAAAAGTTTACATTCCCTCATAAAATCTACTGTTTGATTTACTATTAAACCAGTGTTATTTATTAAAACTCTAAATAATTGGTAATTTTTAAATATGTCATATTGTAGATTTCACTTGTTCCTGCCTTGATTTAAATTTCTATTCCATTGTATTGACTTAAGCAGATTTGGTAAATATCAGATTGTCTATAAATTTTTTGTTCCTATATCTGTAAACAGTTATGTCGCTCTATCCATTTAGGCCTTTTCCAACCTAGGCTCAGATGTCATATCAATATCCAGACCTTTCCCAACAGCTTTTACAAGGGTGAGTGATGGTATTACACGGAGACAAATAATCACACATTTTCTTATTTAGAAAATATAAAACTCTGGTAAATTAGTTTGAGCACCTACTAAAAATATTTCTTTTTTTTTTTCACTATTTCCTTTCTGCTTTAACCTTTTAGTGCCAAAAATTAGTTAGAAATTCTTTTAAAAATTAATTTTTCATGATTCTTAAAGACATTTGGAATGTAAGTATTACCCAACCCATTTGCCACTTGTAGGATGTGTCACAAGGTCGCAAGTATTATCCAGTGATAATTGAACAGGCTATTCAGTAGTAGATTAGCTCAGTCAGTATAGCGTTCTGCTAGAAACCACAAGGTTCCTAGTTCCATACCGGTCCCCGCCAACTCAGCATATGAGTAGCACAGGGATCTGTGCGGTAAAGTAAGGAGCTGATGGTAGGTGTGGCGCTCCACCTCAGATGCTAAAACAATCTCCTTGGTCTAGCGCTATTGAAAAGGGGATAGACTCCCTCGCTGATTAGCTGATACCGACTTTAGGCCGCCCCGTCGACTTTACTTATTCAGTAGTAATGAATCTGTAAGACTATCTTGCTAACCATTACACCATGATGGGATGCTTGAGATGTTTGTGATGTACTCATGTGGCTCAAAGCAAAAAATCCTCTTTATTAATCTAATCAATTTCACCAGTAACTGTTACACTACTGATGTTGTATGAAAAATAGATGTTGTTATTTAGCATAATTTTCTTTTCAAATTCTTTTATATTTGACAACATTTAAAATTACTAGGATCAGTCAAATTAGCTTCAAATATAATCTAATCAGAGAGAGAGAGGATCACTAACACAGCAGTTCTAGAGAGAGCTCAGCTTCCCAGCTTGTGTTCTCCACTTAGACAGTGTCATCTCTGATAGCTGAGCCATGTCCGCCGGATGGATAATGGTCAAATCCCGAAGGACATCCTCTATGCAAAGCTTTTGTCTGCTAAGATACAGATTGATCACCCCCAGCTGTGTTTTAAGAATTTCTGCAAGAAAGATCTTAGGTGTTTTGCATTACCCCTTCCAGCTGGGAAAATTTGGCTCATGACCCCCCTCAGTGATGGCAGGCTCTCTGTAGCAGACTGTTCATGTCTGAAATTACCCTGGCACAATACAATGAAGCCTAGATGTCCAGAAGAAAGCAGCAGCAACAAAGCACTGGCACATCAACATCTTCAGACAGCCTTCACATGCGATATATGTGGTCGAGAATGTTTTTCAAACATTGGACTTTACAGTCACAGGAGGCACTGTAACTTCAAGGGCTAAAGAAGTATATTATAGTCTTATGAGACTGCAAGGCTGCTGCTGATGATGATGATGATAATCTAAGCACTGTTGATCACTGTTTTGGATGGCCTATTTCTATAAAAAAAGAAGAGAAAGACAGATGCCATATTGAAGACAATGCTATTACAACAACTGAAGTTGAAAGCCCTAATAATAATTGTCAATCAGAGTTTGTTTTTGTCTCTTTTCATGGCATCAGAGGACATTTACAGCAACAAATAAAAATCATTTACAGTAAATTTATCCTCCCCAAGATACCATGAATTTTTCTTTAACCAAACCATTGATACATTCAAACAATTATTTGGGGACCAAACATCTTTATTTGGTACAACTTTCAATTGTTTATACTTGATCATGACTGATACAGAAGATTTTGTCAGTTGCACTGGCATTGGAGGTGCATTTCATGGTGTAATGGCTATCACAGGAAATGGAAATGACAATGCGAGTTCAAATCCTGGACAAGGCTGATTGCATTTCACATTGTGCTAATACACTTGGGAAAGAAATGCATCCAATTATTCTTCCTCCAGCTATGGGAAAATACCAGGACAGACTAGGATCTTTAGCCATGGTATAGCAACCAGTCTAAAAGAAGGAAAATTCTCAATTCCAAACCCTGCATAAAAATTGACCTTGTGTCACATCCTGCATATGTGGAGGGGTTGGTAAATACATATGCTGGCATTGTTAATTGTGTTTATGAATATTTTAAGGTAAATTCAATCACTAACTTACAGTTCAAGTGCTTAATTTTTTGTGTGGTCTATATCCAGTGACAGACACTGATATTTGTACAAATATTTTGGCTAAAATTGAGTAAGATGCTGGTCTTATCTTGAAAACAAGTTGCAGTTGAATGTTAGCAGCTTATCAATGGCTCCTCTATGGTACAACAATTGGCTACCATGAAAACTATCAGTGCATATCGCATAAATGCATCCTGGCCTCTGGCCCTTAAAAATGCTAAGCGGTGCCTGCTGAAAAAACAACCCACGTTACGATTGAACTCCCTAGCTGTTTGAAGGTTTTTTTTCCGAAAAGATAATGTGATATGAAAACGATATTTTACCACCCCCTCAAGTTTTTTTCTCGACAAGTAAATGTAAATATATTAACCCTCTTTAAATATTTTCTTTCCACGGTTTGAAGGCATCTTTAGCAACTAATAACTTTTTTTAGTTCTTTGAAGGCATTAAAAGTAAGCCACCACCTAGGTTTTTTATCGACAAGAAAATGTAAATATTTTACCACCCATTAAAATTTTTTTTTTTCGGTATTTTGATTTTATTTTAATTCAAAACAATTGTCACAAATTTTTATATAAATACAACTGAGCAGGCACCGCTTAGTGTTTTTTAGGGCAGAAGGCCAGGACGCATTTTTGCGATAATACCCAAAATAACTGTATCAATGCTATACAAAATCCACAACTTTCCCAAAGTTCAATCTCACCATCTGAAACATCATCCAGCAAACAATCATCTGTAAGTGAAAATTGTGTAAATTGGTATTTTGTATATCACTGTCCTTTCAATCAAAGAGGCCAGTTTAGCTCAATCAGTAGACCACTTGCCTAGGAATCGCAAGGTTCCTAGATCAATACTGGCCTTTGCTAACTCAGCCTATGAGTAGCACAGGGATCTGTGTGGTACAGTGAGGAACTGATTGTGTGGCACTCCACCTCAATGCCAAAACAATCTCTCTAGCACTAGTGAAAAGCAGATAGATTCCTTTGCTGTTTGGCTGATAGCAACATTAGGCCACCCTGTTGAATTTACTTACTGAGGATCAACAAAACTGAGCATAAAGATGTTAGCTAATACAGCCAAGAGTTAAGGGCATCATCTAAAACTGTTCAAACCACAAGAGAGCAAGTCAGTCAAACATTTTGGTAACTTCATTGAAAATGCATCCAGTATTATACTATTGTCACACAGACACTTGAAGGCCATAGGTTAACCCTCTGTCTGGCCAATAATACATATTGCACAGACTGTGTCAAGTGACTATGTTCAGTTGCAGGAGAAGTGGTTTGTATGTTTATATAGTTATTTCTCTCACATCAACCATTTACTATGCTTACTGGTGCCACCTGGAGTTGCATGGTGTAATGGTTCAAATCCTGGATGATGATGCTTGCATTTCACATAGTGCTAATACCCTTGGGAAAGGTATGAATCCATATATTCCCCCTCCAACTATGGGTAAATAGTAGAGCAGATTGGGCTCTTTAACCTTGGATTGGCAACTTGTCTAGGAGAAGGAAAACTCTGAATTCAAACCTGTTAAACTCTGCTTAAGAAATTGACCTTGTGTCACATCCTGCCTGTGGAGGGGTTGGTAAATATATACTGGTGTCACCTACTTTGTAAAACAATCTTGTGGATGTTTATTTACAAGTCAAGGTGAAACAATCATCAAGAGAACTCTTAAAGATTAACACATATTTCAGGTTATTTCAATACAACAGCTCCCTTAAATTTTGCACAAATTATGGATACTAATCGCTTACACAGATGATATTTTAAGGTGAATTCAATCACTTTTTGTAATTGTGTGCTGGTTGAGCCACACATTCACAGAATGGATTCAAAGTATTTTGAATTGCATTAAAGAGTCTGGCTTTCATCTTTTCTTTTTAACATCTTTCAAGTACTTTGAATTTGTATTTAACTGGCAAGGTCATCATCCGGATCAGGAAAATGTCACAGCCATACAATCTATTCCACCATTCACTTAAGTTTGTTTCTTGGACTAATAAATCATTATAGTGCTTTTGATCTGACATTACAGAAAGTAAAGGTGCAATTCAATTGACTGTTGGCAAAAAATACCAGGTGGCCCTGATCTGAGGACTGTTAATGATCCTTTGAGAAGTTCAAATCACTTCTTCATTCAGACCAACTTCTCATACATTTTGATCCAGTCCAGAAGACAGTTGTGGCTGTTGACATCTCCAAGTATGGAGTTGATCTAGTTATTTTGCACTTGTTTGGCGATGGTACAGAAAAGGCTATTATGCAATCAGCCAGGTCTCTTACATCAGCAGAGTGCAACTATGGTCAAATGGAGAAGGAGGCATTAGCACTGATCTTTACTGTAAAAAGATGTTGTAGGGATGATACTTCACTCTTTGACAAATCACAAACCTTACTCTCCATATTCAGCTCTAAAAAATGGTTCAAATATATTCTGCCAGCTGATTGCAGTGCTGAGCCTGCATCTTACTGGGATAGAATTTCAATATATTGTACTGGAAAATTGGGTGTGGTGTCATTGTGTAATTGTTAGCAAGCTAGTCTTGCAGATCCACAACTACTGAATAGCAAGTTTGTTCCTTGCTGGCTGCCCCATACTTGAGACCTTGTGTCATATCCTACCCATCATGAGGTGGGTTGCGTAAAAAAAAAAACTACAGCACCAGAAAATTACCAAATTCAGCCAAGATAGTCCCCTATTGCACCTTATTGGTTCATAAAGAGTATCAGATGAAAACATATCTTAAAATTCGAAAATACTTCCTTTGAGAGACAGGAAAAAATCATTTATTTATATTAATTTTAAATTTGACATTTTCAAGCCTTTTTTATGGTTATAAATTCTAAACAATCTAATCCCATTACTCCATCAATTGAAATCTGGTACTAAAGGGTTAAAACTATTTTAAATGTATTAACTTCAAGGAATTTAAATCTTTCATTTTTCAAGCCAAATTTGTAATAATCTTTGTAAATATATTTGAGTTGATTTTATTGACTGCACTGTTTTATATTAAATGTATTAATAAAATCCAACAAAATTAACCAGCAGAAAAAGTCAAAAGTAGAATAAAACCATAACCCCAAAATCATGAAATATTTCAATATTTTAAATTTATTTTTCTCTTGGCTAAGCAGTGTTATTTTTGTTGATGATTTAAATTCTGCATTTGGCCAATTTACTGAATATTGAATCATAAAGACAACTATTTCTACTATAACATATTTTGATAAAGAAATTATAACTGAATTGAAAAAAAAAACAACAAACAAACAGACGAAAAAACATTTGTATCATGCAAACTTATATGTCAATTGCTTACTCTAAGATCCAGCTAAATTTGTAAGTGTGTACATTTGCACAATATGTTATCCCCATTTTAGTATAGATAACTATATTTAAACTTTAATAATATATCAAATATATAGATGTAAATATCAAATTGCAATTATATATGCACACAAACATACATGCCTGCACTCAGATATATATATATATATATATATATATATATATATCTTATTATAATGGAGATTGTGTGTTTTTCTGTCTGTAACCAAAACTATATTACTACTCAAGTCACAATTCCCTTAATTATTTATGTCAAATTCTCCATGATTTCATTCTTTTAAACCTTCAGTTATTAATAAAATTGTTTTACATCATTAAGACTGTTGACCATATCTACATGATATTTTCCACGTACCCCACTTGTACGGGTCAGGCACAAAGGCCCTATTTATGTGGGACCACCCACAAGCCGAGACTCATGGGGTGGCAGGTGAAAAATTGCGTCGATCCCGTCAGCATTCCCCCTCAAGGGGGGCGCCTCAGGCACTGGGCAATAAACCCAGCCCTGCCCCTTTAAATCGAGGGGGCAGGTGTTGCCTGGGGGGATGGCCCCCTGGGATCGACGCCGTTAATTATAGCAATGGTCCAGAGGCCGAAGCCACTGTTGACCATATCTACATACTAACATGCAATTGTATTTATATATACAACAAAATAGAGGTTTACAGTTTGAACGAGAAGGCTAATTTGCATATTGATATTTAAAATTTTATTTTAATAAATATGTGCTTGGTATTATTGATTTTAATTGTTTGGTTTTATCTTAAGAAATATAAACAAAAATCTTGTGGATAAATCTTAAAAGAAATTTATTTACAAGAAGAAATAACTGTAATATTATCCTTTACTTCCTATTTTAACTAAATAGTTAAATTAGGAAAATTTACCAATGAAAGAGGGGAGTAATGGAAAATGATGGAATAGTTAGTTTCAAAGCTGTTCTATTTTTCGATTATACCCCCTCTGTTTCCAGATCTTTTTATCTGCATTCTTATTCAGTTTCATTAGCCTTTCTAATTTAATATGATATTTTATTACATTAGAACTTAAATACTTGCACCCAAAGGGTGCATATATTTGCTAGTATATATAATAGATTAAGGAAAAAACATTAAATTTGCTTTATTGTAATAATTTATTTCAACTGCGTAATCACAACATCTTCAGACATGAGCAAAAATATGATTATTACTGAAGGAATTGCCCAGAATACAAGGATTTAAATTTCTAAAACTTGGGGGGTGGCTTAACTTAGGAGGGTACTAGGGGCGGAGTTAGTAAGTTTGGATGAGGTTAGAGGAGGTGGGAGAGGGATAGGGTATATTTTAGTTGTATGAGGGATTAATCTTCTGGGAGCAGCTGTATATATATATATATATATATATATATATATATATATATGAATACAGGCGATCAGATTTTTAGTTGTAGATCCTATTTTAGTACAATGGTGACTAATGTGGACAATTTTCAAGATAACGGGCATCGAATTCTCATTTTTAGTTGAACAACTTATTAATTATTTCTCTTAATGTATGAGATGAGAAACTTATAGAAAATATTGGACCAAGTAACCAATAAGGACCCAAAATTTTTGTAAACAAATGATTTTAATCAGAAGTTTATGAAGATGTTCAACTCACAATAAAATAAATAAATAGATGGTTGGTACACGTAATCAAATAAAAATTCAATAGCAAAATCTTTTTTTGAATAAACACTTTTTAATCAGAAATTTATAAATATATTTCAACACTTTATGATGATTTAACAAAAGACGAAATACGTTTTTATACTAAAATAGTTTTTTCTTAATCAGAAGAGAAATGCAATTATGTTTATTTAAATAAAAATACAGTTTTTATTTAGAAAATATTTTTACTTATTTGAATAAAAGGATGTCGTTCAGAAATAGTATCACACAATTTGTAAAATTTGTTTTTGTTAGACACAATATAATTGCAAAAATCGTCTGTTTGTTTATTTTCAAATATTTGAAAGCAAAACTTACCAGTGATGAGTTAAAATATGAACCTTTCATTAAGTTGATGATTTGGGGTGCTTATTGATTACTTGATCCAAAATATTCTTTTAGCTAATATTATTTTTGGTACTCTCAAACCCCAAAAGTTACTCATCCACCCACTCTTCTAACAAATTAGGACTCAGAAACACAAAAATATGAAGGCATTATCAATATTTAGCAATCAAATATTCATTCTTTCTAATGTTCAATTTACAAAAGCTCAAGTTATGTTCATCTTTTTTCCTAATTTGGTATTATTCCTGGTTTTTAAAAAACCTAATTCTAAAAATCCAACTAAGATGTTCATTGCCATATCATATGTGTTGAAGTCAGTTAGTATACTGTTGGTTTGAACAACAGCAACTAGCTAAGCACAACTGAACTGGTGCCTTAAACAGCTGGTACTTATGGAATTCAGGAATACTCTATCCATGCATTTGGTTGATTCCATTCCTTGAGTTCTGATTGGCTGCTTGGTTTTTGTGGTGTTATGGTGCTTTATAAATAACCTGTCATTTTGCAGTAGGTTTACAACAAGGTAAGATCCGTATTGGGTTATGGCTTCCTTGTTGCCTTGTCTGTCAATTCGACGGTGATTGAAATTCTTCTACAATATGCATGAGCTTTAATTTATTAAAAGCAATATTTAACTACAACTGGTGAATTCAGTTTCAATCTTTTTGTGAATGTGCTTAATTTGTTGTACTGTATATTGCAAATATCCAAGGCAGCAATGAACGTGTTATTGAAATGATTGTTAGAGAGAGATAAAAATCTAAATGTAAATGGTTTTAAAGTATTTGCCAGACAGTATTGGTCAAATAAGGTCAAAGCAATCCTTTGTTTGTTGCTTAGTAACAGCAGAAGATTCCACTTGATAAATCAGCTCTTAAAGATCTCTTGACCGTTGACTTAGGAGTAAAATAAAATGGTGAAAACTGAAATATTGACGCTTATTTTACAAGAAACTAATACAATCCAATTTATTTAACATACTATACTCTGATATATATATATATATATATATATATATATATATATATATATATATTCATTTTTCTATTAAGTTATAGTCAGTTGTCAAAAAATACCTTGATAAAGGGTGAAGGTCACCCAAAATATTGGGAAAAATAAAGGCAACCAGGAACAAAGCAATGGTTAAGTATTGGAACTCTGTTTTTTGTTCTGTTTTTTGTTCCTTATACATTTCTTATGCTGTCTGAAAAACGTTCACAAGGACAAAATTGATACACAAATAAATTCATTCATAAAGAAGCATAAGTATATATATATATATATATATATATATTATATACTTCAAGCGAGAAACTGGAGAGATCACATATGAGAAGACATGGACATGTCTAAGAAGGGAAAACCTCAAGAGAGAAACTGAATCTCTTATAATTACAGCACAAACAATGCCATAAGAACAAATTATATAAAAGTATAATAAGACGCACTGAATTGCTAATGTAGAATGTGTGGAGAAAAAGATGAAACAGTCAATGATATAATAAACAAATGCAACAAACTAACACAAAGAGAGTACAAGACTAGGCACGACCAGGTTAAAAAGGTGATCCCCTGGAGATTGTGCAAAAAATAAAATTTTCACCATGCAACTAAATGGTATTTACTCAAACCAGAGTCTGTCCTGAAGAATGAGATGTATGAAATTTTCCAGGACTTTGAGATACAGACAGATCACCTAATCCCGTCTTGGAGACCACACCTAGTATTACTTAACAAGAGGAAGAGAACTTGTCATCTCATGGATTTTGCCATCCTGGCCAATCACTGAGTGAAAGTGAAAGAAAGCGAAAAGATCGACAAATACTTGGACCATGCCAGAAATCTAACAAAAATGTGGAACATGAAGGTGAAGGTCATGCTAATTGTAATTGGTGCCCTTGGAATTGCCCCCAAAGGTCTGGAAAAGAGTTTGAGTGAACTGAAATTCTGAGGAAGAATCAAGACCATCCAAACTGCAGCATTGTTAAGATCAACTAGAATACTCAGAAGTGTCCAAGAGACCGAGGAGACTGTCAATCAGCCACCAGTGAACCACCAGCTAAGCTGGGTATTAAAAATTTGAATGCAGTAAAATAATAATAATAATGATAAAAATTAAAAAGATGAAAGTGAAAGTCAGAAAAGTGTATCACAGAAAAATGAGGAAAACCGAAGCTACACACACACACACACACACACACATATATATATTTATATATATATATATATATATAGAGAGAGAGAGACCTAGTAAGAGAACTAAGAATATTGTTGGTCATGAGAGTGATAGTCATGACCATTGCTATTTGAGAACTTAGAATGGTTCCTGCAAAAACTGAAAATCCAAGGAAGAAGATCAAAATGATCCAGATAAGAGCATTAATCAAAACAGAATACTAAGAATCATGCTGTAGTATTGAGGAGACTTGCTATTTCTTCATATTCTTTTGTTTTATTTAAGAGTATTTTTACAATTATATATCATTTACATTCTATCATTATGTGATTACATTTCTAAATTCCAATGAGAGTAAAAGTCTCCACAGAAAGAAACAGTTTTTAAATAATATTCAATTCTATTTGGTTATAACTTTTATCAAAGCAAAAATTGTCAGTTATGAAATGACTGGATATGCTTTCCTTTTTTTGCTAGCACATACTTACCATTATTCATATCAGATAATCTCTCAGATTATCATCATTATAAGAAAAAAATCTAATCTTGTTCAGTTTCCTCCATCTTGGATAAAACATTATTTTATTCCATGTTTTCAGAATTGCAGGAAATATATTTTTCCTATTGGGCTTCTCTGTAAGTTAGTATTATCTGCGTTATTCAGACTATTTTCCTCATCTTATCTGTACAATGTTTCAGTCAATGGACCCTCCGGCCTTCTTCAGGTATTTCTTGTTGAACTCGGGTAACTTCTCGGACTCAGGTACCTTCTTTTCGGACTCGGGAACCTTCTTTTCGAACTCGGGAACTTTCTTGTCATAATCAGGAACCTTCTTGTCGTAATCAGGAACCATCACGGAAATTTGAACCTAACCCTTTATTCAGTCCATGGGGGTATCCTGTTCTCATTTCACTAACCATAGCTGGGGTCGAGGCATTAAGCTGTGTTAATTATTATTCTATGTTATTGCTGCCCTTGATCAGGATTGAACCTGCAGTCTAGAGATAACTGTCACTTAGAACTGTCTTAGCCTAACTCCTTTATCCACTAGGCCATGTGTCCAGTTGGACACATGGCCTAGTGAATAAAGTCTTTTAAAATAATTGCCTTCTGCCATTTGTACAGAATGACATTACATATTGCTTATTAAAGGCATCAATAACCTTTCAAACTTTTCAAAATGTCTATCAAATACAGTTCAGTGTAGAAATACACTCAAACTCCTTTTTTTTTAGACCTTCTTTAAGAAATAATACAGTGAAATGAAAGCATAAAGACTTAATTTTATGAATGCTTAAATCTCACTTGTGGTACTTTTAATTGTTCTTCTTTCTTAAAATCCTTTCTTTCTCTTTCTTCCATTACATCTTCATCTGATTATTCTCTTTATCTTAAATTGTTTAAAGTATAGTTGACACTAAGTCAGTGACTTAGCCTGTAAAAGTAATGTAGATGTCAGTGGAGCAACTTTTCAGCTTGGATGTTGTCAACTTATCTTTAATCCTATTACTAAAGTACTTAGTTTCTACTTGTGGTCTGTCAAATTTAGCAGACATTATGTGTCTTTAGCCCAATGACTCTAAAGAAAGAAAAACTCTTCTCTAATTAAAAACTGTCTTTTACTCAACCAAAAAATGTTGAAAACAACTGCATATAAGAAAATGTATAAGATATTAATAAAATCCAGAAACAAAAACAGGAAAAATTATAGAATCATAGGTGCATTAACTTTTACTTATGGTTGAAGTTTTCTCTTGGACCTTCAAGCCCTGTTGGATGGTGCTTTAGAATACACCAACTGCACTTCTGCAGGGGCCACCTGTTGGCTGTGATGCTTAAGGATGGAACCCTGGTGGTTGAGCAGTCAATGACATGCAACACTCCACTTAGGCCCTTAAGCTAGACGGATGATCAGAGAAGCCCCCTCTGATCAATCAGCTGGTTATATCAAGCCTTAGCACCTCTATGACAGTCCCTTATGCCAAGCCCCAACCCTTTTTATCAAGTTCCAATTCTGGAGCTATGGGGAATGTGGCATACTCCCAGGTCCACCCAAACTCGGAGTGGTAGTACCTGTCAGGGTCCCATCTATGGGTTAGATTGAAAAAATGAGTTTTAAAAATGTGATTAAAAAAATTGAGTTTTGAAAAAATTTGAGAACTCATCAAGAATAAATAAAACAAAAACGTCTTTGGCATGAAATAACCCAATGGGTTGACATGTCATAAATTCCAACCACCCAACCAACCAACCAGCCAACCAACCAACCAACCAACCAACAAACAATTTTGGAGCTTCGAAGTAATGCGAGATTACCTGCTTCTGACTCTATTGCATGATGAAAAATAATGACAATTTAAAGGAATTATGATTTACTTTATTACTTAACAGCAGTACCAATTTAAAGAAACTTGATGTTTTATTCAAAGAATACAGAAAATATAGTAATATATCTTCATTTTCAATCAGATTTATTATTTTCTTTTGAAGATATATTTTAATTATATATCTTTTCTTGAAAATTTAGAGAGATACTTGCTAGTTTAGTACAAGTGAACTCAAATGCCATTATGACTATTAAAATTAGAGCAAAGAGTAACTTTCAACCTCTATTTGATACAGTTACGATGCCTTAATTAAAAATGAGGAACAGATTTTCTAGTATCTGTTCAAAAGTGTCCTATTTTTAGCTCATATTATTTTAAAGACCAGAATTTATAATGAAGTAACAGATTCATATAACCTTTTATTGATAGATTTAGGAAATATGCCATTTTCCATCTAAAAAGAGTTTGAAGATATATACAAAACTATTGGAATCAGATATATAAAATTTAATTAATGATTTAAAAAAAACACTAGACATGTACTGAGGAAATACTGCATGCATTATTTGACTGGTAGTGTGAGATATAAGATTTAAACTATACTAGCATTAATATTCAGACTTCTTGTGACAATCAAGCATTATTATAAAGAACCTGAAAATGAATATGGAATGTATCTTTGGATCATGATACTATAATTCTATAGCACTAATTTCTTAAAATATGGATATTACTCTGATAAAAAAAAGCAGAAATCAGAATTTGTTAGAATGGCAATGTTTGTTTTCATTCATTTACATGCTTATTTTATTTGAGATAAAAATAAAACTAGATTTAGGTCTTGCTAATTCATAATGATGACCAACAGATTTTACATGGAGATTATATATTTGCTGTTTTTGAAATTTATCAGCACTATTTTCCTTTTGAGTTGAAGAATACTTTTTATTGGATTGTACATTTTAAAATCAAAATCACACCTTAGTCAATTTAATTGCTGGAAAACCCTCTCTCTCTCTCTCTCTCTCTCTCTCTCTCTCTCTCACACACACACACACACACACACACATACACACACACAAACACACAGACGACAGAACAATCCTAATTTTGTTTTAACTATAAATGAATGCACACCAAATTCAAAAACTTTGAACATAGATAAGAAAGAACCAGAGGTAAAATGCCTATTTGCATTTAGAATGTATTATATTAAGCATTTCAAGTCAAATTTTAAATATACTTTTAAGTAATTGTATTTTATGATAATGTTGATGTATTTAGATTTTGTTATATATTTACATTTATATAGCAATTGAAGAACAAAATGTTTGTTGCTTAACCAATCCAGAAACATTTTTAAAGAGAATGAAGAATTATAGTGTAAATAATATATTCTAAATGCTGTCATGACCAATGATTATATTTTAATATCTCAATTATTTAAATATAAATATAACAGAAAGAAATCCTTATTTCTAAATATTTTTGATAAATTTGAAAGAAATACTTCAAATGTATTATATGGCAATATGACAGCTTGTTGAAGAAAAAGTTTTATATTTTATATCAAATTTATTGTATGTTAACAACATATATGATATCCAATGATTTAGGCTTCTGCCATCCTTTTGAAAAATAAAAATATAATTAGATGTTTATGGTTAATTAAGTATCTAAACTGATAATTCAAATTAATTTTAAAATATCTTAGTATAGTATATGATTTTTTGTATAATAGATTATTTGAAAAAATTACTTATAAATACATAACTTTCATTAGATTTTAAATAATTTCCAATGTTCTATATGCATGTATTTTTATATGAAGTCATTTTTAGATGATAAAAATTCAATTTACTTTTCCTAGAAATGTATTGTGCTTGTGTCCCTGATGTAGTAAATCTACTTTTAAAATGCCTAAAATCTCAGATTCCAGGAATAAAGAGGAAGGAAAAAAAATGAAATAATGCATAAATATTTGATGATAAATATCCGCACATGAAGATTTAGCCATAAAAAAAACCCAAGTCAGATGAGCTGTGTTTGAAGGATTTCACGAAAATTCCTAATTTGGTATGTTGTGTTCTGTAGGGATTCACTTCCACACCTCACATACCTACCACCATGGAGAGAGAGATGCATTCAATGGAACGAGTTTTAGCATGGAGGTATTGCAACTATCCTAGTGAGGACTCTGCTGCTGAAGATAAACTGGTGAGACTGAAACACCAACAACCAAAAGTAGAACAGCAAAAAAAAAAAATATTTGCACTTACTTCAAACTCACAAGGCAGAGAGATAAACAACTCCAGTTTGTCAAACTGCCACTGTTGTCAGCCAAATCAATGTGCTTCCTAAAAAACAACCCAAAAAATATATCAAAATAAATATATATTTTAAAATCCTAACCCAACCTACACTCAGTGTTGTCTCCACTGTAGAATCTTTTTTTTTTCAAAAAGTCTCATGTCTGCTTTTTAAATCATTACAAATATTTTTTTATGAACTTGTCATTCTATGTTTGCTTATTCTGACACATCCTGAGTAAAATACATACAAGCCAATCCAAATGTATATACTTTTTTTTTATACAGCACACAAAAATGTTCATGTCTACCCATGCTCTTCTATGAAAAGCAAACATATGATTTATTTCATATATTTCTTGTTTCATTTCTATTGATATTGCTATTGTATTTTACAGTTTTATTTATTTTATTTTCTTAGTGAAGATATTCCAGAATTTTCCTTCCTTATATTGGTATCTCTAAAATTTAAGATGTCTTTCTCATTTAGTTTTAAATTTTATTTATGCAGAAAATAAAGTAGATTTATTTTTAGGTAAATCTTAAAATAAAATTTCTAATGTCTCTTGTTATGTGAGAAAGACAGTAAGTAATTACTTTCATCAATGCAAGAGAAAATATTTTCCCAATTGAAAAATTATTGTTTTAAGAGTGAGTATGCAATGAAAAAAGGCATTGAAATATTGGTTTATATATTGTGGAATAAGAATTTTGTTTTTAGAATATTAATTATTTTTCATTTGTAAAAGTCAAATTTCTGGTTGTTATAGATGAATTGTTTCCAAACATCTTAGTGTGTTTATTTGTAAAGAAAAGTAAGTAGTAGTTATTTACTAAGCTTGGCTTAGTTGTGGCAAAAGGCAAGAAGTATGGAGCACCTAGCAATGATCACTGTAACTTATAATAGTCTTTTTTGCCAAGCTAGTTTGTCACTATATCTTTCAAGGTGTCCACAAAAGAAATTCATAATACATAAAACGTCTCCAGTAACTTTCAGATGATACATAATATATTTGCATCAGAAATTAAAACTTGAAAACAAAAAAACATTAATACTGAGGATAAAGTTTTATAAAAATGAATAATAAAATAAAGAACAATTTTCAGAAAATGTTGACAGGTGAATTTGAATCTTTGACTCTTTTTATGGAAAAACAAATTTTCAAACTAAATTGTTTGCAAGTTTTTAAAAATTTTCTCACTCTATGCTTAGAATTGTTAATATTTTATATGAGTTAGTTATTTTCTTCCTTTTTAGTTTTTATATTTCTATTCTTATTAAACATGCGTTTTTCTTTTTTCAATTCAATGATGTATGTATGCATATACATATCTACATGTGTATTCAAGTATACACATATTTTAATCTATACACACACACACACACACACATATATATATTTATATATATATATATATATATATATATAAATATATATATATATTTGAAAATTCCGGTACTGATCAAGAGCGTTCTGTGCCTCGTGATTAATGATATATTTATTTCGTTTTTCCATTTACAATTTTGCTTTGATAAAGACATCTTCATAATGTCGAAACAGATTTCTGTCAGCAAAACTTTTAACATCTTGTTGTTTTTTCTACAAAAATTTCTACACACACACATATATATATATATATATATATATATATATATATATATATATATATATATATATATATATCCAATTGCTACTTTAACCTTTCTGTTGCAGTGGCATTAGTAAATTATCCAAAATTGCTCAATATGTTAAAAACATAGAGCAATGATAATAATAATAGTAATAATAATAATAGTGGAAAAGGTTTAAGGATCTACCATGGTTTCAATCCAAATGATTTCTTCAGGACCCTACCTTAAGCTCACATAAGTCAATGTAATTCCTTAGTTAAACTGAGATAAACTTCTTTTCAGATAATTATTGTTGAACACTATGTTAGTTAATATTTTTTACATTTAGACATCAATTATATTGGGATTTTCAGAGATGATGGTTTGATGTTGGTAAAGAATTCTTCTGGATATAAATGCAACAAGATTAGAAAATACATTTTTAGCACACTGCAGGACATAGAATTGTTGGTTGATATCCAATTGAACATTAAGATTTTTAAATTTTCTGGATATTACATTCAACCTCCTAATTGGTAACTTTGAACTATTTATGAAACCTAATACAAATCCTATATATGTAAACCCTACATCTAACCATTCACCTTCAATAATTAAGAAAATACCACACTCAATAGAATGTAGACTCTGTATAAATTCATCAAATGAGCAAATTTTCTATAGTTCTAGTGGTTTATGTAATAAAGCAGATACACAAAAAAACAAGCTTAAATTTAACAATGAGCATAAAAATGACTCACAAGATATGAACAAAAAAATACATAGAACAATAAATAGAAGGATTATCTGGTACAACCCCATTAAACTTACAAGTAAAATCCAAAATCAGAAAAATATTTCTAACTTTAGTTAACAAACACTTTCCAGTCAATCACATATTACATGAAATTTTTAACAAGAACAATTTAAAAAGTAGTTTCTCTTTCACAAATAATATAGAAAGGATTATTAAGAAACACAATAATAGAATAATAAATAGCTACATACAAAATAGAAATAACAAAAAGGATAGACAGAAACAATGCAACTGCCAAAACCCTACAATTTGCTCTATGAAGGGAAGACGCTTGACAAATATAACTAAATTCAAGAAGTTAGAGTTCAAAATTAGATTAACAAACAATAATCTCTTATTTTCTTATATTAAGCTTAGAAATGCAACAAATCTATCTAGGTATATTTGGGATTTAAAGGATCAGAACATAACACCAATTATTTAATGGAATATCTTACAAAAATCAAATGTGTGCAGATCTCTAAATGATCCATGATACCTATGTCTACACAAAACATTAGCTATAATTAGATTCCTGGATAAGACAATCTTTTGAATGATAGAATTGAATCAATCTGCAATTAAAGACATAGGTTGAGCTGGTCATTAAAATATTGTTAGAATTACAATATTAAATTCAACTAAATAAATTAGAAAAATACTTTTCTGGAATAGTTATTAATTCTAAATAGGAGAGATACTGAAAAGAACAGTGAAAAACTATAAATTAGTAATATTAAACCCCTAAAATATAATTAGAATTAAATTTCAACTGTTTTTATTAGCTATTATTTATATTTAGAATTAAGTTAATAATAATACAAAAATCATAACTAAGGAATGAATAAATGAATAGAATTGACTGCATGTGGTAGTTGGAAAAAATGTTAATTAACATAGCATTCAACTGTTATTATCCAAAAAGAAGTTTATGTCATTTTTACTAAGGAATTACATCGACTTAGTTAAGCATAAGTAGGGTCCTGATGAAATCATTTGGATTGAAAGCATGATAGAGCCTTAATTCTTTTCACCGCTCACATAATTAACTCTGCTGATCTCCTTAACAAGCTCAAAGACGTCAATATCCATAACAAAAACACGAATAGCCTTGATGTAGTCTCCCTATATATATATATATATATATATATATATATATATATATATATGTATATGTATATATATATATATACATACATCTAAAATATATACATGTACTTTTATAGGCAGACACACACATACAAACACACAAACAGATATATATATATACACACACACACACGCACACAAACATTTATGTCTAATCATACAAGCAATAATATATTTGGGAGTTTTTTAAGAGTTGAATGTGGGTTTTATTTTTGATTATTTTGTAATAAGTAGATTTTACCAATTCAGAAGCTTTTTCATTCTTTTAAAATATTTAGTAGAGAAAAGAAAATCAATGCCTCTTATATAAAACAATAATTATTTAATGAATAAGAAGACAGGTGATTCAAATAATCATTGTTTACTACTTTATGTATCATTCAGTATTTTGCTATGTTATCTCATCTATTGATTTTCAAGAACTTGAATGTCTACTCTTGAAATTAATAAAAAGGAATAAACCAATTCCTCTTCTATTTAATACCTAGGCAGGAGTAAATGCCAGATATAAGCATTTGTTCAATTATAAGTGGTACTTCATTTTTTGAATAGACTTCTTTGGTAGCATGATGATAGTTAAATAATTCTGTTGAATTCTTTTGTGTCTTATTTTAAACAAAAGTTCAAGGAAAAGAATTATATAATGAATGAATGACTTTCTTAGTGTTTTCAAACTGAGAAAATCAGCTTTTCATTTGTGCATTGTTTTTACCATTTAGAAATAGTATTGAATGATTTTAATTATAAGATACCACATTTCTATGCCAAAATGGATACACATAATATTCATACACACACACACACACACACATAGACACACACACACACACACACACACACACACTTTTCAATTTCAATTTCATAATTATAAGGTTACAAAGATGTTTTTTGTATCACAGAGAAACCAAGGAAGTAATAATATTATTATCTTTCATTTGTATTATGTAATACTAATACATATTTTCTCACTGTACATTTATTTACTGCGATTTCATAATAGAGATATATAAAACAATACTGCATAAATGAACTCTTTACGCATTCTGAACCCAACAATGGATTATGTAAATTTACTGTGATCAATCAATATCAACTGAATAATCTTTTCTTGAAGAATACATGTAATCAAGTAGAGACAGGTTATATTTTAATCTTCCCTTCTGCCTAACAAAGACACCAGTTTTTTGTTTTTGTTTTTGTTTTAGTAGTGAAATTGTAGCCCTATTTTCACTTTGGTGAATATGTTTTAATCATTAGCTGCGAAAATAAAACAAGATATTTTCTATTCAGCGTATAAATTTCTTTAATTTCTATTTTAGTTTTTCTGAAAGAATATTACACTTATTCAAACAATTGTTCAACCAATTTTATGTCTCTAATCACTTACCTTCTCAATTCTATCAATATCCTATTTAAATAATAGATCATTGATATAAATCCCAGAATAACTACTGTCAATGCTTTACTCTTGAACATATCAGAAATTGTCATTTCTGAGAAAGGTAAACATTTCTGTATTTAAATTTTTGTATTTAAACTTCTGTATTTGATAATTTGTTATGTATATTTGCTGATTATAAATCAAGCTATTAAACAATATTTGTGCGTGTGTGTATTTGCATGTATTTTTAAAACATTTGTGAGCTTTGCAACTGAAGGTAATACTCTTTAAAATGTTAACTTTTGTTTTTTGTCTTGAGTCTTCATTACAAATAAATTTGATATGATTTAAAATTTCAGATTTTAAAAAAAAAATTACATTAAGTTTTTGATTCAAAATATGCAATAAATTTTTTTGTAGATTTATCTTTGAAATATCTCATGTTTTTGTATTGTTCTTAGTTTTTAAGCTCTTATTTCAGGATCTCCAATTATCTACTGAGAAGCTCTTTTCTTTTTAAAATATTTACCTTTAAATGTTTATTCTTCTTTTGTGAATGAACAAATAATTTAATAATGTTTTCTATATCTAACCTCTATGTTTTGTTGATTCCTTTGCTTTTTAGGACAGGGAATTCATGGAAATGGACATGACTTTCAATGTTCCACCAAACAAGCCTTCGGAGACGCCTCCACCTTCCCAGATCCGTCTCTAGCTTCTTTGGAACGAAGGAGAATGACTGGCTGTTGCACATGCCGGTTTTCTCCTCAGCGTAGATTCCTGGTGAGTTTGCCTGCATGAACTTAATTGAGAAAATGATTTTTTTGGTTTAAATGTCTTCAATGCTGGAAGCAGCACTTGGTCCAGGACATGTGAGGTGACAGTATGCATGTAGGACAGTGCAGTGTAGATGAGTGTATGTGTGCAGGACAGTATTTTGTGATTGATCTGTAGTGAATTAGTTATATAAATAGATTAATAGAAAAAACATATCCTTAGCACTCCAGTAAAATTTGTCTAAGGAGAAACAGCATTTGTAGAAAATATGATAATGAAATTCAAAATATTTGTACAAAAACAGACCAGTTTATAACAGAATAGATAAATATATATAAGTGAAAGAAGGTATAATTATAACTGTTTTTCATTACATGATAATTTCATTACATTTCAACCGATTTTAGCTGAACCTTTTACTTGCTTATGCAAAAGATACTGTCAGAAAAAAGAAACAATATGAAGAATAGATTAATTAGTTTTCTATGCTTGTTATGTGTTTTTATCTCATAAAATGTAAACATTGATTCTCAGAAGAAAATTCTAGGTCACAAAATTATTTTTAGTAAAGGATAAATCAACTCAGCTTGGTGATCCTCAAAATATCATCAGAAAATACAAATCATAATATACAAAATAAGAATTACAAGATATGGATGCAAATGAAAGAAAAGAAGGTTTTGGAATTTTCTAATCCAAAATAAAGACACACAAGTAACAATAATAATCTCAGAAACACATTGCAAAGATCATTTTCTTTTCAATGTTTTTATATACAACATAGAAATTTATATTGATGACTAAGTTGTTCATTTTATAAGTACATAAATATATTTGCTGTAGAGTTTATGGGAAATGATTTGAAAGTTCATGAGATTTTCCTTAGTATAAAAAGATAACCAATTAGAAAATGAAAAAGAAAAGAAAAAAAATCAAAATTTTAATTTCAAATACCTTTCATTCATGTACGTTTTTATTGAGATAAATTTATTTCGATTAATTTTTTACATAATTTATGACCTATATCTTAAAAGAAAAACTCTTTTCTTTGCCAATTATTTAAATTCTGCTTTTATGGAATTTTCAATAAAGGATTTCTATATCTTATTACATGAATAAGATTTATAAATACATTTATTTGATGATCATTTCAACTGAAAAAAATATTAAAAATATACTTAAAATTTGATTTCTCTCTTATTATAGCTAAAAAATAAACCTGTCAAGTATCCTGAATTCTTACATTTTCTGAATATATATAAAGATCACAATTATTTCATATATATGAGCAATGGAAGTGGTTTCTAATAAATCTATTTTTACTAAAATTATTAGTTTGTAGATACAGAGTGTAAATATTCAATACATTCCATTTATCTTTAATTTGTTATCATGTTGTTATATTAAGTTATTTTAACATTTTTAGTTAAATTGATAACTTTAACAATTATTTCTATTGTTAATTAAAATGAGAATATATACTCCAGAAATATAGTTCATGACTAATCAAAATATGCAATTAAAAAATCTTCAAGTCCTTACTGGCCAATTTTTTATCTATATGGTATTTTGTAGCTCTAAATGAACAAATATTTGATCAAAATTCTCTTCAGAACTAACTTTATTAAATCTTGTCTCAGATTATACCTTTGCTGACACCATTTCAGATCTTGCATACAGCCAAAAAATTATTTTGTCAGTATATATCTAATGTGCCTTCATTTGCTTCTCACCAAACTATTTTTTGCATTCCTGATTTCTTAGTCTTATATATATATATGTATATATATATATATATATATATATATATATATATATACATAATTTCATAAAAATTTGAAAAAACACAAGTTTCATTAACGATTGATGTTGATGCTGCAGTGTTTCAGTTTGATTAACAAACCTTCTTCAGGGCCTTCGTCAGTTTAAAGCAAAATAAATTATTAATGAAAACAAAAATTTGTGAGCCTCTTCTGTTTTCATTAATAATCTATTTTGCTTTCAACCTTTGAAGACCCTGAAGAAGGTTTGTTAATCAAACCGAAACACTGCAGCATCGGCTTATTAAACATCAATCGTTAATGAAACTTGTGTTTTTTCATTTATATATTGTTGGATTTACTTCCAATTTTTCTTTATATATATATATATATATATATATATAATATATATATATATATATATATATATATATATAATGATCTAACTCCTTCTCAGTCCTTATGTTTAACCTTTTAAGAAATTACATCATGGTTAATCTTGTCATTAACATGATGAACTTTGCAAGTCTTTCTGTCATCTTCCTTTTCTTGACCAAATCTAACTTGACATTTTATAGACATTTATACTATCCTAAGCTTTTTGTTGACATGCTCTTGACCCTTTCGTTAGTTTCATATCTTTTCTGACCTTCTATTATTCAATAGACAATCACAAATGATCTAATTTCATAGACAGTCACAGATTATGATTTTTTTAAAGCTATGAATTCACATTTACTTTAGTTATTACAAACATAAGCAAAGATAACAACAACAAAAAACTTAACATGAAAATAGGTATAAAAAATTAAACTACTCAGAAGTAGTTTAAAAGGATGCAATATTTTATTCAATTAATTTTTAACAAGATTATTCAACAAGTAAATGCATTAAATTAGTCAAATTTGATATAAATAAGGCAATAAAAACGTGGTTGTAGGTTATCAATCTTAAAAAAGTAAGACTAATTTTCTTTATATTTCTAATGTTTAATCATATTATTCTCTGAATATTCTAACATAAAGTTATTCATATTCCTTATTTATTTAAGTAGATACATATAATTAAAATAAATAAACAGAATAAAATATAATAAATTATATATATAGAAATGGTGGATATCATGTTTTCAAAAATGTTTTAAAATTATTTCATAGATCAGTTATTCCTAAAAGTTTTTTTTTATAATTATCTCTGTACAATGTTCCTGATTAGAACCTAAAAGAAACTTTACTTTATGATACAATATAATTTGAAGGAATTGGTTAAGGCACTAAATTGAAGAGTAAATTATCTTTATCCAAAATTTGAGAGCAGAATTAAAAATAAATAAATAAATAGCAATTTATATGACAATCTTCTATCATTAAGCAATCTCCTGCTTTGAAACATTTCAAAGTTTCATAAGGTTTAAAATATTCTGCTTCAATATCTAAAAAGAATAATGAGTGCAGAAATTTTGCAAGTAACTTTTTACAACTAATGTATCATCAAATTAATTAATTCTAAGTTTTATAAAATTTACATGAATTATCACCACGGATTGTTCTGTATAATAGGATTATATTAATAAAAAAAATATTTACAATTTCTATTTTATTAAACTATTAGAAAAAAAACCTTACTTCATTAGGCCAATTCATTTTAAATTAAAAATAACATTTATAAAAAAATAATATAACTTTTAACCAGGGAAAACAATGCATCTTCTACAATGAACACTATCATTTGTATTTCATCATTTTCTTCTGCAAGAGAACAAACTCTCTTATTCATTAACATAATTTAGATATTTTGTCTGAAAGGATTCTGCCTTTATATAACCAACTAATTAAGATTAATTTTGCTTTACTCTCATATTTCAATTTCTCTATATATTTTTTCGTTAATATATTAATGAAGATACACATATTTTGACTTTCAGCATTTCTAGTATTTCTCTATTTTGTTGAAATTTTGTGAAGAATTTATCAAGTTCAAGTTAATATCCTTAGAGACAATTGTAGATTTATTAGCATTTATTTTATTGAACATACTAATTGTTAAACTATCTTAATCATATCCATAACCGAATTGGATATCATCCCAAAATTAAAACTTTGTAAAAAATGTGTATGCATGAACCATCAACATTTTGATAACACTAGCTTAGTATGCTATAATCATAAGAAGTCATTTCAGAATTAAAAGAAAATCTATTCTGATGCATATTGAACTATTAAAAATATATTTAAAGAGAATTTAATTTATAAACGTGCAGATCTATTTTAGTTAATCACTCCTCACTTGTTTCATGAGAATAGAATTTCCACAACTGCATATTACATTGTCATTGAATGTGTTTTTGTTTGTTTGTTTTTGTTGTGGTTGGTTTGATAATTTTTTTTTCTTTAAAAAGCAAAATTAAATATTTTGAGTAATGCATTTTTTGTTATTTGTTGATGCAGCCAAGTCTGTCATTGTAGTCAATAGAACTGTCCTGCACATTTTTTACATGTTCAAACACTTATTGATTGGCAAAAATTAAAAGTACAGAAAAAAAAAAGATTGTATAGATGGATGTAATTTCTTTTAATGATCTGTTATTTACAGCTTTACTGTCTGGCATCTTTAAATGCTAATATGCGGTGGGTAAAGTTACTACCTAGCTAGAAATTTATGAAATCTTAGTTAAATATAAGTTAATTAGTGAAAAGGTTTATAGGATATGCGCAGGAGTTGTTTTTTTTTTGTTTTTTTTTTTCATTTCTAAAAACTAAATACTTTTTGATAATTTTTATTCTCTATATATGTCCACAATTTCCTGTAAAAAAACGAAAGTGTTTATATGATACTGTTTTAAAATCAGTAATAGAAATGAATAAGTAAATTTATATATTCTTTTTGAGAGAATTCAAAAGAGCAATATATGAATCATTATTTTGTTACATTCTTGTCATAATTAACTTAAAAAAAGATTGTTTTCAAGCTTTCAGATAGCATTTTAAAATATTCAAATAATAATATATTTTCTGCTATTTTTTTCAATAAATTAACTCTAAAAATAACGTTGTGGATAAAATTTTGTTAAAATGCATAATATCTTTATGAAAAGTTTTATTCAGTAAACATCAATTGAATATTATTTATGCTTTCAGAATTTTAAGAAATATGCACTTCAATAAGACCAGCTATTTTTATGTGTTCAAAAACGATAACTTCTTACTCTTGCACAAATTTCACTTAAAGAAAAGTCTTTCAATCACCCCTCATGAGTAACTAGAGTAAAACTAAAACAATCTATAACAAGTCTTGAATAGAAGTAGTGTGATATTGAGTACAAGTAGCAATTCAAAAACATTTTTGTGACTGATAGAAAACCATTTCTTTTATAAGATTTAACAAAATATCATATAATTATCATACATAATGAAATGATAAATTGATTGATTGCTACAATTTTTACATTTTACAACTGCATAAATAAATTATCATCCTTTTTAATGAAATAAAATTGTTAGTTTTCTAATTTGTACACCTTTGAATTAGACTCTCAAATATTACAAAGATTTACAAAGACAAAATTTTCATCATAATTATTTTATGAATTCACTTATATACAATAAAATTATTTTTGAATAGTTATGAGTTAAATTATAAAGAAGAGTAAAATTCTTATATCCTTGAATTTCAAGCATTGAGCCACTCACGTCACGCAAATATACTTAATGCACATAGTCCACATTACTTAAAAATGTTGCATATTGTGTGATGTCCCTCCCAAATGTGCTTCTTGTTTTATATACCCTGATATTTTTTATATAAATTTTTTAAAATACTTTATTATTTGTAAAACTTTAGTAAAACAGTTGTTTTTTAGAATTATCAGGGAATAAAAAATTATAAACATACTGAGCAAAATATAATTCAAAATGTCAATAGTGTATTGTAGTATTGTAATTGTGAATCTTTGATAAATTTTTATATTTTCAAGCTTTTTTTTAAAAGTTTTATAGTCAAAAGTGAATTTTAGCCATTAAATTTGTTGCCAAATGTGCTGCACCAAAAAAGTTAAATAACTTGTACTTTTCTTATGATTAAATCCTGTAAAAGAAAACTTAAATTGTATTTTTGTACTGTAAAAAACAAAACTAAATAATGTTTAAATGTCTGGGATAGAAATTTGATATTTTACAAACTAATATACCCCAGTCCTTGAAGGTGTGAGCTCAATTTTATTCTGGGAAGTTTGCTGGTATTCTCTCTTGTAATTAGACTTTTCTTTTGCTTATTCTATTTTTTAAATTTCAGTTATGTATCCATTGGCCTTTCTTCTGGTAGTGTTGGATTTAATCAACTGGTACCAGGTAATGCTCATTGTTCATTAAAATTCAAATACAAAATGTGAATTTTTATCTTATGAAACTGAATAGACTAATTCTAGCTAGTATTTGCAATAATAACAAGATGCAAAAACTTTTCACATGGAATGAAGAGATATACTAATAAGAGCTTCCAAATGTTGTTTAGTAAGGTTCTGAAATTCTTATTGGCACTTTGAAGGGAGAAACCAATTGTCCCCAAAATTAATACTGAAAGTATAAGAAAGCCAGAATACATTTAAATCTGGAATGGTTGACTACACACAGAAGGACATACAGATCCTTATGGGATGAGGTCTGATAATAGACAGGGTGAACGAAGCTGCTCACCTAATGTGCTTTCCATCAGTAAAGTGAGCATTAATACAGAACAACATTTGGTAACCTTTAGTAAAATTCTGTTCATGAAAACAATTCCATATGAAAATGATTCACATTTGTCCTATCACAAATACTAGTAAGCATTTGTTTTATCAATTTCCAAAGATGACAATTCATATTTTGTATTTGCATTTGCATTTTTAATGGGCATTAAACAACAGCTGCCACTAGTTGAATGAATTCAACACCACACAAAAAAAGCCAGAGTGTACATGGTCAAAATGTCATAAATAAAATAACATAGATGAGGGAAATAGTCCAATAACAAGGAATCAATGAATATGATTAAAGATTTTTATCAGTTTTTTATCAAAAGATTCTAGTAGAAGGAAATTTTTAACTGAACTGAAATTCCAGTTTACTTTAAACTATTTTAAAAAGAAATACACATTTATATATTTAGTTAACCTTGTAGAGCTGTTGACATATATGTTGTATTAATTGATCAAATGTTTTCTGTTTTTAGGTGAATAAATAGTTTAATAAACATTTTAAGAATGTTCATCACATATTGCTGCATATTCAAAAAACACATATATATGCATACTCAAAAACACACACAAACACACACGTGTATATATATATATATATATATATATATATAATATATATATATATGTGTGGTGTAATGGTTAGAGTCATAGCAAATAGACTCTTCGACCTGAATTCAAATCCTGAATGCAGGTATTATAGCGCTAATACCCTTGGGAAAGGTATGCATCCAACTACTCTCCCTCCACTATGGGTAAATAGCAGGGCAGACTGGGCTGTTAACCCAGGCTAGTAAACCAGTCTAGGAGAAGGAAAATTGACCTTGTGTCACATCCTGGTCATATGGAGGGGTTGGTAAATATCTATATATACTTGAATTAATCATATTAAGAATTTATTCCATCAAATAAAAAAAAAACACTCTAATTCTGTCTTTGTATGAGACAAGTAAAAGCTAACATAGTGAAAATGTCCTGTCTGTATAGAAATCTGTTTGCAGAAAGAATCCTTGTTCCATCATCTTCTAATTATACTTGATTGATTTCTATCACTGATTTATAAGCTGTTCAGTGAAAACAGGCAACAATCACTATGCAGTTTGATATTTTGATTGGAAGCCACTTAGAAGAAAAAGTTCAGGCACAAAATATACGATTTTTACTGAATAGCTTGATATATATGAGATTGAGTCAAAAAGTAATGCCGTTTTGTTTTAGCACAGGTATATATTACCAACACAAGAACATGTATCATACATCAAATGAAGCTGGTCCTCTGTGAATCACATCCTTGCTATTTAGAGAACAGTGAATGTGTGGAGAAGTAGGGATGTGATCCACAGACGACCAGCTTCGTTTTGATGTATACATGTTCCTTGGTCTGAAATGGCATAGGTGAGAAACGTGAGTAACCATGCACCATTGACACTTGATGTCCACGCTAACTTTCCTTAGTATAAATGCTCTATCAATGATATTGAGCACTTTTTACTTATAAATATAGTGCCCATATCATCTATATATGTGTGTGTACAAGAAAACATGAAATCAAACAATGTGTAAATTATATTATATATATTAGATCTACCATTATCATTTATAAATAATAAAATAGATTAGGTTTGTTTTGATAATTATCTTAGAATTGATTCAAATTTCAAAGTTTGCCATAGTGGCTATATACCACTTCAATCTACTAAAGACATGAATAGTATCATTAAAATGAAGTAAAAATTTATGTATGACCTGAATTTAATACATTAGTTAATAATATAGCCAAAAAAAAATTTTTCAGCGGGAATTCATTTATTGCTTTAAAATCTATGATAGGCTAGACTTTTGTTCAACTAGTGATCAACAAAACAATATTTAAAGACTGCACAAACATTTGTCTTTTTTGCAATATTGAATATATGTTAATATTTCTATAGCCATGTTTTTTATGTTGCATCAAATACAATTAAGTTCCCATACCTGCACTGCTTGATTGTAAATAAAAGGTCCTAATAATTCTATTTCATAGTTTTCTCTTTTTTTATAGTTGTTGTATTCATTTATTTGGGTATATTACTGTAATCAGTTCTTCATTGTTTGCATTTCACATTATTTCTATTGTATTGGAACTACATGTACTTCCGGATAAAAACAACAACTTTGTCCAAAGTACAATTAACTACCAAAGACAAAATCGGCACTTAGTTCAATAGAAATAAATGTGAATGGCAAACAATTAGAACTCGATTACAGTAATATCCAATAAATGATACAACAACTATAAAAAAGAGAAACTATAATAGAATATTAGGACTTTATTTACAATCACAGTGCAGGTATGGGAACTTAATTGTATTTGATGTTCAACATAAACAATGGCTCTAGAATATTAACAGTATAGGTTCCAAATATTGCAAAAATACAAAATGTTGTGCAGTCTTTAATTTTGTTTTGTTGATCACTAGTTGACAGTCTAGCCTATCATTGATTTTAATAGCAATAATGAATTCCGCTGAAATATTTTAATTATACTAATGCTATTAATTCAGGTCTAATACATAATTTGTTACTTCATTTAAATGATACTATTCTATGGTGTCTTTAGTAGATTTGAAGTGGTATATAGCCACTTGGCACTTTTGAAATTGAATACAATTCTAAGATTGTATTATCAAACATAACCTAATCTATTTTATTATTTTATAAATGCATATGGTAGAGTTCTTATATATCTATATTTAGTAATTTACCAATTTGTTTTAGATTTCATGTTTTCTTGTACACACTAAGATATAAGATTGATATGGGCACTATTTTATAGTAAAAGTGCTCATATCCTATGTTAGATGAGGAGCATTTATATCTAAGGAAGGTAAGCGTTGGACATAGTGTCAATGGTGCATGGTTACTGACGTTTCTCAGCCTATGCCATTTTCAGACCAAAGGAACAATGTATCATACATCAAACGAGCTGGTCGTCTGGGATCACAATCCCTACTTTCCACACATTCCTGTTTCTCTCAATAGCAAGGGAATTGGATTCACAGAGGACCAGCTTCATTTGATGGTACTGATAATGGTTTCTGTGTGGTAATATACGCTGTGCTAAACAAAACGGCATTATTTTTGACTCAATCTCAATATATATCAAGCTATTGCAGGTAAAATGTATATTTTGTGCCTGAACTTTTTTTTCTAAGTGGTTTCCAATCAAAATATCATAACTGCATAGTGATTGTTGCCTGTTTTCCCTGAACAGCTTTAATCAGTGATAGAATCAATCAAGTATAATTAAGAAGATGATGGAACAAGGATTTCTTTCTGCAAACCAGAATTTCTATACAGAGCAGACTTTTCACTATGTTGCTTTTACTTGTCTCATACAAAACAGATTAGAGTGTTTTTTTTTGTATTTGATGAATAATTCTAATATGATTAATTCAAGTATATATAAGATATTTCCAACCCTCCATATGACCAGGATGTGACACAGGTCAATTTCCTTCTCCAGACTGGTTTACTAGCCTGGGTTAACAGCCCAGTCTGCCTGCTATTTACCCATAGGTGGAGGGAGAGTAGTTGGATGGCATACCTTTCCTCAGGGTATTAGCGCTATAATACTGCATTAGGATTTGAATTCAGGTCGAGAGTCTATTTGCCTAGACTCTAACCATTACACCACACATAATATATTAGTATATATATATATATATAGTATATATATTATACACGTGTGTGTTTGTGTGTGTTTTTGGAGTATGCATATATATGTGTGTGCATATATATGAAGCAATATGTTGATGAACATTCTTAAAATGTTTATTAACTATTATTCAAACTAAAGACAGAAACATTTGATTCAATTAACTACAACATATATTCACAGCTCTACAAGGTTACTAATATATAAATGGTGTGTTTCTTTTTAAAATAGTTTAAAGTAAAATGGAATTTCAAGTTCAGTTAAAATTTCCTTCTACTAGAATCCTTTTGGAAAAACTGATAAATCTTTGATCATAATTCATTTGATTTCCTTGTTATTAGGAACTATTTGCCCTCATCTATGTTAATTTTATTATGACATTTTGACCATGTACACTCTGGCTTTTTTTGTGTGGTGTGAATTCATTCAACTAGTGGGCAGCTGTTGTTAATGCCCATTAAATGCCAAATGCAAATACAAAATATGAATTGTCATCTTTGGAACTTGATAACAATGATACTAGTATTTGTGATAGGACAAATGTGAATCATTTTCATATGGAATTGTTTTCCATGAAAGAATTTTACTAAAGGTTACCTATGTTGTCTGTATTAATGCTCACTTTACTGATGGATAAGCATTAGGTGAGCAGCTTCGTTCACCTGTCTATTATTCAGACCTCATCCCAATAGGATCTGTATGTCCTTCTGTGTGTAGTCAACCATTCCAGATTTAAATGTATTCTGGCTTTCTTATACTTTTTCAGTATTATTTGGGGGACATTGGTTTCCTCTTCAAAGTGCAATAAGAATTTCAGAACCTTTATCACAACATTTTGGAAGCTCTTATTAGTATATTCTTCATTCCATGTGAAAAGTTTTTGCATCTTGTTATTATTGCAAATACTAGCTAGAATTAGTCTATTCAGTTTACATAAGATAAAATTCACATTTTGTATTTGAATTTTAATGAACAATGAGCATTACGCTGGTACCAGTTGATTAAATCAACACTACCAGAAGAAAGGCAATGGATACATAACTGAAATTTAAAAAATAGAATAAGCAAAGAATAGTCTAATTACAAGAGAGATCCAGCAAACTTCCCAGAATAAAATTGAGCTCACCCTTCAAGGACTGGGTATATTAGTTTGTAAAATATCAAATTTCTATCCCAGACATTTAAACATTATTTAGTTTTGTTTATTTACAGTACAAAAATCAATTTAAGTTTTCTTTTACAGGATTTAATCATAAGAAAAGTACAAGTTATTTAACTTTTTTGGTGCAGCACATTTGGCAACATTTAATGGCTAAAATTCACTTTTGACTATAAAACTTTTAAAAAAGCTTGAAAATATAAAATTTATCAAAGATTCACAATTACAATACTACAATACACTATTGACATTTTGATTATATTTTGCTCAAGTATGTTTATAATTTTTTATTCCCTGATAATTCAAAACAACTGTTTTACTAAAGTTTTACAAATAATAAAGTATTTTTTAAAAATTTATATAAAAATATCAGGGTATATAAAACAGAAGCACATTTGGGGGGACATCACACAATATGCAACATTTTTAAGTAATGTTGGACATGTGCATTAAGTATATTTGCGTGACGTGAGTGGCTCAATGCTTGAAATTCAAGGATATAAGAATTTTACTCTTCTTTATAATTTAACTCATAACTATTCAAAAATAATTTTATTGTATATAAGTGAATTCATAAAATAATTATGATGAAATTTTGTCTTTGTAAATCTTTGTAATATTTGAGAGTCTAATTCAAAGGTGTACAAATTAGAAAACTAACATTTTATTTCATTAAAAAGGATGATAATTTATTTATGCAGTTGTAAAATGTAAAAATTGTAGCAATCAATCAATTTATCATTTCATTATGTATGATAATTATATGATATTTTTGTTTTAAATCTTATAAAAGAAATGGTTTTCTATCAGTCAAAAAATGTTTTTGAATTGCTACTTGTACTCAATATCACACTACTTCTATTCAGACTTGTTATAGATTGTTTTAGTTTACTCTAGTTACTCATGAGGGTGATTGAAAGACTTTTCTTTAAGTGAAATTGTGCAAGAGTAAGAAGTTATCGTTTTGAACACATAAAAATAGCTGGTCTTATTGAAGTGCATATTTCTTAAAATTCTGAAAGCATAAATAATATTCAATTGATGTTTACTGAATAAAACTTTTCATAAAGATATTATGCATTTTAACAAAATTTTATCCACAACGTTATTTTTAGAGTTAATTTATTGAAAAAAATAGCAGAAAATATATTATTATTTGAATATTTTAAAATGCTATCTGAAAGCTTGAAAAACAATCTTTTTTAAGTTAATTATGACAAGAATGTAACAAAATAATGATTCATTATTGCTCTTTTGAATTCTCTAAAAAGAATATATAAATTTACTTATTCATTCTATTACTGATTTTTAAACAGTATCATATAAACACTTCGTTTTTTACAGGAAATTGTGGACATATAAGGAATAAAAATTATCAAAAAGTATTTAGTTTTTAGAAATGAAAAAAAAACAAAAAAAAAAACAACTCCTGCGCATATCCTATAAACCTTTTCACTAATTAACTTATATTTAACTAAGATTCATAAATTTCTAGCTAGGTAGTAAACTTTACCCACCGCATATTAGCATTTAAAGATGCCAGACAGTAAAGCTGTAAATAACAGATCATAAAAGAATTACATCCATCTATACAATCTTTTTTTTTCTGTACTTTTAATTTTTGCCAATCAATAAGTGTTTGAACATGTAAAAAATGTGCAGGACAGTTCTATTGACTACAATGACAGACTTGGCTGCATCACAAATAACAAAAAATGCATTACTCAAAATATTTAATTTTGCTTTTTAAAGAAAAAAAATTATCAAACCAACCACAACAAAAACAAACAAACAAAAACATTCAATGACAATGTAATATGCAGTTGTGGAAATTCTATTCTCATGAAACAAGTGAGGAGTGATTAACTAAAATAGATCTGCACGTTTATAATTAAATTCTCTTTAAATATATTTTTAATAGTTCAATATGCATCAGAATAGATTTTCTTTTAATTCTGAAATGACTTCTTATGATTATAGCATACTAAGCTAGTGTTATCAAAATGTTGATGGTTCATGCATACACATTTTTTACAAAGTTTTAATTTTGGGATGATATCCAATTCGGTTATGGATATGATTAAGATAGTTTAACAATTAGTATGTTCAATAAAATAAATGCTAATAAATCTACAATTGTCTCTAAGGATATTAACTTGAACTTGATAAATTCTTCACAAAATTTCAACAAAATAGAGAATACTAGAAATGCTGAAAGTCAAAATATGTGTATCTTCATTAATATATTAACGAAAAAATATATAGAGAAATTGAAATATGAGAGTAAAGCAAAATTAATCTTAATTAGTTGGTTATATAAAGGCAGAATCCTTTCAGACAAATATCTAAATTATGTTAATGAATAAGAGAGTTTGTTCTCTGCAGAAGAAAATGATGAAATACAAATGATAGTGTTCATTGTAGAAGATGCATTGTTTTCCCTGGTTAAAAGTTATATTTATTTTTTTATAAATGTTATTTTTAATTTAAAATGAATTGGCCTAATGAAGTAAGGTTTTTTTTCTAATAGTTTATAAAATAGAAATTGTAAATATTTTTTTATTAATATAATCCTATTATACAGAACAATCCGTGGTGATAATTCATGTAAATTTTATAAAACTTAGAATTAATTAATTTGATGATACATTAGTTGTAAAAAGTTACTTGCAAATTTCTGCACTCATTATCTTTTAGATATTGAAGCAGAATATTTTAAACCTTATGAAACTTTGAAATGTTCAAAGCAGGAGATTGCTTAATGATAGAAAGATTGTCATATAAATTGCTATTTATTTATTTATTTTTAATTCTGCTCTCAAATTTTGGATAAAGATAATTTACTCTTCAATTTAGTGCCTTAACCAATTCCTTCAAATTATATTGTATCATAAAGTAAAGTTTCTTTAGGTTCTAATCAGGACATTGTACAGAGATAATTATAAAAAAAACTTTAGGAATAACTGATCTATGAAATATTTTAAAAATTTTTGAAAACATGATATCCACCATTTCTATATATATAATTTATTATATTTTATTCTGTTTATTTATTTTAATTATATGTATCTACTTAAATAAATAAGGAATATGAATAACTTTATGTTAGAATATTCAGAGAATAATATGATTAACATTAGAAATATAAGAAATTAGTCTTCTTTTTTAAGATTGATAACCTACAACCACGTTTTTATTGCCTTATTTATATCAAATTTGACTAATTTAATGCATTTACTTGTTGAATAATCTTGTTAAAAATTAATTGAATAAAATATTGCATCCTTTTAAACTACTTCTGAGTAGTTTAATTTTTTATACCTATTTTCATGTTAAGTTTTTGTTGTTGTTATCTTTGCTTATGTTTGTATAACTAAAGTAAATGTGAATTCATAGCTTTAAAAAATCATAATCTGTGACTGTCTATGAAATTAGATCATTTGTGATTGTCTATTGAATAATAGAAGGTCAGAAAAAGATATGAAACTAACGAAAGGGTCAGAGCATGTCAACAAAAAGCTTAGGATAGTATAAAATGTCTATAAAATGTCAAGTTAGATTTGGTCAAGAAAAAGGAAGATGACAGAAAGACTTGCAAAGTTCATCATGTTAATGACAAGATTAACCATGATGTAATTCTTAAAGGTTAAACATAAAAGGACTGAGAAGGAGTTAGATCAATATATTATATATATATATATATATATATATATATATATATATATATATATATATATATATAAAAAAATTGGAAGTAAATCCAACAATATATAAATGAAAAAACACAAGTTTCATTAACGATTGATGTTTAATAAGCCGATGCTGCAGTGTTCGGTTTGATTAACAACCTTCTTCAGGGTCTTCAAAGTTGAAAGCAAATAGATTATTAATGAAAACAGAAGAGGCTCACAAATTTTTTGTTTTCATTAATAATTTATTTGCTTTAAACTGACGAAGGCCCTGAAGAAGGTTTGTTAATCAAACTGAAACACTGCAGCATCAACATCAATCGTTAATGAAACTTGTGTTTTTTCAAATTTTTATGAAATTATGTATATATATATATATATATATATATATATATATATATATACATATATATATATAAGACTAAGAAATCAGGAATGCAAAAATAGTTTGGTGAGAAGCAAATGAAGGCACATTAGATATATACTGACAAAATAATTTTTTGGCTGTATGCAAGATCTGAATGGTGTCAGCAAAGGTATAATCTGAGACAAGATTTAATAAAGTTAGTTCTGAAGAGAATTTTGATCAAATATTTGTTCATTTAGAGCTACAAAATACCCTATAGAGTAAAAATTGGCCGTAAGGACTTGAAGATTTTTTAATTGCATATTTTTGATTAGTCATGGAACTACTATTTTCTGGAGTATAGTATTCTCATTTTAATTAACAATAGAAATAATTGTTAAAGTTATCAATTTAACTAAAAATGTTAAAATAACTTAATATAACACATGATAAATTAAAGATAAATGGAATGTATTGAATATTTACACTCTGTATCTACAAACTAATAATTTTAGTAAAAATAGATTTATTAGAACCACTTCCATTGCTCATATATATTGAAAATAATTGTGATCTTTATATATATTCAGAAAATGTAAGAATTCAGGATACTTGACAGGTTTATTTTTTAGCTATAATAAGAGAGAAATCAAATTTTAAGTATTTTTTAATATTTTTTCAGTTGAAATGATCATCAAATAAATGTATTTATAAATCTTATTCATGTAATAAGATATAGAAATCCTTTATTGAAAATTCCATAAAGCAGATTTAAATAATTGGCAAGAAAAGAGTTTTTTCTTTTTAAGATATAGGTCATAAATTATGTAAAAATTAATCGAAATAAATTTATCTCAATAAAACGTACATGAATGAAAGGTATTTGAAATTAAATTTTGATTTTTTTCTTTTCTTTTTCATTTTCTAATTGGTTATCTTTTTATACTAAGGAAAATCTCATGAACTTTCAAATCATTTCCATAAACTCTACAGCAATATATTTATGTACTTATAAAATGACAACTTATCATCAATATAAATTTCTATGTTATATTAAAAACATTGAAAGAAAATGATCTTTGCAATGTGTTTCTGAGATTATTATTGTTACTTGTGTGTTTTTATTTTGGATTAGAAAATTCCAAACTTCTTTTCTTTCATTTGCATCCATATCTTGTAATTCTTATTTTGTATATTATGATTTGTATTTTCTGATGATATTTTGAGGATCACCAAGCTGAGTTGATTTTCCTTTACTAAAAATAATTTTGTGACCTAGAATTTTCTTCTGAGAATCAATGTTTACATTTTATGAGAATAAAAACCATACAAGCATAGAAACTAATTAATCTATTCTTCATATTGTTTCTTTTTTCTGACAGTATCTTCTTTGCATAAGCAAGTAAAGGTTCAGCTAAAATCGGTTGAAATGTAATGAAATATCATGTATGAAAAACAGTTATAATTATACCTTCTTTCACTTATATATATTTATCTATTCTGTTATAAACTGGTCTGTTTTTGTAGCAAATATTTTGAATTTCATTATATATTTTCTACAAATGCTGTTCTCCTTAGACAAATTTTACTGGAGTCTAAGGATATGTTTTTCTATTAATCCCTATTTATATTAACTAATTCACTACAGATCAATCACAAAATACTGTCGCTGCACACATACACTCATTACACTGCATGTCCTACATGCATACTGTCACTCACATGTCCTGGACCAAGTGCTGCTTCCAGCATTGAAGACATTTAAACCAAAAATCATTTTCTCAATTAAGTTCATGCAGGCAAACTCACCAGGAATCTACGCTGAGGAGAAAACCGGCATGTGCAACAGCCAGTCATTCCTTCGTTCCAAAGAAGCTAGAGACGGATCTGGGAAGGTGGAGGGTCTCCGAAGGCTTGTTTGGTGGAACATTGTTAAAGTCATGTCCATTTCCATGAATTCCCTGTCCTAAAAGCAAAGGAATCAACAAACATAGAGGTTAGATATGAAAACATTATTAAATTATTTGTTCATTCACAAAGAGAGAATAAACATTTTAAAGGTAAACTATTTTAAAAGAAAGAGCTTCTCAGTAGATAATTTGGAGATCCTGAAATAAAGAGCTTAAAAACTAAAGAACAATACAAAACATGAGATATTTCAAAGATAATACGTACCAAAAATTCTATTGCATATTTTGAAATCAAACTTAATGTAATTTTTTTTCTTAAAATCTGAAAGTTTTAAATCATATATCAATTTCATTGTAATGAGACTCAAGACAAAAAACAAAAGTTACATTTTAAAGAGATTACCTTCAGTGCAAAGCTCACAAATGTTTTAAAAAATACATGCAAATTACACACACGCGACAAATATTGTTTAATAGCTTGATTTTAATCAGACAAATATAGCATAACAAATTATCTCAAATACAGAGTTTAAATACAAAAATTTAAATACAGAAAATGTTTACCTTCTCAGAAATACAATTTGGTATGTTCAAGAGTAAGCCATTGACAGTAGTTATTCTGGGATTAATCCAATGCTATTATTAATGGATATTGATAGAATTGGAGAGGTAATGTTAGAGACATAAAATTGGTTGACAATTGTTTGAATAAGTTATATTCTTCAGAAAAGAGCTAAAAAGAAAATTAAAGAAATTTTACGCCTAATAAAAATATCTTTGTTTTATTTTCGCCAGCTAATGATTAAAACATATTCACCAAGTGAAAAATAGGGCCTACAATGTTCACTACTAACACAAAACAAAAACAAAAAAACTGGTGTCTGTTAGCAGAAGGGAGAGATTAAAATATTAACCTGTCTCTTACTTGCATTACATGTATCTTCAGAAAAATTATTCAGTGATATGATGATCCAGTAAATTTACATAATCCATTGTTGGGTTCGAATGCGTAAAGTTCATTATGCAGATGTTTATTATTCTCATCTATGAAATCGCAGTAAATAAATGTACCAGTGAGAAAATATGTTTAGTATTACATAATTACAAATGAAAGATAGATATATATTACTGCCTTGGTTTCTCTGGATACAAAAAACATCCTTTTAACCTGTATTAATGATGAAATTAATTGAAAGTGTGTGTGGTGTGATGTGTGTGTTAGTGTCTATGTGTGTGTGTGTGTGTGCTGTATGAAATATTATGTGTATCCATTTGCATAATTGGTATCTATTATAATATAAAATCATTTCAATACTGATTTCTAAATGGTAAAAACAATGCACAAATGAAAAGTGATTTTCTCAGTTTGAGAAACCACTCAGAAGTCATTCCATCATTATATAATTCTGTGCCTTGAAACTTTTTTATTAAAAGTAAGACCACAAAGCATTCAACAGAATTATTTAACATCATTCATGCTACCAAAAAGTCTATTCAAAAAAAAGAAAAGTTACACTTATAATTGAACCAAATGTCTTCATATCTGCATTTACTCCGCGTAGTATTAAATAGAACGAGGAATTGGATTTACTTCCTTTTTATTAATTTCAAGAAGTAGACATTCAAGTTCTAAAAATCAATAGATGAGATACATAGCAAAATACTGAATATACATAAAGTAGTAACAAATATTATTTGAATCACCGTCCTATTCATTAATACTATTGTTTTATATAAGAGGCATTGACTTTTCTTTCTCTACTAAATATTTAAAAGAATGAAAAAGCTTCTGAATTGGTAAACACTTATACAAAAATAATCAAAAATAAAACCACATTCAACTCTAAAAACTCCCAAATATATTATTGCTTGTATGATTGACATAATATGTTGTACACCCTTGCGTGTTGTGTTGTCTAAATATATATCTGTTTGTGTGTTGTATGTGTGTTCTGCCTATAAAAGTACATGGTATATATTTTAGATGTATATTATATAATATACCAATAATATTATATATAGATAATATAAATATATATATATATATATAGGGAGACTACATTCAGGCTATCTGTTTTTTGTTATGGATATTACGTCATTTGAGCTTGTTAAGGGAGATCCAGCAGAGTTAAGTTTGAGCGGTGAAAAGAGAGTTAGCTCATATCATTGCTTTAATCCAAAATGATTCAGCAGACCCACTTATTGGCTTAACTAGTCGACTGTAATTCCGGCCTTCAAGTACAAAATGACATAAACTTCTTTTTGGATGAATAACAGTTGAATGCTATGTTAATTAACTTTTTCCAACTACACATTGCAGTCAATTCTATCATTTATTCATTCCTTGTATATGATTTTTGTATTCATATCATCTTATTCTAAACTAGTAAATAATAGCTAATAAAACAGTTGAAAATTTAAATCTAATTATATTTTGGGTTAATATTACTAATTTATAGTTTTTCACTGTCTTTTCAGATCTCTCCTATTTAGAATTAATAACTATTCAGAAAAGTATTTTTTCTAATTTATTTAGTGAATTTTAATATTGTAATTCTAACAAATTTTAATGACCAGCTCAAACCGATGTCTTTAATTGCAGATTGATTCATTCTATGCATTCAAAAGATTTCTTATCCAGGAATCTATTGATAGCTAATGTTTTGTGTAGACATAGGTATCATGGATCATTTAGAGATCTGCACACATTGAGGATTTTTTGTAAATATTCCATTAGAATAATGTGTTATGTTCTGATCCTTTAATCCCAAATATACCTAGATAGATTTGTCTGCATTTCTAAGCTTAATATAAAGAAAATAGAGATTATGTTGTTAATCTTAATTTTGAACTCTAACTTCATTGAATTTAGTTATATTTGCAAGCGTCTTCCCTTCTATAGAGCAAATGTAGCGTTTTGGCAGTTGATTGTTTCTGTCTATGCCTTTTGGTATTTATTTTGTATGTAGCTATTTATTATTCTATTATTGTGTTCTTAATAATCCTTTCTAATTATTTGTTGAAAGAGAAACTACTTTTTTGAAATTTTCTTGTTTAAAAATTCATGTAATATGTGATTGCTGGAATGTTTGTTAACTAAAGTTAGGAAATATTTTTGATTTGGATTTTACTTGTAAGTTTAATGGGTTGTACCAGGATAATCCTTCCGCCGGCCGCTATTTATTGTTCTATTGTATTTTTTTGTTCATATTTCTGTGAGTCATTATTTGATGCTCATTGTTAAACTATTTAAGCTTGTTTTGTTGTGTATGCTGCTTAACATAAAACCACTAGAACTATAGAAAATTGCTCATTTGATGAAATTTATACAGAGTCTACATGCTATTGTCTGAACACAGTGTGTATTTTCTTAATTATTGAAGGTGAATGGTTAAGATGTAGGGGTTACATATATAGGATTGTATTTAGGTTTCTATAAATAGTTCAAAGTTACCAATTAGAGGTGATGAATATCCAGAATTTAAAAATCTTAATGTTCAATTGATATCAACCATAACATTCTATGTTCCTCGCAGTGTGCTAAAATTATTTCTAATTCTTGTGGCATTTATATCCAGAGAATTCTTTACCAACATCAACCATCATCTTTGAAAATCCCAATATAATTGAATGTCTAAATTAAAAATATAGACTAATAGTGTTCAACAATAGATATCTGAAAGAGTTTATCTCAGTTTAACTAAGAATTACATTGACTTATGTTGAGCTTAAGGCTAGGTCCTGAAGAAATCATTTGGATTGAAACCATTGTAGATCCATTAAACCTTCCACTATTATTTTATTACATTATTATCATTGCTCTATATTTTTATACATAGTTGAGCAATTTGATAACTTTACTAATGCCACTCAACAAAAGTTAAAGTAGCATGGATTATAGCGTAATTATTATTATACCTATACTAATATATATATATATAAATGTATATAGTATATATGATGTGTGTGTGTAGACACATTTTGTTAGAAAAACAAGCAAGATGTTAAAATTTTGCTGACAGCAAATCTGTTTCGACATTATTGAAGATGTCTTATCCAAGGCACACAATTGTACAATGAGCAAATACGAAATAAGCTATACATCAGTTAATCACGAGAAGCACAGAACGCTCTATCTAGTACCGGAAATTCTTTTCAACACTATATTATATATATATATATTATATATATATATATATAGTATATAAATAATATAATGTGTGTGTGGCTGGGTGTGTGTGTGCTATAGATTAAAATATGTGTATACTTGAATACACATGTAGATATGTATATGCATACATACCATTGAATTGAAAAAAGAAAACGCTAATGTTTAATAGATAAAATAAAAAACTTGAAAAAGAAGAAAAATAACTAAACTGCATATAAATATTAACAATTGCTCAAGCATAAGAGTGAGAATAATTTTAAAACTTCAAGACATTTAGTTTTGAAAATTGTTTTTCCATGAAAAAGAGTCAAAGATTCAAATTCAGCTGTCAATTTCTTTGAAAATTGTTCTTTATTTTATTATTCATTTTTATAAAACTTGCATCCTCAGTATTAATGTTGTTTGTTTCAAGTTAGATTCTGATGCATTATATTATGTATCATCGAAATTAGTTACTGGAGACGTTTATGTATTAATGAATTTCTTTTGTCGACACCTTGCAAAATATAGTGGACAAACTAGCTGGCAAAAAAGCCTATTATAGTACAGTGATCATTGCGTAGGCTGCTCCATACTTCTTGCCTTTTGCCACAACAAGCCAGCTT
>CM042153.1:83260211-83295211 GCA_023376005.1 Doryteuthis pealeii
TGGAGAAACTACTTTCTTAAAGTTGTTCTGTTAAACAATTTCATGTAATATGTGATTGACTGGAAAGTGCTTTGTTAAAACGAAAGCTTAGAAATATTGTCTGATTTTGGATATTTACTTGTAAGTTTAAATGGGGTTGTACCAGATCAATCCTTCTATTTTATTGTTCTATGTAATTTTTGATTCATATCTTGTGAGTCATTTTTTATGCCGATTGTTAAATTTAAGCTTGTTTTTTTGTGTATCTGCTTTATTACATAAACCACTAGAACTATAGAAAATTTGCTCATTTGATGAATTTATACAGAGCTCTACATTCTATTGAGTGTGGTATTTCTTAATTATTGAAGTGTGAATGGGTTAAATGCCTAGGTTTTACAGTATTTAGGATTTGTATTAGGTTTGGCATAAATATTCAAAGTTACCAATTAGGAGGCTTGAATTGTAAATATCCAGAAAATTTTAATAAATCGTAATGTTCAATTGGATAATCAACGACAATTCTATGTCCTGCAGTGTGCTAAAAATGTAGTTTTCTAATGCCTTGTTGCATTTATATTCCAGAAGAATTTCTTTACCAACTTCAAACCATATCTCTGTGAAAATCCAATACTAATGTGATGTCTAAAGATTGTAAAAAATATTAACTAACATATGTGTCAACATATAATTATCTGGAAAAAGAAGTTATATCTTCAGTTTTATACTAAGGAATACATTGACTTATGTGAGCTTAAGTAGGGTCCTGAAGAAAATCATTTGGATTGAAACCATGCGTAGCCATCCTTGAACCTTTTCCACTATATTATTTACTACTATTATTATTATGCATTGCTCTATGTTTTTAACATATTGAGCCAATTTGAATAATTACCTAGGCCACGCAAACAGAAAGGTTAAAGTAGCCAATTGGATATATAACTATTTTTATAGTGATTATGTGAGAAGTTTTTGTAGCAAAAAACAACAAGATGTTAAAAAGTTTTGCTGACAGAAATCTGTTCGTTCGCATCATTATGAGTATGTCTTATATCCAAGAGCTTGCGAGAAATTGTAAATGCGAACAAACTGAAAATAATAAATATCATTATCACGAGGCACTAGTACACGCTCTTTGGATCTGTGGGCGCAGCTACCGGAACTTTTCAAAAATAGTCATAAGTTAATATATATATACTATGTTTGATATAGTATATATATATATACTGTATGTGTGTGTTTGTGTGCTGTGATAGATGTACAAATATATGTCATACGGCTTGCAATAGCACATGTAGAGTAGTGTATATTTGGCCATAGCCATAGCATTCATGAAATTGATAAAAAGAAAATACGCGCACTGTTAATTAAGAATAGAAATATAAAAACTACAAAAGGAAGAAAATAACAACTCATATTAAAATTATTAACAATTCTAAGCATAGAGTGAGAAAATTTTTAAAACTTGCAAACAATTTAGGTATGAAAATTTTTTTCCATAAGAAAGAGTCAAAGATTTCAAATTCACCTGTCAACCATTTTCTGAAAATTGATTCTTTTATTTTTATTATCATTTTCTCCCAAACTTATCCTCAGTATAATGTTTTTTGTTTCTTTAAGCTTTTAATTTCTAATGCAAATCTATTAATGTATCATCTGAGAAGTGTACTTGGAGACTTTTATGTATTTATGAATTTCTGTTTCGTGGCACACCTTGCGAAAGATATAGTTGACAAAACTAGCCCTTGGGCAAAAATAAAGACTATTACAAGTTACAGTGATCATTGCTAGGTGCTTTTTTCCATACTCTTGCTTTTCCACAAACTTAAGCAAGCTTAGTAAATAACTAACGAGTTTACTTTTCTTACAAATAACACACTTAAATGTTTGAAAACAAATTCATTAATAAACAACCAAAAAAATTTGACGTTTACTAATGAAAACTAGGCTAATATCTAAAAACAAAATTCTTATTACACAAAACAAACCAATATTCAATGCCTTTTTTCTATTGCATTACTCACTCTTGTAAAACAATAATTTTTAAATTGGCGAAAATATTTTCTCTGCATTGGATGAAAGTAATTACTTACTGTCTTTCTCACATACAAAGACATTAGAAATTTTAAATTTTAAAATTTTACCTAAAAAATAAATTACTTTATTTTCTGCATAAAATAAATTTAAAAACTAAATGCAGAAATACATCTCTTAAATTTATAGAGATACCAGATATAAGGAAGGAAAATTTCTTGGAATATCTATTCACTAAGAAAAGAAAGGAAAATAAAATTCTAAATACAATAGCAATATCATAGAAATGAAACAAGAGAATATATGAAATAAATCAGTATTTTTTGCTTTTCATAGGAAGAGCTATGGGTAGACATGCACATGTTTTGTGTGGCTGTATTAAAAAAAAGAAGTTATATACATTTGGAATTGGCTTGTATTATTTTACTCAGGATGTGTCAACCTAAATAAGCAAACAATAGGAGATGACAAGGTTCATAATAAAAAAATAATTTGTAATGAATTTAAAAAGCAGATCATAGACTTTTGAAAAAAAAAAAGATTCTACAGTGGAGACAACACTGAGTGTAGGTTGGCGTTTTAGGATTTTTAAAATATATATTGTTTATTTTGAATAATTTTTTGGGTTGTTTTTTAGGAAGCCACATTGATTGGCTGACAACAGTGGCCAGTTTGACAAACTGAGTAGTTGTTTATCTCTACTGGCCTTGTGAGTTTGAAGTAAGTGCAAACATTTTTTTTTTTTTGCCTGTTCTAACTTGTGTGTTGCGTGTTTCAGTTCCTCACCAGCTTTTATCTTCAGCCAGCATAGTTCTCAGCTAGTAATAGTTTGCAATTACCTCCATGCTACAAAGCTCGGTCCACTTAATTGCATCTCTCTCTCCAGGGTGTAGGTATTTGAAGTGTGGAAGTGAATCCCTTACAGAACACAACATACCAAAAATAGGAAATTTTTCTGTTGAAAATCTTCAAACACAGCCTCATCTGACTTGTTTTTTTTTTATGCTAATCTTCATCGCTGCGGATATGTTATCATCAAATAATTTATGCATTCATATTTCATTTTTTTCCTCCCTTTATTCCTGGAATCTGAGATCCCTTTAGGCCATTTTAAAAGTTAGATTTACTACATTCAGGACAACAAGCACAATACATTTTAGAAAAGTAAATTGAATTTTTATCATCTAAAAATGACTTCATATTAAAAATACATGGCATATAGAAACATTTGGAAATTATTTAAAAATCTAATGAAAGGATGCTATTTTATAACGTAATGCTTTTTCAGAAAATAATCTATTATACAAAAAAATTATTATACTATACCTAAGATATTTTAAACATTAATTTGACATTATCAGGTTTAGATACTTAATTAACCATAACATCCAATGTATATTTTTATTTTTTCGAAAAGGATGGCAGAAGCCTAAATATTGGATATCACTATGATGTGGTTAACATACAAAAATTTTGAATATAAAATATAAAACTCTTTTTCTTCAACAAGCTGTCATATTGCCATTAGTAATACATTTGAAGTAGTTTCTTTCAAATTTTATCAAAAAAAAATAGCTTTAGAAATTAAGATTTTCTTTTCTGTTATATTTATATTTAAATAATTGAGATATTAAAACTATAATCATTGGTTCATGACAGCATTGTGAATATATTATTTACACTCATAATTCTCATGTCTCTTATACATGCTTGGATGTATTTAGATTTTTGTTACTATATTTACATTTAGTATAGCAATTGAAGAACCACAAAATGCTCTGTTGCTTAACCAATCCAGAGAAACATTTTTTAAGAGACATGAAGGAATTATTGTAGTGTAAATAATATATTCTAAAAATGCTGTTCATGCACAATGATTATATTTTAATATCTCAAATATATTAATATAAATTATTAACAGAAAGAAATCCTTTAGTTTCTAAATATTTTTGATAAATATTGAAAGAGATTACTTCAAACTGTATTTATTTATGGCAATAGACACGCTTGTTGAAGAAAGAAAAAAGTTGTTATTATTTTATATCAAATTTTATTTGATCGTTAACAACATAATATGAATATCCAATGATTAGGCTTCTGCCCATTCCTTTTTTGAAAAAAATAAAAATATAATTGGATGTTTATGGTTAATAAGTATCCTAAACTGATAATTCAAATTAATTTTTTAAAATATCTTAGTTCTATAGTAATATAATTTTTTGTATAATAGATTATTGTGAAAAATTACTTTATAAATACATAACTTTCATTAGATTTAAATAATTTCCAATGTTCTATATTGCATGATTTTTATATGAAGTCATTTTTAGATGGATAAAAAATTCAATTTACTTTTCCTTATGAAATGTATTGTGCTTGTGTCCCTGATGTAGGTAAATCTACTTTTAAAATGCCTAAAATCTCAGATTCCAGGAATAAAGAGGGAGGAAAAAAAAAATGAAATTAATGCCATAATATTTGTCATGATAAAATATCCGCACGATTTGAAGATTAGCCATAAAAAAACAAGTCAGATGAGCTGTGTTGAAGGATTTTCACGAGAAAACATTCCCTAATTTTGGTATGTTGTGTTCTGGTAGGGATTCCACTTCACACCTCACATACCTACCACCATGGAGATAGAGATGCATTCAATGGACGAGTTTGAGTTTTAGCATGGAGCGTATTGCAACATCCTAGTGAGGACCTCTGCTGCTGAAGAATAAAACTGGTGAACTTGAAACACCAAAACAACCAAAAGAATAAACAGCAAAAAAAAAAAAATGTTGCACGTTACTTCCAAACTCACAAGGGCAGAGAGATAAAACAACTCCAGTTTTGTCAAATGCCACTGATTGTCAGCCAAATCAATGTGCTCCTAAAAAACAACCCAAAAAAATATAATCAAAATAAATAATATAATTTTAAAATTCCTAACCCAACCTACACTCAGTGTTGTCTTCCATGTTAGGAATCTTTTTTTTTTCAAAAATCTCATGTCTGCGTTTTTAAATCATACAAAAATTTTTTTATGAACTTTTGTCATTCTATGTTTGCTTATTCGACACATCACTGAGGTAAAATAACATACAAGCCCAATCCAAATGTATATACTTTTTTTTTATACAGCACACAAAAATGTCATGTCTACCCATGCCTCTTCTATGAAAAGCAAACATATGATTTATTCATATATTTTCTTGTTCATTTCTATTGAATATTGCTATTGTATTTTAGAGTGTTTATTTCTTTTCTTTTCTTAGTGAAAGATATTCCCAGAATTTGCTCCCTTATATGGTATCTTAAAATTTAAATGGTCTTTCTCATTTAGTTTTAAATTTTATTATGGCAGAAAATGTAAAGTAGAAATTTATTTTTAGTAAATTTAAAATAAAAATTTTCTTATGTCTTCTTCGTTATGCTGAGAAAACAGTAAGTAAACGTTCATCAATGCAAGAGAAAATATTTTTCCCATATTTTAAAAATTTATTGTTTAAGAGGTGAGTTATGCAATGAAAAAAAGGCCATATGAAATATGGTTTGGTATATTTGTGTAATAAGAATTTTGTTTTTAGAATATTACTTATTTTTCATAGTAAAAAGTCAAATTTCTGGTTTGTTATTACGATGAATTTGTTTCCAAAACATCCTTAGGTGCTTTATTTTAAAGAAAAGTAACTAGTAGTTATTTACTAAGCGTTGCTCTAGTTGTGGCAAAAGGCAAGAAGTATGGAGCACCTAGCAATGATCACTGTAACTTGTAATAGTCTTTTTGCCAAGCTAGTTTGTCACTATATCTTTCAAGGTGTCCACAAAAGAAATTCATAATACATAAAACGTCTCCAGTAACTTTCAGATGATACATAAATATATTTGCATTAGAAATTAAAACTTAAAAACAAAAAAAACATTAATACTGAGGATAAAGTTTTTATAAAAATGAATAATAAAATAAAGAACAATTTTCAGAAAATGTTGACAGTTGAATTTTGAAATCTTTGACTCTTTTTATGGAAAAACAAATTTTCAAAACTAAATTGTTTGCAAGTTTTTTAAAAAATTTTCTCACTCTATGCTAGAATTGTTAATATTTTATATGAGTTAGTTATTTTCTTCCTTTTAGTTTTTATATTTCTATTCTTATTAAACATGCGTTTTTCTTTTTTCAATCAATGATTATGTAGGCATATACATATCTACATGTGTATTCAAGTATACATATATTTAATCTATACACACACACACACACACACATATATATTAATATATTATATATTATATATTATATAAATAATTATATATTTTTGAAAATTCCGGTACCGATCAAGAGCGTTCTGTGCCTCGTGATTAATGATATATTTATTTCGTTTTTCCATTTACAATATTGCTTTGATAAAGACATCTTCATCTAAGGTCGAAACAGATTTTCTGTCAGCAAAACTTTTAACCATCTTGTTGTTTTTCTACAAAAAAACTTTCTACACATACTATATAATATATATATATATATCCAATTGCTACTTTAACCTTTCTGTTGCAGTGGCCTTAGTAATTATCAAAATTGCTCAATATGTTAAAAACATAGAGCAATGATAATAAAATAGTAGTAATAATAATAGTGGAAAAGGATTCAAGGGATCTACATGGTTTTCAATCCAAATGATTTCTTCAGGACCCTACCTTAAGCTCACATAAGTCAATGTAATTCCTTAGTTAAATGAGATAAACTTCTTTTCAGATAATTATTGTTGAACACTAGTTAGTTAAATATTTTTTACATTATTAGACATCAATTATATTGGGATTTTCAGAGATGATCCGGTTTGATGTTGGTAAAGAATTCTTCTGGATATAAATGCAACAAGATTAGAAAATACATTTTTAGCACACTGCAGGACATAGAATTGTCGGTTGATATCCAATTGAACATTAAAGATTTTTTAAATTTTCTGGATATTACATTCAACCTCCGTAATTGGTAACTTGGAACTATTTATGAAAGCCTAATACAATCCTATATATGTAAACCCTACATCTAACCATTCACCCTTCAATAATTTTAAGAAAATACCACACTTCAATAGAATGTAGACTCTGTATAAATTCATCAATGAGCAAATTTTCTATAGTTCTAGTGGTTTATGTAATAAAGCAGATACACAAAAAAAAAAAAACAAGTTAAATTAAACAATGAGCATAAAAAAGAATGACTCACAAGATATGAACAAAAAAAATACATAGAACAATAAATAGAAGGATTATTGGTACAACCCCCATTAAACTTACAAGTAAAATCCAAAATCAGAAAAATATTCTAACTTTAGTTAACAAACACTTTCCAGTCAATCACATATTACATGAAATTTTTAACAAGGGAACAATTTAAAAAAAAAAAAGTAGTTTCTCTTCACAAATAATATAGAAAGGATTATTAAGAAACACACATAATAGAATAATAAATAGCTACATACAAAATAAAATAACAAAAAGGATAGACAGAAACAATGCAACTGCCAAAACCCTACAATTTGCGCTTATGAAGGAAGACACTTGACAAATATAACTAAATTCAAGAAGTTAGAGTTCAAAATTAGATTAACAAACAATAATCTCTTATTTTCTTATATTAAGCTTAGAAATGCAACAAATCTATTAGGTATATTTGGGATTTTTAAAGGATCAGAACAATACACCAATTATTTAATGGAAATATCTTACAAAAATCAAATGTGTGCAGATCTCTAAATGATCCATGATACCTATGTCTACACAAAACATTAGCTATAATTAGATTCCTGGATAAGACAATCTTTTGAATGATAGAATTGAATCAATCTGCAATTAAAGACATAGGTTGAGCTGGTCATTAAAATATTTTTAGAATTACAATATTAAATTCAACTAAATAAATTAGAAAAATACTTTTCTGGAATAGTTATTAATTTTAAATAGGAGAGATACTGAAAAGAATAGTGAAAAACTATAAATTAGTAATATTAAACCCCTAAAATATAATTAGAATTAAATTTCAACTGTTTTTATTAGCTATTATCTATATTTAGAATTAAGTTAATAATAATACAAAAATCATAACTAAGGAATGAATAAATGAATAGAATTGACTGCATGTGGTAGTTGGAAAAAATATTAATTAACATAGCATTCAACTGTTATTATCCAAAAAGAAGTTTATGTCATTTTTACTAAGGAATTACATCGACTTAGTTAAGCATAAGTAGGGTCCTGATGAAATCATTTGGATTGAAAGCATGATAGAGCCTTAATTCTTTTCACCGCTCACATAATTAACTCTGCTGATTCTCCTTAACAAGCTCAAAGACGTCAATATCCATAACAAAAACACGAATAGCCTTGTGTAGTCTCCCATATATATATATATATATATTATATATGTATATGTATATGTATATATATATATATATATATATATATATATATATATATACATCTAAAATATATACATGTACTTTTATAGGCAGACACACACATACAAACACACAAACAGATATATATACACACACACACACACACACACACACGCACACAAACATTTATGTCTAATCATACAAGCAATAATATATTTGGGAGTTTTTTAGGAGTTGAATGTGGGTTTTATTTTTGATTATTTTGTAATAAGTAGATTTTACCAATTCAGAAGCTTTTTCATTCTTTTAAAATATTTAGTAGAGAAAAGAAAATCAATGTCTCTTATATAAAACAATAATTATTTAATGAATAAGAAGACAGGTGATTCAAATAATCATTGTTTACTACTTTATGTATCATTCAGTATTTTGCTATGTTATCTCATCTATTGATTTTCAAGAACTTGAATGTCTACTCTTGAAATTAATAAAAAGGAATAAACCAATTCCTCTTCTATTTAATACCTAGGCAGGAGTAAATGCCAGATATAAGCATTTGTTCAATTATAAGTGGTACTTCATTTTTTGAATAGACTTCTTTGGTAGCATGATGATAGTTAAATAATTCTGTTGATTCTTTTGTGTCTTATTTTAAACAAAAGTTCAAGGAAAAGAATTATATAATGAATGAATGACTTTCTTAGTGTTTTCAAACTGAGAAAATCAGCTTTTCATTTGTGCATTGTTTTTACCATTTAGAAATAGTATTGAATGATTTTAATTATAAGATACCACATTCTATGCCAAAATGGATACACATAATATTCAGACACACAGACACAGACACAGACACAGACACAGACACACACACACACACACACACATATATATATATATATATATATATATATATATATTCATTCAGTGCTTTTATCAAATTCATAATTATAAGGTTACAAAGATGTTTTTTGTATCACAGAGAAACCAAGGAAGTAATAATATTATTATCTTTCATTAGTATTATGTAATACTAATACATATTTTCTCACTGTACATTTATTTACTGCGATTTCATAATAGAGATATATAAAACAATACTGCATAAATGAACTCTTTACGCATTCTGAACCCAACAATGGATTATGTAAATTTACTGTGATCAATCAATATCAACTGAATAATCTTTTCTTGAAGAATACATGTAATCAAGTAGAGACAGGTTATATTTTAATCTTCCCTTCTGCCTAACAAAGACACAGTTTTTTGTTTTTGTTTTTTTTTTAGTAGTGAAATTGTAGCCCTATTTTCACTTTGGTGAATATGTTTTAATCATTAGCTGCGAAAATAAAACAAGATATTTCCTATTCAGCGTATAAATTTCTTTAATTTCTATTTTAGTTTTTTCTGAAAGAATATTACACTTATTCAAACAATTGTTCAACCAATTTTATGTCTCTAATCACTTACCTTCTCAATTCTATCAATATCCTATTTAAATAATAGATCATTGATATAAATCCCAGAATAACTACTGTCAATGCTTTACTCTTGAACATATCAGAAATTGTCATTTCTGAGAAAGGTAAACATTTCTGTATTTACATTTTTGTATTTAAACTTCTGTATTTGATAATTTGTTATGTATATTTGCTGATTATAAATCAAGCTATTAAACAATATTTGTGTATTTGCATGTATTTTTAAAACATTTGTGAGCTTTGCAACTGAAGGTAATACTCCTTAAAATGTTAACTTTTGTTTTTTGTCTTGAGTCTTCATTACAAATAAATTTGATATGATTTAAAATTTCAGATTTAAAAAAAAAATTACATTAAGTTTTTGATTCAAAATATGCAATAAATTCTTTTGTAGATTTATCTTTGAAATATCTCATGTTTTTGTATTGTTCTTAGTTTTTAAGCTCTTATTTCAGGATCTCCAATTATCTACTGAGAAGCTCTTTTCTTTTTAAAATATTTACCTTTAAATGTTTATTCTTCTTTTGTGAATGAACAGATAACTTAATAATGTTTTCTATATCTAACCTCTATGTTTTGTTGATTCCTTTGCTTTTTAGGACAGGGAATTCATGGAAATGGACATGACTTTCAATGTTCCACCAAACAAGCCTTCGGAGACGCCTCCACCTTCCCCAGATCCGTCTCTAGCTTCTTTGGAACGAAGGAGAATGACTGGCTGTTGCACATGCCGGTTTTCTCCTCAGCGTAGATTCCTGGTGAGTTTGCCTGCATGAACTTAATTGAGAAAATGATTTTTTGGTTTAAATGTCTTCAATGCTGGAAGCAGCACTTGGTCCAGGACATGTGAGGTGACAGTATGCATGTAGGACAGTGCAGTGTAGATGAGTGTATGTGTGCAGGACAGTATTTTGTGATTGATCTGTAGTGAATTAGTTATATAAATAGATTAATAGAAAAAACATATCCTTAGCACTCCAGTAAAATTTGTCTAAGGAGAAACAGCATTTGTAGAAAATATGATAATGAAATTCAAAATATTTGTACAAAAACAGACCAGTTTATAACATAATAGATAAATATATATAAGTAAAAGAAAGTATAATTGTAACTGTTTTTCATTACATAATAATTTCATTACATTTCAACCAATTTTAGCTGAACCTTTTACTTGCTTATGCAAATGATACTGTCAGAAAAAAGAAACAATATGAAGAATAGATTAATTAGTTTTCTATGCTTATTATGTGTTTTTATCTCATAAAATGTAAAAATTGATTCTCAGAAGAAAATTCTATGTCACAAAATTATTTTTTAGCTTGGTGATCCTCAAAATATCATCAGAAAATACAAATCATAATATACAAAATAAGAATTATAAGATATGGATGCAAATGAAAGAAAAGAAGGTTTTGGAATTTTCTAATCCAAAATAAAGACACACAAGTAACAATAATAATCTCAGAAACACATTGCAAAGATCATTTTCTTTTCAATGTTTTTATATACAACATAGAAATTTATATTGATGACTAAGTTGTTCATTTTATAAGTACATAAATATATTTGATGTAGAGTTTATGGGAAATGATTTGAAAGTTCATGAGATTTTCCTTAGTATAAAAAGATAACCAATTAGAAAATGAAAAAGAAAAGAAAAAAAATCAAAATTTTCATTTCAAATACCTTTCATTCATGTACGTTTTTATTGAGATAAATTTATTTCGATTAATTTTTTACATAATTTATGACCTATATCTTAAAAGAAAAACTCTTTTCTTTGCCAATTATTTAAATTCTGCTTTTATGGAATTTTCAATAAAGGATTTCTATATCTTATTATATGAATAAGATTTATAAATACATTTATTTGATGATCATTTCAACTGAAAAAAATATTAAAAATATACTTAAAATTTGATTTCTCTCTTATTATAGCTAAAAAATAAACCTGTCAAGTATCCTGAATTCTTACATTTTCTGAATATATATAAAGATCACAATTATTTCATATATATGAGCAATGGAAGTGGTTTCTAATAAATCTATTTTTACTAAAATCATTAGTTTGTAGATACAGAGTGTAAATATTCAATACATTCCATTTATCTTTAATTTGTTATCATGTTGTTATATTAAGTTATTTTAACATTTTTAGTTAAATTGCTAACTTTAACAATTATTTCTATTGTTAATTAAAATGAGAATATATACTCCAGAAATATAGTTCATGACTAATCAAAATATGCAATTCAAAAATCTTCAAGTCCTTACTGGCCAATTTTTTATCTATATGGTATTTTGTAGCTCTAAATGAACAAATATTTGATCAAAATTCTCTTCAGAACTAACTTTATTAAATCTTGTCTCAGATTATACCTTTGCTGACACCATTTCAGATCTTGCATACAGCCAAAAAATTATTTTGTCAGTATATATCTAATGTGCCTTCATTTGCTTCTCACCAAACTATTTTTTGCATTCCTGATTTCTTAGTCTTATATATATATATATATATATAATATATATATATATATATATAATTTTCATAAAAATTTGAAAAAACACAAGTTTCATTAATGATTGATGTTGATGCTGCAGTGTTTCAGTTTGATTAACAAACCTTCTTCGGGGCCTTCATCAGTTTAAAGCAAAATAAATTATTAATGAAAACAAAAATTTGCAAGCCTCTTCTGTTTTCATTAATAATCTATTTTGCTTTCAACCTTTGAAGGCCCTGAAGAAGGTTTGTTAATCAAACCGAAACACTGCAGCATCGGCTTATTAAACATCAATCGTTAATGAAACTTGTATTTTTTCATTTATATATTGTTGGATTTACTTCCAATTTTTCTTTATATATATATATATATATATATATATATATATATATATATATATATATATATATGATCTAACTCCTTCTGAGTCCTTATGTTTAACCTTTTAAGAAATTACATCATGGTTAATCTTGTCATTAACATGATGAACTTTGCAAGTCTTTCTGTCATCTTCCTTTTCTTGACCAAATCTAACTTGACATTTTATAGACATTTATACTATCCTAAGCTTTTTGTTGACATGCTCTTGACCCTTTCGTTAGTTTCATATCTTTTTCTGACCTTCTATTATTCAATAGACAATCACAAATGATCTAATTTCATAGACAGTCACAGATTATGATTTTTTTAAAGCTATGAATTCACATTTACTTTAGTTATTACAAACATAAGCAAAGATAACAACAACAAAAAACTTAACATGAAAATAGGTATAAAAAATTAAACTACTCAGAAGTAGTTTACAAGGATGCAATATTTTATTCAATTAATTTTTAGCAAGATTATTCAACAAGTAAATGCATTAAATTAGTCAAATTTGATATAAATAAGGCAATAAAAACGTGGTTGTAGGTTATCAATCTTAAAAAAGTAAGACTAATTTTCTTTATATTTCTAATGTTTAATCATATTTTTCTCTGAATATTCTAACATAAAGTTATTCATATTCCTTATTTATTTAAGTAGATACATATAATTAAAATAAATAAGCAGAATAAAATATAATAAATTATATATATAGAAATGGTGGATATCATGTTTTCAAAAATGTTTTAAAATTATTTCATAGATCAGTTATTCCTAAAAGTTTTTTTTATAATTATCTCTGTACAATGTTCCTGATTAGAACCTAAAACAAACTTTACTTTATGATACAATATAATTTGAAGGAATTGGTTAAGGCACTAAATTGAAGAGTAAATTATCTTTATCCAAAATTTGAGAGCAGAATTAAAAATAAATAAATAAATAGCAATTTATATGACAATCTTTCTATCATTAAGCAATCTCCTGCTTTGAAACATTTCAAAGTTTCATAAGGTTTAAAACATTCTGCTTCAATATCTAAAAAGAATAATGAGTGCAGAAATTTGCAAGTAACTTTTTACAACTAATGTATCATCAAATTAATTAATTCTAAGTTTTATAAAATTTACATGAATTATCACCACGGATTGTTCTGTATAATAGGATTATATTAATAAAAAAATATTTACAATTTCTATTTTATTAAACTATTAGAAAAAAACCTTACTTCATTAGGCCAATTCATTTTAAATTAAAAATAACATTTATAAAAAAATAATATAACTTTTAACCAGGAAAAACAATGCATCTTCTACAATGAACACTATCATTTGTATTTCATCATTTTCTTCTGCAAGAGAACAAACTCTCTTATTCATTAACATAATTTAGATATTTTGTCTGAAAGGATTCTGCCTTTATATAACCAACTAAGATTAATTTTGCTTTACTCTCATATTTCAATTTCTCTATATATTTTTTCGTTAATATATTAATGAAGATACACATATTTTGACTTTCAGCATTTCTAGTATTTCTCTATTTTGTTGAAATTTTGTGAAGAATTTATCAAGTTCAGGTTAATATCCTTAGAGACAATTGTAGATTTATTAGCATTTATTTTATTGAACATACTAATTGTTAAACTATCTTAACCATATCCATAACCGAATTGGATATTATCCCAAAATTAAAACTTTGTAAAAAAATGTGTATGCATGAACCATCAACATTTTGATAACACTAGCTTAGTATGCTATAATCATAAGAAATCATTTCAGAATTAAAAGAAAATCTATTCTGATGCATATTGAACTATTAAAAATATATTTAAAGAGAATTTAATTTATAAACGTGCAGATCTATTTTAGTTAATCACTCCTCACTTGTTTCATGAGAATAGAATTTCCACAACTGCATATTACATTGTCATTGAATGTGTTTTTGTTTGTTTGTTTTTGTTGTGGTTGGTTTGATAATTTTTTTTTTCTTTAAAAAGCAAAATTAAATATTTTGAGTAATGCATTTTTTGTTATTTGTTGATGCAGCCAAGTCTGTCATTGTAGTCAATAGAACTGTCCTGCACATTTTTTACATGTTCAAACACTTATTGATTGGCAAAAATTAAAAGTACAGAAAAAAAAAAGATTGTATAGATGGATGTAATTTCTTTTAATGATCTGTTATTTACAGCTTTACTGTCTGGCATCTTTAAATGCTAATATGCGGTGGGTAAAGTTACTACCTAGCTAGAAATTTATGAAATCTTAGTTAAATATAAGTTAATTAGTGAAAAGGTTTATAGGCTATGCACAGGAGTTGTTTTTTTTTTGTTTTTTTTTTTCATTTCTAGAAACTAAATACTTTTTGATAATTTTTATTCTCTATATATGTCCACAATTTCCTGTAAAAAAAACGAAAGTGTTTATATGATACTTTTTTAAAATCAGTAATAGAAATGAATAAGTAAATTTATATATTCTTTTTGAGAGAATTCAAAAGAGCAATATATGAATCATTATGTTGTTACATTCTTGTCATAATTAACTTAAAAAAAGATTGTTTTCAAGCTTTCAGATAGCATTTTAAAATATTCAAATAATAATATATTTTCTGCTATTTTTTTCAATAAATTAACTCTAAAAATAAAGTTGTGGATAAAATTTGGTTAAAATGCATAATATCTTTATGAAAAGTTTTATTCAGTAAACATTAATTGAATATTATTTATGCTTTCAGAATTTTAAGAAATATGCACTTCAATAAGACCAGCTATTTTTATGTGTTCAAAAACGATAACTTCTTACTCTTGCACAAATTTCACTTAAAGAAAAGTCTTTCAATCACCCCTCATGAGTAACTAGAGTAAAACTAAAACAATCTATAACAAGTCTTGAATAGAAGTAGTGTGATACTGAGTACAAGTAGCAATTCAAAAACATTTTTGTGACTGATAGAAAACCATTTATTTTATAAGATTTAACAAAATATCATATAATTATCATACATAATGAAATGATAAATTGATTGATTGCTACAATTTTTACATTTTACAACTGCATAAATAAATTATCATCCTTTTTAATGAAATAAAATTGTTAGTTTTCTAATTTGTACACCTTTGAATTAGACTCTCAAATATTACAAAGATTTACAAAGACAAAATTTTCATCATAATTATTTTATGAATTCACTTATATACAATACAATTATTTTTGAATAGTTATGAGTTAAATTATAAAGAAGAGTAAAATTCTTATATCCTTGAATTTCAAGCATTGAGCCACTCACGTCACGCAAATATACTTAATGCACATAGTCCACATTACTTAAAAATGTTGCATATTGTGTGATGTCCCTCCCAAATGTGCTTCTTGTTTTATATACCCTGATATTTTTATATAAATTTTTTAAAAATACTTTATTATTTATAAAACTTTAGTAAAACAGTTGTTTCTAGAATTATCAGGGAATAAAAAATTATAAACATACTTGAGCAAAATATAATTCAAAATGTCAATAGTGTATTGTAGTATTGTAATTGTGAATCTTTGATAAATTTTTATATTTTCAAGCTTTTTTTTAAAGTTTTATAGTCAAAAGTGAATTTTAGCCATTAAATTTGTTGCCAAATGTGCTGCACCAAAAAAGTTAAATAACTTGTACTTTTCTTATGATTAAATCCTGTAAAAGAAAACTTAAATTGTATTTTTGTACTGTAAATAAACAAAACTAAATAATGTTTAAATGTCTGGGATAGAACTTTGATATTTTACAAACTAATATACCCCAGTCCTTGAAGGTGTGAGCTCAATTTTATTCTGGGAAGTTTGCTGGTATTCTCTCTTGTAATTAGACTATTTCTTTTGCTTATTCTATTTTTGAAATTTCAGTTATGTATCCATTGGCCTTTCTTCTGGTAGTGTTGGATTTATTCAACTGGTACCAGGTAATGCTCATTGTTCATTAAAATTCAAATACAAAATGTGAATTTTTATCTTATGTAAACTGAATAGACTAATTCTAGCTAGTATTTGCAATAATAACAAGATGCAAAAACTTTTCACATGGAATGAACAGATATACTAATAAGAGCTTCCAAATGTTGTTTAGTAAGGTTCTGAAATTCTTATTGGCACTTTGAAGGAGAAACCAATTGTCCCCCAAAATTAATACTGAAAAGTATAAGAAAGCCAGAATACATTTAAATCTGGAATGGTTGACTACACACAGAAGGACATACAGATCCTTATGGGATGAGGTCTGAATAATAGACAGGGTGAACGAAGCTGCTCACCTAATGTGCTTTCCATCAGTAAAGTGAGCATTAATACAGACAACATTTGGTAACCTTTAGTAAAATTCTGTTCATGAAAACAATTCCATATGAAAATGATTCACATTTGTCCCTATCACAAATACTAGTAAGCATTTGTTTTATCAATTTCCAAAGATGACAATTCATATTTTGTATTTGCATTTGCATTTTAATGGGCATTAAACAACAGCTGCCACTAGTTGAATGAATTCAACACCACACAAAAAAAGCCAGAGTGTACATGGTCAAAATGTCATAAATAAAATAACATAGATGAGGGAAATAGTCCAATAACAAGGAAATCAATGAATATGATTAAAGATTTTTATCAGTTTTTATCAAAAAGATTCTAGTAGAAGGAAATTTTAACTGAACTGAAATTCCAGTTTACTTTAAACTATTTTAAAAAGAAATACACCATTTATATATTTAGTTAACCTTGTAGAGCTGTTGACATATATGTTGTATTAATTGATCAAATGTTTCTATTTTTAGGTGAATAAATAGTTTAATAAACATTTTAAGAATGTTCATCAACATATTGCTTCATATATATGCACACACATATATATGCATACTCAAAAACACACACAAACACACACGTGTATATATATTATATATATATATATATATATGTATATATATATATGGAGGCGTGTGGTGTAATGGTTAGAGTCATAGCAAATAGACTCTTCGACCTGAGTTCAAATCCTGAATGCAGGTATTATAGCGCTAATACCCTTATGAAAGGTATGCATCCAACTACTCTCCCTCCACCTATGGGTAAATAGCAGGGCAGACTGGGCTGTTAACCCAGGCTAGTAAACCAGTCTAGGAGAAGGAAAATTGACCTTGTGTCACATCCTGGTCATATGGAGGGGTTGGTAAATATCTATATATACTTGAATTAATCATATTAAGAATTGTTCCATCAAATACAAAAAAAAACACTCTAATCTGTCTTTGTATGAGACAAGTAAAAGCTAACATAGGGAAAATGTCCTGTCTGTATAGAAATCTGGTTTGCAGAAAGAAATCCTTGTTCCATCATCTTCTAATTATACTTGATTGATTTCTATCACTGATTATAAGCTGTTCAGTGAAAACAGGCAACAATCACTATGCAGTTATGATATTTTGATTGGAAGCCACTTAGAAGAAAAAAGTTCAGGCACAAAATATACGTTTTTACTGAATAGCTTGATATATATGAGATTGAGTCAAAAAGTAATGCCGTTTTGTTTAGCACAGGTATAATTACCAACACAAGAACATGTATCATACATCAAAATGAAGCTGGTCCTCTGTGAATCACATCCCTTGCTATTGAGAGAAACAGTGAATGTGTGGAGAAGTAGGGATGTGATCCACAGACGACCAGCTTCGTTTTGATGTATGATACATGTTCCTTGGTCTGAAAATGGTATAGGTGAGAAACTGTCAGTAACCATGCACCATTGACACTATGTCCACGCTACCTTTCCTTAGATATAAATGCTCTATCAATGATATTGAGCACTTTTTACTTATAAATATAGTGCCCATATCATCTATATATGTGTGTGTACAAGAAAACATGAAATCAAACAAATGTGGTAAATTATAAATTATATATATATAAGACTCTACCATTATCATTTATAAATAATAAAATAGATTAGGTTTGTTTGATAATACATCTTAGAATTGATTCAATTTCAAAGTTTGCCATAGTGGCTATATACCACTTCAAATCTACTAAAGACAATGAATAGTATCATTAAATGAAGTAAAAATTATGTATGACCTGAATTTAATAGCATTAGTTATAAATAGCCAAAAAAAAATTATTTCAGCGGAATTCATTTATTGCTTTAAAATCTATGATAGGCTAGACTTTTGTTCAACTAGTGATCAACAAAACAATATTTAAAGACTGCACAAACATTTGTCTTTTTTTGCAATATTGAATATATGTTAATATTCTATAGCCATGTTTTATGTTGCATCAAATACAATTAAGTTCCCATACCTGCACTGCTTGATTGTAAATAAAAGGTCCTAATATTCTATTCATAGTTTTCTCTTTTTATAGTTGTTGTATTCATTTATTTGGATATTACTGTAATCAGTTCTTCAATTGTTTGCCATTCACATTATTTCTATTGTATTAACTACATGTACTTCCGGATAAAAACAAACAACTTTGTCCAAAAGTAACAATTAACTAAACCAAAGACAAAATCGCACTTAGTTTCCAATAGTTCTTTTATACCAACTTATTTTACTTAAAAACCAGATGGATAACATCTAAGAAGCATTTGCAATTGGACTCAAAATCAATTGATTCTATTAGTTAACTTTTACTGATAGTCATTTGTGATGTAGCTGGTCGTTTAACAAAATTTATTGTTTTCAGAATATAACCACAGAGATAAAAGTTACCAAAGATTGAACTTAATGGGTAATAATATATATATATATATATATATATATATATATATATATATTCATATTTATATATATATATCATATTTTATAAATCATATATATATATATAAATATATATATGAATACATAAATATAGAGACAAGTACTTAATGTCTTTTAATTGTTGGTGCTACTACTTTGAACATTTTCGATAAAAACATATCCCAAAGGAATAGATAATTATTACAAAGCAACAAAAAACATTCTCATCATTTTAAGTAGAGTTAGCTAAACAGCCTGACAACCTATCAGAAAAAAAAAATGGGGGAGTCTACAACAACAACAAAAAAACAAAAAAGAAAGAAAACCTAAAGCACTTTATTTGCCCAAAACAATTGAAAAAAAAAAAAGAACTCTGTTTACATTGTTAGAAGAATGAAAAAAAAACAAATGGTATCCATTGATTAGTGAATAATTTGTTTGGTACAATTTTCTCTTTTCTGTTTGTCGTATTTTCATGTGTAAAGATATCTCTATATTTAGAATCCCTTTTTTTTTTTACTGAAACCTGACAGTGTGGGTGGTTTTGATACTTTACACAAAGTGCATCAAAGTGTCCCTATGGTAGGCATTGTTTTATTTTTTTCAATGTCTTTTTTTTTTGAACATTGAACAAATACTCTATAAATAGTTTTAGTGTGATTTATCCTTTTATTCTAACTGCCTTCAGCTTTTTTCTTACTAATAAATCGGTCAATAGATGTAGGATTTTCTCATCATTTTTTCCACTTAACATGGGTTTTAAATGGTTTGGAAGCATTCTCTTTCTCCATAGAATACATACATACATACACACACATGTATATGTATATGTATAAATATATTTATAATTTTATCATCTGATCCAATGGGAAGGACATCTTTCCTATGTCATATATGCATCAAACTTTGTGGATATGTAGTGGGATTGAAGAGTCATTTGAGGGCTCATGAGAGGAAAGGTTCTAATGGTGGGGTTGGAGGATTGTGAGGGACATCAGTGATCTGTAAAGATTATTATTATTATATATATATATATATATATATATATATATATATATATATGAAGTACTTACAGAATGTAATTTAATAAGATAATGTTGCATTGTTTTATGAATGTGCATTTATGCTTTATGGGGTCATATACACATTTTCTAAAAATCAATCCAGAGTGCAGTTATTGCTAAATAACAGCTTAAAACATTGTTGTGATTGGACACAGTATGTTAACTCAAAAGGATTAAAAGGTTTTAAATTACAGCATTAAAAACATCAACTTGTCAGAAAGTTATTATGAAGTTAAGTGAAATCCTGTTGTTTTTAATTCTTTTCATCTTATTGCATTTAGGAAATTCTGAATATTAATACCAGCTTAAGAATTAAAACTCTGGAAATATTGGAAATTAAATTTGCCAAAGTATTTAATAAACTATATAAATAAAAGGCACAAAAAATTAACCCTCCTCTTCTCCCAAATAATTTGCTATTATGTAAATACTTACCATTTGAATATTTGACTGAAATATTTATATGCTTTTCATAGCAGTTAATAAGTATGAAATGTCTTTTTAGATTTTCAAGTTAAAATATTTAAGTAAAAATGTATTATTTGGATTATTCAGACTATTGTCCTCATCTTTATTGTTATCTGTACAATGTTTCAGCCAATGTGCCTTCCAGCCTTCTTCAGGTATTTCTTGTTGGACTCAGAAGCCTTCTCAAACTCGGGAACCATCTTTTCAAACTCGAGAGCCATCATGGAACTTTGAACCCAACTCTTTATTCAATCCACAGGAGTATCTGGTTCTCATTCCACTAAACATAGCTGGGTACAAGTGTTAAGCTGTGTTAATTATTATGCTATATTACTGTTGCCCTTGACCAGGATTGAACTTGCAGCCTAGAGATAACTGTCTCTTAGAACTGTCTTAACCCAGTGCCTATATTCACAATGGTATGTGTCCAATTGAATGAGAACAGGATACCCCCATGGATTGAATAAAGGGTGAGGTTCAAAGTTCCATGATAGCTCTCAATTATGACAAGAAGGTTCCTGAGTTCGAAAAGAAAGTTCCTGAGTTTGAGTATGGTCTCGAGTCTGACAAGAATACCTGAAGAAAGCCGGAGGGCACATCAGAAACGTTGTACAGATAACAATAAAGATGAAGACAATAGTCTGAATAATCCTAATAATCCAAATTATCAAGCCTCATCTAAAAATTAAGCAAATATATTTAAAACTTTTTCATAGGATCCAATAAACATCTAAACTTATAATTTCATAAACTAAAAGTTTATACTTGCTTGTTAATTCATTCAACATAGTTCTTATAAAATCTGTCTGTGTTTTTTCATGGCAGTATTACTTTCTTTATTTTCCTTTTCCATAGCTCATACTTAGAAATTTATTACCTTTCACATAAAACTACTTACACATTATTTCAGCATATTTTTCTCATTTTTACTTTTTACTGACTCTGAATTTCTTGAGGCCAATGATGGCCTGCTTAAAAGATGTTTTATTTGATTATTTTCTGAAATCAATTTAATAAAAGACTTATTAATAATTACTTAGAAGCCTGTTCATAGATTAAAAAAAAATGTTCTGATGCAAAAGATTTTTTGCCAGATTTTGTAATACACTTCTTAGAAAAATGAAGACTTGATTTAAATCTAAAAAAATAAACACTGATTTTAATTTAAGATGTAAAAAGAACATTGGGAAAATAATATTTCATTTTTGAAAATAGTTAAATATTTCTATATCATTAAAGTTTTTTTCTGTATCACTAAAGCTTAAAATACAAACCCACTTTGTTTAAATTGCTTAATACATGAGGGGTGAATACAGCTGTCACAGAAATATCTTGCTTCTTTTGGATTTTTCAGTACAACTATAAATGATAGTGTATTGGAAATATAATTCAACTTATAAACTAAAAAAGAACATATTCTAGGTAATTTTCTAAAGATGTTCCATTTATTAAAAAGACACAGTGAAATTAAGCCAAAGAAAATTATTTTCTTCATGTCTCATCAACTTTCTGAGACATTATGAAGAGATTGAAGAAAATGAAAAGCAAATTAAGAAAAAAATAAAAATAAAAAATTAAGTAAAACAAAAGAGATAAATTGGTTTCTTAGTTTGCGTCTGAAATTTTTTCCTTGAAACAAATTAGGAATTCTTTTCATCAGTCCAATTCATTGACTATATGCTTGATGCTATTTTTGTTCCAAAGCATGGAACTAAGGTCTTGTTCAACTGTAAGCATTCTTTATTTTCTCAATAAAATCAATAGACTGTTCTCTTGGAACCAGGTTATGGCTGGTTGGCTGTTTTGGTTTTGCATGAATGACTCAAGTAGTTTGTGATTCAGTGTCTGATTCTCTTTCTGCTTTTCCTTTTTCTTTTTTTTCTTTATCTCAACTGATGTGTATGTGCAAGGTCTTTTCAAGTCAACTAAACTAAATAAGGAAAGATCCAAAAATAGATGAATATGGCTAGAACGTTGGGAAGAAAAAGAAATTAGAGAAAAATCAAGTGAACAAGACTAGATAGAAACAAAAAGAATTGTTTAGTTGTTTTGAATATTCTGTTGATATAGTAATGCTTAATATCTTATGTTAATGGGTCAAGTAAAATTTACAACATGAATATTATGAAATTACTAAAGGCCCAAGAAAAAAGACAGTCTTAAGACTAAGTAAAACTTTAACATCCTGCTTTTATTTTGGTAAATAAATATAAATTCTACTTATTTTAAAGCAAATTGACTTCATTCTAATTATAAAATATGTAATATAATCCAATAAATTAATGTCATGCATAAAATCCTTACTCATGGAAACTGAATATTGGATATATATATTTACCAACCCCTCCAGACGAAAATGTGACACAAGGTCTATTTTTTAGGTGGAATTTGACAGGTTTGAAATAAGAGTTTTCCTTTCATTATTCTGGTTGCCTAACTACGGTTAAAGAGCCCAGTCTTCCCAACTATTTACCCATAGCTGAAGGAAGATATAATTGGATCCATATCTTTCCCATTAGTGCTACATGAACTGCAAACAGCCTAAATAAATAAAAGTAGATTTTACAATTCAGTGAGATAATAGAATGTTTAATTCAACAATCTTTTATGTCACTTTTTAAATATGTGATACATGTATCAAAAATGTTTCTAGTTAATTAAGTTTGTAATGTTTATTATGAGTAAGATTTTTCTTTTTTTTTTTTTCATTCAGTTAATATGGTTTCATATGAAAACTGTCTTTCTCTAATATTCCTTATCAAATGATATTGAATGAGAAATAAAATCAGTGTTTTAATTAGGTTCACAACAGAAAGATATCAAAGTGATGTAAGCAGGCAACAAAGAGTCATACAGGTTTTATCAGTTTGGATCAGAAATGGATCTAATATTTAAAAAAAAGAATAAAAAAAAAAATTCTATGAGTTCTTTATAAAAAAAAAGAAGGTAATATTTGATGAACAATAATAGATTATAGAGAGACCTTCATTTCATCTGTTTGCAGGAAAGGTTTACAATAGATTTTTTTCTTAGACCAGAAAACTTTCTTGCTTATATGCACTCTTCCATTTCTAAATGTTTTTTTTTCTTTCTATATTTAACAATCATTTACATTGATAATTTACAAAAATCATTTTACCAAACAAAAGAGATAATATCTATCTCAACTCAGGTCCAGAAAAAGAAATACCTTTTATGGATGTCTTTAGGTACTAACTGACCATTATGAAGTATAAGAAAAGGGATCGTTTTTATGTCATGTAACCATTTTATCATTTTTAAATGCATCAATGAAATTTCTTTATATCTTCTGAAAAACCATTACTAATACAAAAGCTTTTGTACACTTATTTTCTGATGAAAGGCAACTGGTTGAATATTTTTTCAATCTTTTCCCATTTACTCTCTTTTACACACACACACACATATATATATAGTGTATGTTACATGTAAAAAATCCTTTACAGTATCTCAATAATAAAAAATGTAGCCTTAATGCTACAGCTTTTAGTATAAAAAGATAACATTAGTTTCTATTGTGTTGTAAATCAATTTTTTAAATCTTTTTTTTAACAAAATAGGTATGCATTAGACTAGGGTAGGATTCATTTGAGTCGATTTTCCATTACAGGATGACAGGAGCAGTTTAGTATCAGATTCTTTCATTTTGTTATTTATTTCTGGTAATAATACAGTTCAATGCTATGATTTGAATTACACTGAGTGCTTTTAGTGATTTTAATTCTTTATTGGAACGTTTCAATCATTGATATCAATTTATCTAAACAAGTATTGCATTAATTGTTAGGCTATGTATAAACTATGAATTTGATATGTACAGTTTATATTGAACAAATATTTTCAGAAAAATATAGTCAGCAATAGATTTTCTATTATTCTTAATTTTTTTTTTTTTTTACAAAATTCAAATTCTCTAACTAGTTTTTCATTATATAATATTAAAAAAAATTGGTTTATATTATTCAACTGAGGATGTTTACTTTCCATTGTCCCTGATTATTTTTGTGTTTTTTCTCATTACAAACTACAAAACCATCTATTTTATAGCAGTGAAATTAAAAATGATTTCATTTAGATTATTAGAAAATATAACCCCTACCTCCTTACTGAAGAATTGTCATTCACAAAAAAGTTACATAAAAATTAGTTTCAATGTTTAAATTTTCAAACATAAACACTTTCAGTAGCACTATAAGATAATATATAGCATTTTCTAACAATTTTATCAGCTATAACAGCTGATAAAATTGTTAGAAAATGCTATATATTTCATCAAAATATAATATGGTGGTAATTCATTTTAGAAAATATAAATCCCCAACCTCATTTGGTCACATTGACCATGAGAGTATTTTGGTCAGCCTATGAACTTTTCAGCTGACCCTCATAGTATAACTGGCAGCTTTTACTTCTATATAGCTGACATAGATATAATAAATTTCAAAATAAAATAACAAATAGACACCAATGGAAATTAAATTACTAATATCCATTCTTTGATGATATTTTACCTTTGAAATAGGAAAACTCAAAAAATGTAAAACAGTTAAGATGTCAGGTATCATGATTAGCATTATTAAGAGAATCCATCTACCATGAGATATAAAAAATGTTTACCATGTAATGAACGTATGGTCTTCATTTAAAATGGCAGTGTATTTCATGTATTATATATCTGATTTGGGGTAGATTGCAACTTGAATCCTTTAATATAGACTGGAGTAAATTATATAAATGTAAGTACCATAACAACTAACAAAGTAAAATGTACTTGTTTACAAAAAGATCATAAGATAAAGTTCTCCAATCAATTGAAGCCCAATATATCTTATTATAATGGAGATTGTGGGTTTGTCTGTCTGTAACCGAAACTATATTACTATACAAGTCACAATTCCTTTTAGTTATTTACATCACATTCTCCATGATTTTATTTTTAATTTAAACTTCAATTATAAATAAAATTGTTTTACATTATTAATACTGTTGACCATATCTACATACTAATATCATGCAATTGTATTTATATATACAACAAAATAGCGGATTATAGTGTGAATGGGAAGGCTAATTTACATATTGATCTTAAAAATTTGATTTTAATAAATATATGCTTAGTATTATTGATTTCTAATTGTTTGGTGTTATCTTATTGAATATGAGCAAAAATCTTGGGGATAAATTTTAAAAGAAATCCATTAACAAGAAGAAATAACTGTAATATTATTCTTTACTTCCTATTTTAACTAAAGAGTTAAATTAGGAAAATTTACCAATGAAAGACGGGAGTAATGGAAAATGATGGAAGAGTTAGTTTCAAAGTTGTTCTATTTTTCAATCATACCCCCTCTGTTCCAAATCTTTTTATCTGCATTCTTATTCAGTTTCATTAGTCTTTCTAATTTAATATATTTTATTACATTAAAACTTAAATACTTGCACCTGGAGGGTGCATATATTTGCTAGTCCTAATAAGTGAGAAATATTCAGATTTATAAAACAGCATATATATCAAAATTATCTCCTATGAAACTAGTCAATTCATATTAAAAAAGCCTCCCAAAATTGTAATTAGTCTGGCATCAAATATCTCTGTAAACCACCATACATTTTCTTTCTCTCTCTACATTTGTAAATCAAGACATGTGGCATAATACATAAGATATATATCAACATGTGCACATGAATGCATGAAACAAATTAACCACCAGTGAAATATAAAATGAATACATAAACAATTAATAGACTGGTCATTCTGTTGTAACATTTTCATCATTAAATCAGTAAAAGAATTATTTTTTACTATATGATGAACCTACTCAAAATAACAGCTGAAATAAAAGAAAAGACAAATTCTTAAAAAAGGAAAGAAACATTATTTCAACATTGTTTTTGGTCCTTTTAGATGCTCATTACTTTTTTTTTTATACGTGAAACATTATTTTTAGTATTTTATACAGCCTGTAACATTTGTTCGCATTGAGTAGAAGAAAACTGTTCCAGTGGAACTTGATAGGTGGATTTGCAAGTTGATAGCATGCTTTTGTCAGTAAAGAACAGGAAGAAACATTTTCTTTCTCAATTTTCTGTATGTTTGAGTTGCATTTGGTCTTCATTAATCGATTTTTCTTTTCAGAAAAGCATTCTTTATGCCTATAATTTTACAGCTTTCTTTTCTACAATTCATAAACCATTGCCAATTAATAGATTAAAATACATGTAAGAAAATAGAACAATAAACCTTAAAACATTTTCAGATCTAGGCACAATAATACAAAACCATTCTTAGTGTTACTTTTGTATTGTATTTATCTATTGGCCAATTGGTTTGTTACCATACTTACATATCTCTTGGTTATTTTTAGATATATATTTTATCTCTTAGATAGATGTTCACTTCTTTGGGACTACTTGTAATATTTAACAAAAATATATCTTAAAGGACAATATGCTAAAACATTATTTGAGAAAAAAGAAATTTGCCTTTTAAAAGAGGATTGCAATTTTAGTATTGATTTCAGACATTGCTTGTAAAATATTAACCACATTGATAACCTACTAACCTCTAATATATATATATATATATATATATATATATATATATATATATATATATATATATATATGTATGTATGTATAGTATATATATAGTTAGGTTAGTGAAGATATGAGGTCAGCAGGGCTTGATAACTGATAGTTTCTCACCTATGTGATTTTCAAACCACAGATTTAGTTTGAAAATCGCATTGGCGAGAAACTTTACTGACTTTCTCACTTAGATATACATGCTCTATCAATGATATTGAGTATTCTTTATTTATAAATATAGCAAACTATATTAACAATATTGATTTATATACATATACATATATATATATATATATATATATATATATATATATATATATATATACATATATATATATATATATATATATATACATATATATATATATATATATATATATATATATATATATATATATATATATACATATATATATATATATATACATATATATATATATATATATATATATATATATATATATATATATATATATATATATATATATATATATATATATATATATATATATATATATATATATATAGTACTGTCTTTCATTGAGCAATTGACCAATGTTTTTTTTTATTTCTCTGCCTTAAAGTATGATTTTTGTTCTTGGTCTCTCTGATACTATCTTATTCCTTTGATAATTTGTACGTTTTTAAATGATCCTAATATAATTCTTAGACAATTGTGCTTATTTCATCCAAAAGGGATACCATTAAGAATTATCTGTAAGATTTCCTTAAGTAAAAATAAAGCTTTCACTAGATTGTATATTTGTTTTGTTTTTTCTAATCTTTTAATTAAGACAAGTAATTAAAACTTTATGGCTGAAATAATTCACACTTTTCAGATACATTTTTGCTATCAAAGAAACAGATTCTCTTTTGTACTGATTTCTTTTCTAAAATTTTAAATATTCTTAAATACTTCTGGTATTTTTGACATTCATTTAATTCAGATTTAGCAAATTGACTTTCTATACAATTTTTATCTTTGAAAATATAAAGTCCAATATATTTTGACAGCCCATGGTCAATTGATAGCAGGAATAACTTTTTTTTACTAAAAAATGAAAATTCTTGTATTTTGAATTATTTAATTCAAAATACAAGGAAACTTTTAATACTGCCCCCCTCTCTCTCTCTCTCTCAAACACACACACATACACATACACACACATACACACTTTCAAAAACAGATACTTATATATACATATATAAATATATGCATATATTTAGTGTATGTTTGTGTACATGTATATTCTTTAGTCCTGTTCATTATTGTATTCCTGTTTTACATTTCATTTTGATTCTGATTTTTTTCTTTTTCATTTTTCTATGAAAATTATTTCCCATGATCTCTGATATTACTAAACAAAGTAGAATTTTCATGCTCTGTAAGACTAGCTTGCTATTATAGCATAATGAGGTGTCCTTTTTAGTTTTATAGAACTAAATTTAAATCTATGAGCGAGGTCTCTCAGAAGGAGAATATTTTTTAATTGTAAATTACACTGGTTTACATAAAAACATTTTTTGTCTGAGGCAAGAATGTGAATAGGTGTTTTTTACTAATTTGGGTGTGCTGAATTCAAATTTATAAACAGTTTTGCTCTATCATCTTTAGTTTTCTGTCTTTTAAATAGTCTCATTTTAGTATATACATAGTATATACATGGTTATTTCAACAGTTGCAGCAGCTTATTACAGATAAAACAGGATAGATAAAGAACATTGATGGAATAAATTTACTTGATGACACAATGTACACAATTCAGAAAGAATTGGCCTTGTTGAGGCATCCTCAATGTTTTGACAAGCTTAAAGCCATTGGAGAATATGAAAAGAAAAACAAAGTAAAATTAAATCATATGTAAGGCAATAAAATGTGCATCATTGGAAATTGTAATACAAATATATACCCAAAAGATTGTGTAACACAATTGTCGAGGGACACATTCCTCCTGCGCTGCGAGGGACGACAACCTCCTGCGCTGACTGCCAGTGCACTACTGGCTGTTGATTGAAACGTGTTAGCTATGCTTAACTGCCAAAATTCATCTTGATATATAGCAATATATATATAATGCAATGCTATCACATTTATTGCATAATAACTAAAAAAGGAGACATAAGTCACACAATATTAGAAATTAACCCTCAATGCATATATGCCTTTATGTACAGTATGTGTACAAAATGTACAGTATGCATATTTAAAAAACTAGAAGTGATGAATTCAGAACCCCCAAATTAGGTTAAAATAGGTATTTTTGTGCTTGCTTCAATTTCTTTGTAAACCAGTGTTATTGATATATCTACATTAACAACTAGAATAACTTTACTACAGAAGTTCTTATAGAGTAAAATAACTTTTGTTATAAATTTCCTGTTTTTTTCTACTTTTAAAACAGATGATGATGATGATTAGACATTTTAGAAGTTTAGAGACAAAGATATATTTACTCTATACATAATATATCTTCAAAATTTCACACGAGGCAAAACTTTAGAAATTTAAGAATTTAGTCTTTTATTTAAATTTTATCTAAAACTTTAGAAATTTAAGAATTTAGTCTTTTATCTGGTAATTATCAACCAATAGAATATGTAACATAATTCTAAAAAATTAAACCATAAATTATTTTTAGTTGAATTATTTATATATTTCTACCAACCTCTCTGTACAAGTTGGATAAATTTCTTAAGTGGAGTTTAACAGCTTTGAATTGAGAGCTTTCCTTCTCTTAGACTGGTTGTGAAACCAAGGTTAAAGAGTCTAGTCTGCCCTACTATTTACCCATAGCTGGAGGGAGAATAGTTGGATGCATACCTTTCCCGAGGGTATTAGTGCTATGTGAAATGCAAACAGCCTCATCCAGGATTAAATCACTGAGTCCATTTCCTACAAGATTAATAACCATTACATCATGCACTTCCAAATATGGATTACTTAGGTAAAAATTCAAGTTGTGTTTTTGAGATTTGAAACATTTCTTTTCTTCATTGACCTTTTAGCTAATTTATAATTATTAACACAATTTGACAGCCCTTTTATGTTCATATGTATAAATCAGTTGTAAATTGTATAGATAGAATTAAAGATGATAGAATTATCTAATCAAATACATACACATTTCTGCTCCAGGATTATTTTCTATAATAAAACTATTTTAAACAGATTATAAAGTAATTCTTATAAGTCAGTCATTATTCATTAATAATATATATTTCATTACAAACTCCTTTACCTTAAACGAAACCCGCAAAGTAACAAAAAATTAAATGTGAAAAATTAGGTTTCTTGTTTCCTGTGAAAAAAAAAAAGAAAAAATGTAGAAGTTTTTTAAAAATCTGATCAGTCAAAGTCAAAGATCAATTATACATTAAGGAAAAATATGAATTGATGCAATCAAATCAGGTAAATGGTAAAGGGATCCTTTTATATATATATATCTTTTGTTTAATAGCTGTTTCAATAGCCAAGTTGCATCAAATAATATTACTTGGTAGCATAAAAAAACTATATATATATATATATATATATATATATATATATATATATATATATATATATATATATATTCAAATTTATTGTATACAGTAGCTTTTACAAGTAAATTAATGTATTGACATATGCATGCAATCAGAAAACAAATAAAATTTAACCTATTTATTTTCAAATAAAATCTAATAGTACTACCTAACCATCTACTAAATTAGACATGCTAATTGTATACTGAAAAGAGCTATAATTCTAGATAATTACAAAAAGTCAAAAACCTTTAGTTAGTTTAGAAAGGAAGATTTTTTTCATCATTTGATTTACAATTTCATGATTAATTATTATATTTACAGCCTCTAAATAGTTGCTGCAATCAAAATAATGAATTTGATTTTAGATAACAGAATAAATATATAATTATCTTAAAACATAAAAAATAATGCAAGAATATCTTTTAAAGAGGAATTACAGTTATATTCATGTAAATGTATGAATTCATTAAGAAGCAACATTTATCACTAATTTTACAAAGCCAGATCAAAATTTAAGAATTCTGCTTTTCAAACTAATAACTATATTAATTCAGGTTATTTACTAAGTTTAGTTTGGTGTGGTACAATGCTGAATATGGGACACCTAGTGAAAATCAAACTCACTACCAATGGTCTGCTAATCTTGCTTCCTAACCATTACATGAATTTCCCTTAACTATTTTAATTTATACAAATAAACATCATCATAGGAAATTGAACCAGTGAAATTCAAATTCTTGATGAATTTGTTTGGATTTCACATAGTGCTTATACTCTTAGGAAAAGTATACCTCTAACTATATAGTACTCCAGCTATGGGTAAATAGTAATGCAGACAGTGCTCTTTAACCTTGGTATGGCAATCAATCTAAAAGAAGAAAAACTCTGAATTCAGACCTGTTAATCTTTGCTTAAAAAATGACCTTGTGTCGCATCCTACTCATGAAGAGGGGTTGGCAAATACATAAAAATAAACATTGTTTAATGATTACTAAAAGTAAATTTCAGGTAAGAGATTCAAATATTTATTTAGAAGGATTTGTATTTTCTATTGTTTAAAAGGCTTAATCAAAGTTCAGTTATTAATGAAAATTATGTGCTAATTATAATTTGCATGTAAATAATTCTCTTAAAGCAGAATATAAAAATAGAAAGATGAAGGAATCAATGGTATTAGCAAATGTTATTCTATGCTTTCTAGCTTTAGATTTAATTTAAACAACTTCAGAGACAACCTACAATACTTAGATGTAAAGGAATTAGGCTCAGAGATTGTTATTCAAAGTTTCTAATCAAATTTTGCAAATACATACTTTTAATTTCTTCATAGCTTTTTCTGGCATGTTAATAGGTTTTCCAGATTTTATTCAATGAAATAAATCAAAATATGAAAATTGATGAGTAAAAATAAATAAAAAAACAACATTATACTTGTTATATTTGTGTACTGTATAGTAATGTAAGAAAGGAGAGAAAGAAAGAGGAGAAGAAAAGGCTGTTGAGGACAATTCTGAATCACTGGCCGTTTTGGTTAAGCGGTAAAAAAAATGATGACAAATAATGGTTAACAAATAAGGAAAGGATGTGTTTATGATGCCCATACAAGTTTATGATATGTCAATTTAGCAAAAAGTTCTGTTTCAGAGGCCCTTATATTTCTGATAATACCGATACCAAAAACTAGATCTCTTACTTGCACCATTATTTGAGGAAATAGCATAAAAGATCATCAGTTAAAATGCACTAAAAAATCCTCGTTTTCACAAGATTTGGCCCAGAAATTGGTTTGAAAATTTAGCTATTTTAATATTTAAAACAGAAAAGGTTGTTTTACTAAGATGAAATGAATAAGATATTATAACTAGAATTCAAATTGAAAATATCTCCTCCATCATCACCAATACCTCTGATATGCTGCTTTTTACCCCACTAATTAAACTGTAACAGGTATAAGATTTTAAAAGATTGAAATTTATTTCCTTAAATGAAGGCAAAGTTTTGAAGGGAAATATTACATATATATATAAATAGGTAGTAATAGAAGAAAGGGAGGTTTAGCATTCAGAGCACTGACTTACTTGTATTCTTGTTTGCTGTGGTAATGTAAAAAGGAAAGTCAGCTTCAGAGCATGGCACATAGCTGATTTTATTGGTGACATAGTCATTTGTAGGGTGGCTGAGAAGTCTTAATTTAGCTAATCACTGACAGAGCCATAATGGTGGTCAATATGCAGCTTGCATGAGTATAGATATGACTGTGTAAGGGTTTCTTATGCAACATGTGTTTACAAGGGAAGAGGACTATAAGTGTGTTCTCAATACATGTGGTTTGTGTATAGGAGAGATGTAACAGGAAATGACCATTTAAGAGGGGTCTTTACATGGCACTTGCTACAGTGAGTAAGATATCTTTGGAGATGCTATGCTACACATGTATATGTGGACAAGAGTATTGAGTGGAATGTTATCTGTGAATAAACTGCAAAGTTGAGAATTGTTGTGTATATCTGCAGACAGTTCTGTGTGAGGGTTTTCATAAGTGGCTAGATCAAGGGTCTGTCATGTGTGCTTGTGGTCTGTTGGGTGTGCTATCTGATCATGCTACAAGAAAGGTGCATCACATTGTGTGACTAGGCTGGGGTCTTGTTCCCAGTTGTTGCTGGCCTGAACTGCCAAGAAAAGAAAGAGAGAGAGAGTGGAAATTTTGGTGTATTTAGTTCTTTGGTGGCACTGCTTGTTGTGCCTTCCAATTGGCAAAAAGTGGTCATGTGACCTGCTCACCACCTTGTCTGTAGAGTAAGCAGTCAGTATTGTGTGATCATATGCCATCCTACTTTTTGACTTTGACAAGTCATGAATCATAACAATATTTGACTGAGAGTTTAATGTATAGAAAACTTATTCCAATAATATTTGAAAAATTATTTTTTAATTTACAAGGAAAATTATTATAAATTCAGTGTTAATAGGAAATATATACTTTAACTATGCTTACTGTCATTCAATGACTTTCAGTTTGTGTGTGTATATGCATGAATGCATGTGTGGGTTGGGTAATGTCATTAGTTCATTTTTTTGTGAATTATAAAAACATTTCTAGCCAATAATCTATGGAGTAACCTGAAAACAATTTATAGATTAAACTGCAAAATATTATATGAACCTATATTAATATTTTTTATTCTGCTTGAGTTTTTAAACAGTAATTGAATTAGTTGTTGATATCTTTATTAATTTCATTCTCAAATGAATTCTGATTAAATCTTCATTAAAAATACATACAAAGTCAAATGAATAAAGCATTTTTAGTAGTCATTTGTTGTAGGCATTTACCCAACCCATTCACCATGAGTAGGATGTGACGCAAAGTTGCAAGTATGGTGTATTTAGTGAAAATAAAACTCACTTTCCAGTAGTAATGGATTTGCAAGATTAGATTGCTAACAATTATACCACAATAGGACACCCTTGGTATTTACCCAACCCATTTGCCATGGGTAGGATGTGACACAAGGTTGCAAGTATGAGGCATCCAATGAAAATCAAATTTACTATTACAGTAGTAATGGGTCTACAAGACTAGCTTGGTAACTATTACACTACAATAGGATGCCCGTAGTCATCTGCTGCTTACACATAATATTTTGAATAAAATCTTAATTCATATTGTTTCTATACATATAAGACTGAAATATTCTTTCATTATGATTATTACATAATTAAACACAGCGTAATGCAATGAATTACACACTTATTATTTAATTAATTGAATTAGAATATATTTAGTTCTTGTATAGGTTTTATTATCTTTGATTTATAGT
>CM042153.1:83300211-83311663 GCA_023376005.1 Doryteuthis pealeii
CCAATTCATTATATATATATATATATATATATATATATATATATATAATTTATATATATATATATATATATATATATATATAATTGGTTTTGATTTGTGTTGTTTGGTTTACATAAAAACATATTTAAATGCTTTCATTTCTTCTTTGAAAAAGACTTTTTTTTTTAAAATGCTCAAAGCATACAATTGTATGTTTCTGTTTGTATTTATTTTGTTTTCATTTTTGTAAAAACTATGCATTAGAAATATGAAAAAAGTTTCCAAACAACAGATTACCAGAAAATTTGTATATTTTTTTACATAATTCTTTACCAACCGCAAGGCAAACATACAGACAATTTTATAAAATGTGTTTGAATCCTAATTTTGATTTTATTTTCTCTTTATTTGTTTGTCTTACTTAATTTGCAAGTCTGCCAACAAGTTTGTCCTTGTGAATGAAGCCCTAGAAGAGTTTCTTCTACATTTGTATCAAGAAACACTGTTGTGGCTATTCCTTTTTGTATTCTTTTTACTGCTCCGAGGCGGGAAGGGGCTATACAGAAAACAAAGTGTAAGTAACGGGCTGACCCTTCAATGTTGAGCTGTATAGCTTCGTCACTGCGTACAGTACAGTCCATGGGTGTTTTCATGCTTGTTGTAAATAGGCCTTTCATATATTACTGGCAGTAGCAGATCCATGGAAAACGAACAACACGTCTTTGTCATCAACTGATTTACGCAGAAACGCGTTTTAGATCTTATTGCCATAAGTAAGTCACAGCCTCATTTCTTGAGGTAAAAACCAAAGTTGCAAAAAATAATATTGTTTTCATGATGGCCAAACAAGGACAAATAATAAAACTGAAACATATTTCAGATTCCGCCTCAAAGAGGAGGTGTTCACTTATTATTTCATCATTTATTTTGCTTTTTCTGTTTTGTTTTGTTTGGTAATCATGTGCAAGAAATGTTTTTTTCTAAACTTTAGTTTACCCTTCTTGAACAGTGGCTGAGAATTTACTTGTGGTCATAATATCTTTGTCATGTTTGGGCTAAATTTGTCTCTTTGTATACATATCTATATATTTATCTATATATACATATGGGTCGTTCTCTACTAAAGATCTACTGATCAGTTATAGTAAATGATTTAAATAAAAGAGATTCAATGTACTATATGCCAAGTAAAATCCATTTCACATGACTTTAATTCAATAAAATATATTCAAGATATCTGCAGATGAAGAGTTGATTCATTTTTATTGCTATCTCTTTATAATACTTTTATAAAAAGCTTTCAGCAACTATTTTACCTGAATATTGTCAAAATAATATTTTATATGCAGCGTATAATTTTTGTTTTAAATTGTGAAGTAAAGCTAGAAATATTAGCAGATTTATATGAAATTCAATATTAAAGAAATTATTTCTAGTAAACTTTGCTGGTATTGTTTAAAATTCACATGACAAATACTTAAAAATGCCTTTTTATAGTTCCCAACCTGAATACACTTTAATAAATATAAATATAAATAAATAACTTTTTCTTTAGTTATAGTTATAAATAAGAATTTTCCTCATGTTAAAATATCACGCATTTTGGTAATCTTTAATTTCTCAGTATTGTGTTTTGGAAGCATCTTAGTCCCTTTAGAATGCTCTCTTAATGTGCAGTAATCTTTTTTTTAAATAAAAAGTTGGCGTATCTCTAGAAAGAAATTTTGCTTATATAAAGCTATTTCAATATCTTAAACTCTAAATACAATATCTGGTAAGATTTAAATAAACAGAATGTATCATGGATACAGTACACATGAATAAAAATTACATATTCAAAATAGTAAATGCCATATGAAAACACAAAAAATATTATCAGTATACTACAAAATAATATGATCAACTATCTATCAACAAAAAATGTATAGAAAAGTATATATAGGTTTTTATTAATATTTCTCATAGATTTCAGCTTCTCTTTTTACTAGTTACATATACATGCATTTCTATTTTACTATATATATATATATATATATATATATATATATATGTGTGTGGTGTGTGTGTGTGTGTGTGTGTATGAGTGTGTATATATATATATGTGTATATATATATATATATATATATATATATATATATATATATGTATATATATTCTGATTTTTCATCCCTTATATTTTTTATATACTTGAATAGGATCAGACTATTACTTATTATTCTCAGTGAAATTTTCATCTTTTAAATAGATATCAAGTTATTGGCTATAGATATTTATAAGACATACAAAAAAACAGACAGTAAAAAACTGAATCATTTTTTCTCATTGCCATGAATTTCAATGAAACTTCAATGCTTTAGACACACATATGAAATAATCATTTTCCTTTATTTTTATTTTCAAAGTTGCGTTAGTAATAGTGAAAAGTCATTAGCAAAGGACTAATCAGAAGTTAAGATATCAAATCAAGAAAAAGAAAATTCTAAGAAATTTCCTATTTTTTGTTATTTCTGAGAATTTTATTTTTAGAAAATTCTGACATTTCATTAAACTAAGGGAATTTGGTAGCAATAATTAAGGAAAATAATCACTTCCTATGTGTGTCTCAGCTATTGAAATTTTATCATAATTTGTACCAATAATAGAAAATGGTTCAGTTTTTTTTCACAGTCTGTTTTTGTTGTTGTTTTTTTAATACTGTAGGAGCTACCTTCAAACTGTAAAATTATATAAATTTTTCTGGTCTTTCAAAGTAAAAGGTGTTTAGTAGTCATATCTGGTGTTATTTCTGTCATGTAACAGAGTATACTTTGCCTTTGCATTATGTATGTATTAATGTGTCTGTGTAGATGTGAGAATGTAAATCTCTGAAGGTAATGTATAGCTACAACTATTACAGTTCCTGCTGTATTATCATAGTGGATGTGTTATATGGTTATCACCATGTTTATTTATCTTCATATGAAAGTCTATTGTAATGAAATTCTAATAGAATACTTCTAAGTAAGTTATACTTTTTATTTGCATATCTTAAGATTATTCCGCTTTTCTTCTCAGACTTTTATATATACATAAATAAATGAATATATATATATATATATATATATATATATATATATATATATATATATAATATATATATATATATATATAATATATATATATATATATATATATGTATATATATATATATATATATATATATATATATATATATATATATATATATAAAATATTTAAAATAATAATAAGAAAAATTAAGTTAAATAAAATAATAATAGAATTTTTTTTAAAACATAATCCATTTTGCAGACCTTTATTTTTTATAAAATATCTTATTCTCACCTGCTGGACCCATAAAAACACTTTATATATATATATATATATATATATATATATATATATATATATATATATATATATATATATATATATATATTTAAAATATTTAAAATAATAATTTAAAAAATTAAATTAAAAAAATAATAATAGAATTTTAAAAAAAAGCATAATCCATTCTGCAGACCTTTTTTTTCATAAAATATTTCATTCTAACCTGCTGGACCCATAAAAACACTTTATATATATATATATATATATCTATATCTATATCTATATCTATATATATATATATATATATATATATATATAATTATTCAATCTATTATTCAGTCATATTCTAAAATAAAAGAACTCAAGGATATTCTTAGGCGCTTATACTTGCTGAGAAAGCAGTTTAAGAAAAATGTAAAATGATAAACTAAATATTAGCATGTTATACACCCATTGTCTATAATTACAATTTTTGTTGTGCTTCTCATTTCTCCCATTTTCAACCCAACACATATACATAACATAGGTTTTGCCACTCTTGGATCTGTTTAAACAACAAAAAAGTAAAACAAAAACAAAAAAAAATTTGTCATTAAAACAGATTATAAATATGAGTTCTTTTATAAATGCATAATTTAAAAAATCCATCATAACTCAAGTTTAAATTGTTTTCATTTGAATCTTTTTAATTATTGAAATGTTGTGTTTGATGAGAGTTATCTTTAAAAAAAAGACAGTTGTGAGGAATATTTTTGAGTTATACTGAAGTCAAAAGAATAGATTTTGTTGGTGTATTTTCATTGTTATCATTTGAGTCGTCCTTTTTTTGTCAATATAAAAAGAAAATAATCATCAGATAAAAGTTGCTCATACATGAAAGAAAATCAGTAGAGTTGATTAAAACAAGTAAAAATATTATCAGAAAGTCACTTTCCAAAATCATTGTAGAGTTTTTAGTTTTTCAAAATTAATTTTATGTGATAAGATCAGCCGAAAATTGCATTTAAAGTAAATGAATACTGATCAACTATTTGCCTTTGTATTTGCCAGCATCCTTTTATTATCTAAAATACAAAAGTTTTTTTTAGTAAATTAAGCAAAATCTCACATCATAGCATATTGGATTCAATTTGAATGGATCATTTTACTTTTAAACTATACCAGCAAGTTCTACAAATGATAATATAATAAAGCATGCCCATGAAAAGCTAAAAACATCTTCATGATAAAACTGAATGGTTTAGTCATTGAGTTTCTCTAATTAAACTTTTAGGAATGATATTAATTAAATGAGTGTTTACGTCTATAAAATATAATCTCTGAATAAACATTTAATACCAAAGAAAGACAAGTTTATGACTCATCTCATCTCTAATGTAACAACATGATGATTTATGTGTAATGCAAATTGATAAATGCTTATTACAAGATGGTCATTCCTAAAGAGAAAAGAATTTACTCATAAGTTATTAGTCCTTATTATAATCTTTTAACTAGTTTTTCCTTAATCACACTTCTCTTGCTTGTGGACTGGAAATATAGAATATGTCTTTGGCAAGATTTTAATTTGTATTCCTTGGGACCTGTTTCACTGTGACAGTATTATTGCTAATTTGACCATAAAGACTTCATAAGAAAACATTGTTCAAATAAGCCATATAGTCTTATTCCTTTTTTATTTAGCAGTCATAGAATAACAATCTTAGAGTTATGATAAAGATCAATTGAAGTGGGGTAAAGGAAGAGCTAGTTAAAAAATGAAGAATAATGACAATGTCTAATGTAAGAAAAGTCAAGTTTATTACAGGTTATTAGTAATTGCTTTTGTTTCTTGAAACATTTGACTTGAAACAAGCAAATGTACAATTGAACTTTTCTATCAATAGTTGTTCTCATTCTTATAAATATATTTCAAACACTATTTTATCAAATAATAATTCATTAACTCCAATTTAAAATTGATCTAGTAAAAATCGATTTTGCAACAAGAAATTAAAAACCTGTGCCAGAAAATTTGATAAGAAAACTAAAAAGAAAGATATTTCAAGACAAAACTAACAAAAATTATTTTCATTATTTTTTCTTATCCTCAGTAACTAATTAATGAACAATTTATTTTATATTTTATCTATGAATTAAATAAAAATGATCTTACCCAATGGTTCTAACTTTTATTGATTCCTGCATTAGCCAAAATAGAATTTTAAAATGTAATAAGTAAATATTAGTGTGGAGAGAAGGAAGTAAAATATATGAATTTCCTAAGACAATTGTATTTTGAAGATAATTACATTAAGTCTTTGATTGAAGTTTCAAGGAAAATTAGGCTTTTTTAGAGGTTGTTCATAAGGAGTTAATTTCTTTTTAGCCAATTTCTAAAGGAGATTTTTTTAAAAAAGAAAATCAGTTTTCTTTTATAACTCAAAATATTTGAATTAAGGCAAATATTCCATAGAATGAATAAATATAATAAAGATATTTACTCATAAAGTATTGCTACTTTGGGATCCCCCAAACTATTGAAAATAAAATAAAAAGAGGTCATATCTTAAAAAATATTTCTACTTTAAAAGAACTCTATTGAACATTAGGAAGATATTAAACAGATACAGATTATAACATGAAGATTTTAATGACCAAATTATTTTTACCCGGTAAAAAATTAAAGAACAAGTTCTTAGATGTTCTCTTTATTTTATCCTTAGGTTATTTAGCTTAACAGCAGTAAAATAATTGAATTCTGTAATGCTATATAGTGCATGAGAAAAACAAAATTAAGAATCTTATCTTTTGGAAAAGAATCTTCAGCCATCAGTCTGTCGAAGTGTGGAAAAAATATGACAGTCATATTCAAATATCTAAAATGTTTTACATCAAATAAAAAAAGAATAAGACAGCACTGATTTAGTAACAACAAGTTTCTATTTTAGTGCTTAGAGGATTTTTGTTTAATTGGATCATCCATTCAAAATGGAAACATATAATAAATTATCTTTTCAAGATCCATGTTGGTATATTTATAGATACTGTTTAAATTCATTGGTGTTATAGATGATCAAACATCTTGAAGGCTATCTTAGTATCAATCAAGTTTTAGAAAGATTTATGGATTACAAATAAATAATTGCTACCACCAAATAATATAAATTGTGATTTCATAGTAGACATTTTTTTTTTTTCATAAATTATTTCCAAATCAAAGAATCTGTTTATTGTTTTCATGTAGAATTCTTATAAATTTCTATTGGTTCGATAATAAAAATTGCAGTTTTTATATCCTATTACACAATTCCATAAAGTTATATTTAATTAAAATATAAAAAGAAAAAATTCAATGTATGATTTTATTTTATTTATTCATTAATTTCTAAATCTTGACTATTAGATATTAAATCTCTAAAAACAAAAGGTCAAAATGCAATTTAAAAAAATCCTATTTATTAGCCAATATCCAGAGAATTAATTATGAATGAACTAAAACATTAAAATTTTCAAATCAAAAACAAAATTAGATAAGTCAGTAGACCTTTCATCTAAAAAATAAAATGTAAATAGAACTGGTAATACTTTCTGTAAGAATTTGACAGTTATTTCTAAAAAAAAATGTGTTGTAAGTAAATATCTGTTTAAAGTGATACATTAATTCAGTACATATATAAGAGGTAGCTGCTAACTGGAAACTTTGGCCAAAATATTTTTTTTTTAAAAATTAAATCAGAAGATTGACATTCAATGCATTTTCCAGTTTATATAACATTGATAAAATTCATATTAGTTTGAGTTTTTATTTTGAAAATAACTGATATTCTCTAAATAGTTATGTTGTTTTTTTTTTAAACAAAGAGATACTTGAATTAATCTAAATGAATCGAATATAAATAAATGAGAGAAAAAATCAAAGTGTTTATATATGTGTAAAGATAATTTTTGTAGTTATAGGAAAAAGAAAAGAAAAGTTCTCATATTTTGAAGAATTTGTGGCACCAGCTGTTAATAGTTTATGAATTGCTGTCTTGTTCATGGCGACTAGAATTTTTAAAAAAACATATTAGTTTGATTTCTACAATTATCTATAAAGATACCCATATAAGAATGTTAAGTAATTATGAGCTATAACATGAATGGATGCAAATCTATGCATCTATGCTTAAATATTCAATTATTTTTTAAGTGAAATTCCTGCATTGAAAAATACATTTTAATTTAAGACCCATACAAAATAGTTGATAATAATCTCAATATTAGGGTAAATTCTGTTGAAATGACCTAAGATGTTTATAAAATAAAGTGTAAATTCTAATGACACATAAAAATTAATATCAATACTTCACATGAATTACATTCAGTTTTTAAGGAATAAAAAAAAATGTTTCTGATTATGTTAGTAATGTACCTTTTGTTTTTATATGGTTAAATCTTTTAGCTTGAATAAATGTTAAATTCTCCAATGCATATTTTATTTAAAAAGTATAACCTTTAACATCAAATTCTTTATTTTGCAATAACTGAGAAATCTAAAAATATAATTAAGATTGGAACAATAAAGTTGAAATAAAGAATAAATACATTTTGTTTAGCAATATATAAAATTAGCTTGATTACTAAACCAATTCATTTTAAAAAAAATGTTATCATTAATTATGAATGGCAATCCCTATTTTAATTTCATAGGTTTGATCCTATCTTGGCATGCAAACTTTTATATATTTTATTCTAAGAAGCTGACTCTTCAATCTGCATAATAATTTCATGTAAACATCATATACACTGCATTTAAAGTGAAAACCTTATCCCAAAACATAAAATATGCAAATATACATTATGATTTTTTAAAAGAAAGTATAATCTCATGCCTTAGTAGAGAATGACTCATATTCTGAATTGTGGCTTTATTATGCTTGATTTAGTTCCTCCAATTGCAGCCTCCTGCAGGGGTTAAATGTCAAAGTCAAGAGTGTACAATCAAGTCAAATGTTACAGCCTAAAGGTTCTCTTTTCACAGAACATTCTCCTCTCTTAAAATAGTTTCATTTGAAAACAGCCAAACTGAAAATTTACACATGAATATGTCAGAAATTAACCAAAGATTAAACTTAATTACAGAAATACTTAGTGTAATAAAAATCAAATATAATCATTTCACAGACAAAAGTAACAAAATTCAAAGCAGATAAGCACTGAAATACCCAAATATGAATTTACTTTTAAAAATGGCCAGAAAAAAAAAAATATATATAAACTTTGAAACAGATTGAGTAAATTCAATGATACTGAAAGTAAACATTTCAGGCAAATTCTGTCTTGTATCTTCTTTTCTATTTCATCATTTAAAAGATGTTAACAATGAATTGAAATTAAGATAGATTATTTCAAGCAAATAAAAATGATGAATATTTTTTTCAAAAGTTGTTTTTTAAATAAGCAACTCAAGTTTGGCTACACCAATTCTCAGATACAGTCAATAGTTTTGCTGCTTCTATGAATACACAAATAATCATTATCTGTAGATTTCTAGTTGAATATTCAAATTGTCATAATTTTTATTATCATTAATTCGCATTGTGCAATCTTTTTAGACTAAGTATAGATATTGTTAAACAATTTGAATAAATATACTTTTTAAAAGTTATGTTCAATAAAAAAAATACTGATAGTATTTAAAAATAAAATAATCCATTTTATGGTATAAATATCATATTTTAAATCATTGGAATAGATATTATAATGAATTAAGTTTTGCTTTTTGTGTTGTTTGCTATTCTTAGAGAATATGTAACATGTCTTTTTGAAGTGTTGGAGGTGATGTATTTTATTCTATTTTGCTAGTTTGTGATTATTGTAATGATCTCTTTTATCCAACAGAAAAAATATATATTATTAGAATTATATTCTTATAAGCATGTACAATGTAAAAATATTTTTTTTAATTCTTAGGGTTAATTGAACATGAAACAAATGCAACATTTTATTTTCTTGATTTTTTAAATGTTTTGTCAGTCATTTAAGTTTTTTGTAGTCAAGTAAAAACTGCCACTTTAAAAGTAAATGCATCAAATTGAAAAAAAAATAAATTTATTTTAATTTTTAAATTTTTATAAATATAAACAAAGATCTTGTAAAATGTCTTATTCACCTCCTTCTAGTTACTTATTTTAGATGTAAACCCAAATAATGTTGCTAAGTATCTGCTGCTATGGCAACAAATAATCTTTTCAAATATCGTGAGATAACTTCCCAAGGAATGGTGTTTGAATGCCTTTCCTACTCCATCCATTGTCCTAGTCTTTATTTGCTGATAGTGTTCTTTTTATTTTTGAAATATTTTAAACATCTAATTGATACTTTAATTTTAGTTTGTAAGAGGAAATTTTCTCACTTTTAGCTTTATTTTTTTCTTAAAATTCAGCTACATTTTAATCCTTTAGAATATACACTATAATTTTTTCCAACTAAAAAAGTTTGCACAGTGCTTTTTTGAAGTGGAGGGTACTCTGTATTTCCCTAATTCAATTATTTTTTATCAAAGTCAGTTTGATGTATTAACAAAAATGTGTCCTGTTTGTTTTTCAGCTGAGAAGCTACATTCTGATTTTAAAATACAGGCTCATTTAAAATCTGATGCAATAAAAAATATAATTTTTTGAGTGAATGGGGAAGTGATTAAAAAAGCATTAAGTATATTCTATAACACAGCATCAGATATCAAATTAGTTTAAGCACTTTTTAGAACCCTAATAACCATGTTGATGTTTTCAAAATATTTGCAGCAAAGGAAGTATAGCATAAAAGAAATTCTATAAGAGTAGCCAAACGTTATAACTATTAGGAACTGAATAATCATAGTTTGGCAGAAAATATCAATTTCCTTATGATTACATTAGGAAAATTGAAAAATATATTAAAAAGAAAACTTCTTTTTGAGATTAAACCTTTTAATAAATTGAAATAACTTCTGAGATCATCATGTGCATTAATGAATATTATGATAAAAATAATTGTCCTAATACAAAAGCTTCTTACTAAAATAAAAGCAACAGATTAACTTTGGGAAAAAATGTTTAAGATATAATAAGTATGTATAGATTTTTTTTCCTGTAAAGCAAATTAAATCAAAATTCTTCTTTTTAGTAGTCTGTATCCTATCCAAGCTCATTTAATTATCATATTTCTTTTTGTCACAAACTGATACATTATATTCTCTTCCCTAAACAAGCTGTTTGCATGAGGCATTTATAGTTCTGTTCTCAGCTGGATCTCTGTGTTGAGTGCATCAGCTTATACAGCTAGAAATTATTTGACATTTGTGGTATTATTTAGAAGAAGAAAAAAAAATGAAAGTATTTTATACTGAGATAAAAATAAATATTATCCAAAATTATGTTGTTGTGACATACTTGTTCACTTTTGAAATTTGGCATATTAGAAATAAAATATGAACAACTTAAAATGCAAGCAAAATAAAACTTGTTAAACGGCCAAGACATAATTGGATTTTTTTGTGATTTTAATGATTTCATTTTTTCTTGGCTTTTTTTTCTTCAAGGGTACAGATCTTCCAGCTGAGATTTTTGGGAAAAACCTAATTGGCTAAAGATGGTGCATAGTTAAAAAAGGAAGTAATGCTTCATATACTTATCTTTAGTCAATTCTTTTTCTTTATTCTCAGAAGTAAAGTGTTTATCTATTGTGTTTTGAAAAACACCAGAAAGATAATCCTTTACATCTTGGCTAGAAAATGGCTGGCATTTTTAAGTTTAGGATATAAATTTGAAATATGTTACTTTTCCCCCTAGCACATAAATAAATGTCTTCTCAATAAAGAATGACTACTTTGGCTAAACAATAAAATGCAAAATAAGTGCTTGGACAATATTTTAGGAATGTCCTATGATCAAGTGACTGATTCTGGCACACAAAATGTAATGAAAATAATCCTTAATTAAAAAAAAAAAGTACTGATCACAGGTAAGTAATCATGAGAGATGTATGTATGACATGTTTCTGTAGATACCAGCTAAATCAAAGTGTTGCAAATTAGAAATGATTGTTTGTTTTGATTGTTGTAACCACTGTATTCTGACCAAAATGATTGTGTGTTGTATATTAACCTTATATTTCAGGATGGGTGGTGGGCAACATTTT
>CM042153.1:83311763-83319263 GCA_023376005.1 Doryteuthis pealeii
CCAAGTACGAATGATTTCATATTAATCCTATGTTAGTTGAAAAGAAATAATCAAACATTATAAAAATTTTTTGACCAAGCAAATATAAAGTCCATTAGCTCTATGAATTTCTATAAAATTCAAATCAAAGAAAATTTCAAAAAATCAGATCTAAGAAAATCCTTGCTTTAAGAATATTTCAGATTGATTATTTCGTGAAAAGCCAAAAAATCTTTTATTGTTGACACTAAATCTCTTAACAAAATCATTGTGCCTTCATTTACTTAAGGATTTTTGTGAAGAAAAATTAAAATACAGAAAAATAGGAAACTTGTATTATCAAATTTGAAATTACAATATTAAATACTGATCCATTTTAGAGCCTATAAATTTGGTAACTGAATGACATAACAAACTATTTTAAATTAAAACTTTCTAAATCAAAGTGATTCATAGGAATATGACTTAAAAATGTTCAAAAGAATTTTTTAAAGATATTTTAAAATCCCTAACTCTTCTCTTGCTAAAAAAGAAAGTCATTATAATTTGCTAAATTATAGCTCATAGGAGGTTAAAGAAATAAAGCAGCTTAAAATTAACATTTTCAGGTGATTTGTAAAGTATGACCTTAATTTTGACTTATCGGAATTTCACTTTTTTTTCAGTCAGAGGATAAGAAATATATATAAAAGAATAAGAAGTATATATGAAGACATATTTAGTTATATAATTCTCCTCTTTTAGTTTAACTCATTCTCTCATTTTTTATGCTATAACCGCTAAAATGTACTAAATATCCAAGCACCGACCTACACTGCCGTGCGAGGAAGTGTAGAAGTGAGTGAATTCCGAGTACAGACTAGCCAGTGAGGTGGTAAGGTGAATAGCCAATATGCTCCAGGCAGCTTTCACCTCTCCTCTCGGGTACCGCTATTCACAATCCTCTCTTGGAAAAAGGTATGAAGCCTCTCATTACCCAGCTTGGATTATATAATACCACTACAGTTTCTTCTAACAAGGATAGTTTTGGCATTTAAATAACCCATGGAGGTGATATGCCATTAATCCAAAGAAACAAAACCAAACCTATCAGGATAAATGATAAAACACAGTAGGAAATACTAATGTTTGCAGAATTTTATAAAAAAATGTATGTATAAATTCATATACTTGTATTTTGGGAGCCTAGAACTTTAAAAAATTAAATATTTGACAATATAGAAAAGCACACAGTACATCAGTAAAATGGGTTAATTAGTTTGGCATATTTTCTTCAAAGCATATTTAGTAGATACATTTTCTGTTTACCAGAACCATTGTTTAAAACTATAAATCAAAGATAATAAAACCTATACAAGAACTAAATATATTCTATTTCAATTAATTAAATAATAAGTGTGTAATTCATTGCATTACGGCTGTGTTTAATTATGTAATAATCTATAATGAAAGAATATTCAGTCTTATATGTATTAGAAAACCAATATGAATTAAGATTTTATTCAAAATTTATGCTGTAAGCAGCAGTACTACGGGCATCCTATTGTAGTGTAATAGTTACCAAGCTATCTTGTAGACCCATTACTACTGTAATAGTAAATTTGATTTTCATTGGATGCCCATACTTGCAACCTTGTGTCACATCACTACCCATGGCAAATGGGTTGGGTAAATACCAAGGGTTGTCCTATTGTGGTATAATTGTTAGCAATCTAATCTTGCAAATACTTACTACTTGGAAAGTAGAGTTTTATTTTCACTAAAATACACCATACTTTTGCAACTTTGGCGTCACATCCTACTCATGGTTAAGGGTTGGGTAATACCACAACAAATGACTACTAAAAGATGCTTTTATTCATTTTGACTTTGTATGTATTTTTAATGAAGATTTAATCAGATTCATGAGATGAAATTAATACAGATATCAACAACTAATTCATTACTGTTTAAAAACTCAAAGCAGAATAAAAAATATTATATAGAGTTCATATAATATTTTGCAGTTTAATCTATAAATTGTTTTCAAGGTTACTCCATAGATATTGGCTAGGAAATGTTTTATAATTCACAAAATGAATATGGACATTACCCAACCCACACATGCATTCATGCAATACACACACAAACTGAAAAGTCATTTGAATGACAGTAATGCATAGTTAAAGTATATATTTCCTATTAACACTGAATTTTAATAATTTTTCCTTGTAAATAAAAAATAATTTTCAAATATTATTGGAATAAGTTTTCTATACATTAAACTCTCAGTCAAATATTGTTATGATTCATGACTTGTCAAAGTCAAAAAGTAGGATGGCATATGATCACACAATACTGACTGCTTACTCTTACAGACAAGGTTGGTGAGCAGTCAAACATGACCACTTTTTTGCCAATTGGAAGGCACAACAAGCAGTGCCACCAAAGACTAAATTACACCAAAATTTCCACTCTCTCTCTCTTTCTTTTCTTGCAGTTAGGCCAGCAACAAACTGGAACAAGACCCCAGGCCTAGTTCACACATGTGATGCACCTTTCTTGTAGCATGATCAGATAGCACACCAACAGACCACAAGCACACATGACAGACCCTTGATCTAGCCACTTATGAAAACCCTCACACAGAACTGTCTGCAGCATATACACAACAAATTCTCAACTTTGCAGTTTATCACAGATAACATTCCACTCATACTCTTGTCCACATATACATGTGTAGCATAGCATCTCCAAAGATATCTTACTCACCTGTAGCAAGTGCATGTAAGACCCCTCTTAAATGGTCATTTTCCTTGTTACATCTCTCCTATACACCCACATGTATTGAGAACACACTTATAGTCCTCTTCCCTTGTAAACACATGTTGCATAAGACCCTTACACAGTTCATATCTATACTCATGCAGCTTGCATATTGACCACCATTATGCTCTGTCAGTGATTAGCTAAATTAAGACTCCAGCCACCCCTTACAAATGACTATGTCACCAATAAAATCAGCTTATGTGCCATGCTCTGAAGCTGACTTTCCTTTTTACATTACCACGCCAAACCAGTAATACAAAGTAGTCAGTGCTCTGAATGCTAAACCTCCCTTTCTTCTATTACTACCTATTTATTATATATGTAATATTTTCCCTTCAAAACTTGCCTTCATTTTAGGAAATAAATTTCAATCTTTTAAAATCTTATTACCTGTTACAGTTTAATTTAGTGGGTAAAAAGCAGCATATCAGCAGGTATTGGTGATGATGGAGGAGATATTTTCAATTTGATTCTAGTTACTAAGTTATTCTTATTCATTTCATCTTAGTAAAACAACCTTTTCTGTTTTTTAAATATTAAAATGCCACTAAAAAATCCTCGTTTTCACAAATTTTGGCCCAGAAATTGGTTTTTGAAAATTAGCTATTTTAATATTTAAAAACAGAAAAGGTTGTTCTAAGATGAAATGAATAGATATTATAACTAGAATTCAAATTTGAAAATATCTCCTCCATCATTTCACCAATTACCTCTGATATCGCTGCTTTTTACCCCACTATTAAAACTGTAACAGGTATAAGATTTTAAAAAGCATTGAAATTTATTTTCCTTAAATGAGCAAAGTTTTGAAAGGCGGAAATATTACATATATATATAAATAGCGTAGTAATAGAAGAAAGGGAGGTTTAGCATTTCAGAGCACTGACTTTTACTTGTATTCTTGTTTGCTGTGGTAATGTAAAAAGGAAAAGTCAGCTTCAGAGCATGCCATAGCTGATTTTATTGGTGACATTAGTTCATTTTGTAGGGTGGCTGAAAGTTCTTAATTTAGCTTAATCACTGACAGAGCCATTAATGCTGGTCAATATGCAGCTTGCATGAGTATAGATATGACTGTGTAAGGGTTTCTTATGCAAACATGTGTTTACAAGGGAGAGGGACTATAAGTGTGTTCTCAATACATGTGGTTTTGCTGTATAGGGAGATGTTAACAGGAAATGACCATTTAATGAGGGGTCTTTACATGGCACTTGCTACAGTGAGCTAAGATATTCTTGGAATGCTTATGATACACATGTATATGTGACAAGAGTATTGAGTGGATGTTATCTTGTGGAATAAACTGCAAGTTGAGAATTGTTGTGTATATCTGCAGACAGTCTGTGTGAGGTTTTCATAAAAAAGTGGGGGCTAGATTTCCCAAAGGGTCTGTCATGTGTGCTTGTGGGTCTGTTGGGGTGCTATCGATCATGCTACAAAAGGTGCATCACATTGTGCTGACTAGGCTGGGGTCTTGTTCCCAGTTTGCTGGCCTGGAACTGCCAAGAAAGAAAGAGAGAGAGAGTGGAAATTTTGGTGTATTTTAGTTCTTTTGGTGGACTTTGCTTGTTGTGCCTTCCAATTGGCAAAAAAGTAGGTTCATGTGACCTGCCCCACCTTGCTGTAGAGTAAGCAGTCAGTATGTGTGATCATATGCCATCCTACTTTTTGACTTTGACAAGTCATTGAATCATAACAATTATTTGACTGAGAGTTTAATGTATAGAAAACTTATTCCCAATAATATTTTGAAAAATATATTTTTTAATTTACAAGGAAAATTATTATAAATCAGTGTTAATAGGAAATATTATACTTTAACTATGCTTACTTTCATTCAATGGACTTTTTCTTTGGTGTGTGTATATGCATGAATGCCATGTTGTGGGTTGGGTAATGTCATTAGTTCATTTTTTGTGAATTTAAAAAAAACATTTTTCTAGCCAATAATCTAGGAGTAACCTTTGAAAACAATTTATAGATTAAACTGCAAAATATTATATGAACCTATATTAATATTTTTATTCTGCTTGAGTTTTTAAACAGTATTGAATAGTTTGTTGATATCTTATTAATTCATTCTTCAAATGAATTCTGATTTAAATTTCATTTAAAATACATACAAAGTCAAATGGAATAAAGCATCTTTTAGTAGTCATTGTTGTAGGATTTACCCAACCCATAACCATTGAGTAGGATGTGACGCCAAAGTTGCAAGTATGGTGTATTTAGTGAAAAAAAACCTACTTCCAGTAGTATGGATTTTGCAAAGATTAGATTTGCTAACAATTTAACCACAATAGACACCCTTGGTATTTACCAACCCATTTGCCATGGGTAGGATGTGACACAAGGTTGCAAGTATGAGGCATCCAATGAAAATCAAAATTATATTACAGTACAATGGGTCTACAAGACTAGCTTGGTAACTATTACACGACACTAGGATGCCCGTAGTACATCTTGCTTGCTTACACATAATATTTTGAATAAATCTTAATTCATATGTTCTATACATATAAGACTGAAATATTCTTTCATTATGATTATATACATCAGGTTATGCAATGGAATTACACACTTATTATAATTAATTGAATGTTAGAATATATTTAGTTCTTTGTATAGGTTTATTATCTTGATTTATAGGTTTTAAACAATGGTTCTGGTAAACAGAAAATGTTATCTGCTAAATATGCTTTCAAAGAAATATGCCAAACTAATTACACCATTTTACTGATGTTACTGTGTCTCTTTCTATATTGTCAATATTAATTTTTTTAAAGTCTTAGCTCCAAAAATACAAGTATATGATTTATACATATCATTTTTTTATAAAAATTCTGCAAACATTAGTATTTTCTACCTGGTGTTTTTATCATTATCTTGATAGGGTTTGGTTTTGTTTCTTTGATTATATGCATATCAACCTCCATGGTTATTTTAATGCCAAAAACTATCCTTGTAGAAGAACTGTAGTGGTATTATATAATCCAAAGCTGGGGTATGAGAGCTTCATACCTTTCCAAGAATATAAGTCCAAAAGTGTATGCAATAGTGTGACTTGGAGTTTGAACTCCCTGTTTCATATTGCTATTCCTATCAATTCTGAAGCTCTCTAAATCATCCATTTTCAAAATTTCCCATGAGCAGTTGTATATTTGTACCATTTATCTTTAGCATAAAAAAATTATAAATGAGTTAAACCTAAAGAGGAGATAATAAAAATATGTACATTTCATATATACTTCTTATTCTTTTATATATATTTCTTATGCCTCTGACTGAAAAAAAGTAGAAAATTCCCGATAAGTCATAAATAAGTCATTAACTTTACAATCATCCTGAAATTGTTAATTTTAGCTGTCTTTATTTTCTTTAAGCCTACCTATGAGCTATATATTTGCAAATTTATAATGACTTTCTTTTTTAGCAAGAGGAAGAAGGTTAGGGGATTTTATAAATATCTTTAAAAATTCTTTGAACATTTATCATATTCTATGAATCACTTTGATTAGAAAGTTTAATTTAAAATAGTTTGTGTAGTCATTCAGTTACCAAATTTATAGCTCTAAATGGATCAGTATTTAATTATGTATTTCAATTTGATAATACAAGTTTCCTATTTTTCTGTATTTTAATTTCTTTCACAAAATCCTTAGTAAATGAAGGCACAATGATTTTGTTAAAGAGATTTAGTGTCAACAATAAAAGATTTTTTGGGCTTTTCACGAATAATCAAATCTGAAATATTTCTTAAAAGCAAAGATTTCTTAGATCTGATTTTTTTTGATTCTTGATTTGATTTTATAGAAATTTTCATAGACTAATGGACTTTATATTTGCTGGTCAAAAATTCTTTATAAATGTTTGATTATTTCTTTTCAACTAACATAGGTTAATATGAAATCATTCGTACTGAAATGAAATTTTATATATTAATGTAAAAACACAATTAACCATATTGTATGAGATTATAAATTTTAACTCAGTCACTTAATAAATAAGTGAATTTCCTTAAATGATTTGTTTTGATGCAGAATATAGGTCTAGAAATCAAAGACTAATTTCATACAGACTATATTTTAATGTTATTGATTGAAACTACTCATGAGTTCCTTAAATACTTTGTACTTTTCAAACTAGAACATCATGGATAATAACCTAAGACAGAAAATAACCAGCCTAGTTTAAATACTTGCAAAAGAAACTATGAGACTGTTAACCACTTCTGCATAGAAATATAAAAATAAGTCGATAAAAATCTGAGGTATTGAATTGAATAAATAACACAATTTAAGCAATTAGCCAAATTATTTTAGAAACAAAAGGGAAATAATAAAAATTGATAAAAAATGTGATAGAAAGGAGTTGCTAAGAGATGAGATTATTTGATTGTTTTTAGCTGAGATTTTCATTCTTTCAAATTTATGTCACTTGTAATTTTGGCTGAGACTCAAATCTGAAATGGATTTACACAAATCTTTTATGATTGAAATCCACTAAATTCAATCAACTTATATATATAATAATATATATATTATATATATATAATATATATATTATGTGTGGTGTGTTGTGTGTGTATGTGGTGTATATATGTATACAGTCAGTATATTATATATATTATATATCTATATATATATATATATATTATACATACATATATATATATATATATATTATATATATATATATATATAAACCAATATA
>CM042153.1:83321763-83336763 GCA_023376005.1 Doryteuthis pealeii
AAATGTTCTCTCTTAAAATATTCTAAAAAGAAAAAAAATAGCAGAAATAGACATAAGTGTCTTATATGATAGAGTTAATGATAACAAAAAACGTCAATTTAAATTGATCTAAGGAATGAAAATAAAAAGTTATGACAAGAAAGTAATTTCATATCAAATTCTAATGGCTAAAAATTAATTCAAAACAATTTGATTCCAAAGTCAAAAAAGGCTGGACATTTCTATTTTTTTCTGTGCTGTACATTTGAATTATATAAGAATTCTTACAAAAAACCTTTCAGAAATATACTGAGCAGAAAGCCTTCAAATTATGATTTCTGTTTATTATTGCTTGAAAACTATCTGCTAGAGTTAATGAAAAAATACTTTTAAACTCTAAAAATGTTCTATACAGACTGAAAATTTCAATATTAGATACAAATATTTTTCTAGTCAGAGTACAAACATTAGCTAATCATATAGTATTAAGTGAAGGATCGATTCTCCCCAATTCATTATTATATATATATATATATATATATATATATATATATATATATATATATATATAAATTATATATATTATATATATATAAATTGGTTTTGATTTGTGTTGTTTGGTTTACATAAAAACATATTTAAAATGCTTTCATTTCTTCTTTGAAAAAAGACTTTTTTTTTAAATGCTCAAAGCATACAATTGTATGTTTCTGTTTGTATTATTTTGTTTTCATTTTTGTAAAAACTATGCATTAGAAATATGAAAAAAGTTTCCAAACAACAGATTACCAGAAAATTTGTATATTTTTTACATAATTCTTTACCAACCGCAAGGCAAACATACAGACAATTTTTATAAAATGTGTTTGAATCCTAATTTTGATTTTATTTCTCTTTATTTGTTTGTCTTACTTAATTTGCAAGTCTGCCAACAAGTTTGTCCTTGTGAATGAAGCCCTAGAAGAGTTTCTTCTACATTTGTATCAAGAAACACTGTTGTGGCTATTCCTTTTTGTATTCTTTTACTGCTCCGAGGCGGGAAGGGGCTATACAGAAAACAAGTGTAAGTAACGGGCTGACCCTTCAATGTTGAGCTGTATAGCTTCGTCACTGCGTACAGTACAGTCCATGGGTGTTTTCATGCTTGTTGTAAATAGGCCTTTCATATATTACTGGCAGTAGCAGATCCATGGAAAACGAACAACACGTCTTTGTCATCAACTGATTTACGCAGAAACGCGTTTTAGATCTTATTGCCATAAGTAAGTCACAGCCTCATTTCTTGAGGTAAAAACCAAAGTTGCAAAAAATAAATATTGTTTCATGATGGCCAAACAAGGACAAATAATAAACTGAAACATATTTCAGATTCCGCCTCAAGAGGAGGTGTTCACTTATTATTTCATCAATTTTGCTTTTTCTGTTTTTTTTTTTGGTAATCATGTGCAAGAAATGTTTTTTCTAAACTTTAGTTTACCCTTCTTGAACAGTGGCTGAGAATTTACTTGTGGTCATAATATCTTTGTCATGTTTGCGGCTAAATTTGTCTCTTTGTATACATATCTATATATTTATCTATATATTACATATGGGTCGTTCTCTACTAAAGATCTACTGATCAGTTATAGTAAATGATTTAAATAAAAGAGATTCAATGTTACTATATGCCAAGTAAAATCCATTTCACATGACTTTAATTCAATAAAATATATTCAAGATATCTGCAGATGAAGAGTTGATTCATTTTTATTGCTATCTCTTTATAATACTTTTATAAAAGCTTTCAGCAACTATTTACCTGATATTAGTCAAAATATTTTATATGCAGCGTATAATTTTGTTTTAAATTGTGAAGTAAAGCTAGAAATATTAGCAGATTTATATGAAATTCAATATTAAAAAAATTTATTTCTAGTAAACTTTGCTGGTATTGTTTAAAATTCACATGACAATACTTAAAAAATGCCTTTTTATAGTTCCCAACCTGAATACACTTTAATAAATATAATATAAATAAATAACTTTTTCTTTAGTTATAGTTATAAATAAGAATTTTCCTCATGTTAAAATATCACGCATTTTGGTAATCTTAATTTTCTCAGTATTGTGTTTTGGAAGCATCTTAGTCCCTTTAGAATGCTCTCTTAATGTGCAGTAATCTTTTTTTTAAATAAAAAGTTGGCGTATCTCTAGAAAGAAATTTTGCTTATATAAAGCTATTTCAATATCTTAAACTCTAAATACAATATCTGGTAAGATTTAAAAAACAGAATGATAAAATCAGATTGATTTTATGGATACAGTACACATGAATAAAAATTACATATTCAAAATAGTAAATGCCATATGAACACAAAAATATTATCCTATACTACAAATAATATGATCAACTATCTATCAACAAAAAATGTATAGAAAAGTATATATAGGTTTTTATTAATATTTCTCATAGATTTCAGCTTCTCTTTTTACTAGTTACATATACATGCATTTCTATTTTACTATATATATATATATATATATATTATATATGTGTGTGTGTGTGTGTGTGTGTGTGTGTTATGAGTGTGTATATATTATATGATATATATATATATATATATATATATTTATATTTCTTTATTAATTATTAGATCTTACTTATTCTCAGTGAAATTTCACCTTTTAAATAGATATCAAGTTATTGGCTATAGATATTTATAAGACAAACAAAAAAACAGACAGTAAAAAACTGAATCATTTTTTCTCATTGCCATGAATTTCAATGAAACTTCAATGCTTTAGACACACATAGGAAATAATCATTTTCCTTTATTTTTATTTTCAAAGTTGCGTTAGTAATAGTGAAAAGTCATTAGCAAAGGACTAATCAGAAGTTAAGATATCAAATCAAGAAAAAGAAATTCTAGAAATTTCCTATTTTTTGTTATTTCTGAGAATTTTATTTTTAGAAAAATTCTGACATTTCATTAAACTAAGGGAATTGGTAGCAATAATTAAGGAAAATAATCACTTCCTATGTGTGTCTCAGCTATTGAAAATTTTATCATAATTTGTACCAATAATAGAAAATGGTTCAGTTTTTTTTCACAGTCTGTTTTGTTGTTGTTTTTTAATACTGTAGGAGCTACCTTCAAACTGTAAAATTATATATAAATTTTCTGGTCTTTCAAAGTAAAAGGTGTTTAGTAGTCATATCTGGTGTATTTCTGTCATGTAACAGAGTATACTTTGCCTTTGCATTATGTATGTATTAATGTGTCTGTGTAGATGTGAGAATGTAAATCTCTGAAGGTAATGTATAGCTACAACTATTACAGTTCCTGCTGTATTATCATAGTGGATGTGTTATATGGTTATCACCATGTTTATTTATCTTCATATGAAAGTCTATTGTAATGAAATTCTAATAGAATACTTCTAAGTAAGTTATACTTTTTATTTGCATATCTTAAGATTATTCCGCTTTTCTTCTCAGACTTTATAATATACATAAAAAATGAATATATATATATATATATATATATATATATATATATATATATATATATATATATATATATATATATATATATATATATATATATATATATATATATATATATATATTTAAAATATTTAAAATAATAATAAGAAAAATTAAGTTAAAAAAAAATAATAATAGAATTTTTTTTAAAAACATAATCCATTTTGCAGACCTTTATTTTTTATAAAATATCTTATTCTCACCTGCTGGACCCAAAAAACACTATATATAATATATATATATATATATATATATATATATATATATATATATATATATATATATATTTAAAATATTTAAAATAATAATTTTAAAAAATTAAAAAAAAATAATAATAGAATTTAAAAAAAAAAGCATAATCCATTCTGCAGACCTTTTTTTTCATAAAATATTTCATTCTAACCTGCTGGACCCATAAAAACACTTATATATATATATATATATATATATATATATATATATATATATATATATATATATATATATATATATATAATTAGTCAATCTATTATTCAGTCATATTCTAAAATAAAAGAACTCAAGGATATTCTTAGGAGCTTATACTTGCTGAGAAAGCAGTTTAAGAAAAATGTAAAATGATAAACTAAATATTAGCATGTTATACACCCATTGTCTATAATTACAATTTTTGTTGTGCTTCTCATTTCTCCCATTTTCAACCCAACACATATACATAACATAGGTTTTGCCACTCTTGGATCTGTTTAAACAACAAAAAAGTAAAACAAAAACAAAAAAAAATTGTCATTTAAAACAGATTATAAATATGAGTTCTTTTATAAATGCATAATTTAAAAAATCCATCATAACTCAAGTTTAAATTGTTTTCATTTGAATCTTTTAATTATTGAAATGTTGTGTTTGATGAGAGTTATCTTTAAAAAAAAGACAGTTGTGAGGAATATTTTGAGTTATACTGAAGTCAAAAGAATAGATTTTGTTGGTGTATTTTCATTGTTATCATTTGAGTCGTCCTTTTTTTGTCAATATAAAAAGAAAATAATCATCAGATAAAAGTTGCTCATACATGAAAGAAAATCAGTAGAGTTGATTAAAACAAGTAAAAATATTATCAGAAAGTCACTTTCCAAAATCATTGTAGAGTTTTTAGTTTTTCAAAATTAATTTTTTGTGATAAGATCAGCCGAAAATTGCATTTAAAGTAAATGAATACTGATCAACTATTTGCCTTTGTATTTGCCAGCATCCTTTTATTATCTAAAATACAAAAGTTTTTTTTAGTAAATTAAGCAAAATCTCACATCATAGCATATTGGATTCAATTTGAATGGATCATTTTACTTTTAAACTATACCAGCAAGTTCTACAAATGATAATATAATAAAGCATGCCCATGAAAAGCTAAAAACATCTTCATGATAAAAATGAATGGTTTAGTCATTGAGTTTCTCTAATTAAACTTTTAGGAATGATATTAATTAAATGAGTGTTTACATCTATAAAATATAATCTCTGAATAAACATCTAATACCAAAGAAAGACAAGTTTATGACTCATCTCATCTCTAATGTAACAGCATGATGATTTATGTGTAATGCAAATTGATAAATGCTTATTACAAGATGGTCATTCCTAAAGAGAAAAAATTTACTCATAAGTTATTAGTCCTTATTATAATCTTTTAACTAGTTTTTCCTTAATCACACTTCTCTTGCTTGTGGACTGGAAATATAGAATATGTCTTTGGCAAGATTTTAATTTGTATTCCTTGGGACCTGTTTCACTGTGACAGTATTATTGCTAATTTGACCATAAAGACTTCATAAGAAAACATTGTTCAAATAAGCCATATAGTCTTATTCCTTTTTTATTTAGCAGTCATAGAATAACAATCTTAGAGTTATGATAAAGATCAATTGAAGTGGGGTAAAGGAAGAGCTAGTTAAAAATGAAGAATAATGACAATGTCTAATGTAAGAAAAGTCAAGTTTATTACAGGTTATTAGTAATTGCTTTTGTTTCTTGAAACATTTGACTTGAAACAAAGCAAATGTACAATTGAACTTTTCTATCAATAGTTGTTCTCATTCTTATCATAAATATATTTCAAACACTATTTTATCAAATAATAATTCATTAACTCCAATTTAAAATTGATCTAGTAAAAATCGATTTTGCAACAAGAAATTAAAAACCTGTGCCAGAAAATTTGATAAGAAAACTAAAAAGAAAGATATTTCAAGACAAAACTAACAAAAATTATTTTTCATTATTTTTTCTTATCCTCAGTAACTAATTAATGAACAATTTATTTTATATTTTATCTATGAATTAAATAAAAATGATCTTACCCAATGGTTCTAACTTTTATTGATTCCTGCATTAGCCAAAATAGAATTTTAAAATGTAATAAGTAAATATTAGTGTGGAGAGAAGGAAGTAAAATATATGAATTTCCAAAGACAATTGTATTTTGAAGATAATTACATTAAGTCTTTGGTTGAAGTTTCAAGGAAAATTAGGCTTTTTTAGAGGTTGTTCATAAGGAGTTAATTTCTCTTTAGCCAATTTCTAAAGGAGATCAGTTTTCTTTTATAACTAAAAATATTTGAATTAAGGCAAATATTCAATAGAATGAATAAATATAATAAAGATATTTACTCATAAAGTATTGCTACTTTGGGATCCCCCAAACTATTGAAAATAAAATAAAAAGAGGTCATATCTTAAAAACTATTTCTACTTTAAAAGAACTCTATTGAACATTAGGAAGATATTAAACAGATACAGATTATAACATGAAGATTTTAATGACCAAATTATTTTTACCCGGTAAAAAATTAAAGAACAAGTTCTTAGATGTTCTCTTTATTTTGTCCTTAGGTTATTTAGCTTAACAGCAGTAAAATAATTGAATTCTGTAATGCTATATAGTGCATGAGAAAAACAAAATTAAGAATCTTATCTTTTGGAAAAGAATCTTCAGCCATCAGTCTGTCGAAGTGTGGAAAAAATATGATAGTCATATTCAAATATCTAAAATGTTTTACATCAAATAAAAAAAAGAATAAGACAGCACTGATTTAGTAACAACAAGTTTCTATTTTAGTGCTTAGAGGATTTTTGTTTAATTGGATCATCCATTCAAAATGGAAACATATAATAAATTATCTTTTCAAGATCCATGTTGGTATATTTATAGATACTGTTTAAATTCATTGGTGTTATAGATGATCAAACATCTTGAAGGCTATCTTAGTATCAATCAAGTTTTAGAAAGATTTATGGATTACAAATAAATAATTGCTACCACCAAATAATATAAATTGTGATTTCATAGTAGACATTTTTTTTTTTTCATAAATTATTTCCAAATCAAAGAATCTGTTTTTGTTTTCATGTAGAATTCTTATAAATTTCTATTGGTTCGATAATAAAAATTGCAGTTTTTATATCCTATTACACAATTCCATAAAGTTATATTTAATTAAAATATAAAAAGAAAAAATTCAATGTATGATTTTATTTTATTTATTCATTAATTTCTAAATCTTGACTATTAGATATTAAATCTCTAAAAACAAAAGGTCAAAATGCAATTTAAAAAAATCCTATTTATTAGCCAATATCCAGAGAATTAATTATGAATGAACTAAAACATTAAAATTTTCAAATCAAAAACAAAATTAGATAAGTCAGTAGACCTTTCATCTAAAAAATAAAATGTAAATAGAACTGGTAATACTTTCTGTAAGAATTTGACAGTTATTTCTAAAAAAAAATGTGTTGTAAGTAAATATCTGTTTAAAGTGATACATTAATTCAGTACATATATAAGAGGTAGCTGCTAACTGGAAACTTTGGCCAAAATATTTTTTTTAAAAATTAAATCAGAAGACTGACATTCAATGCATTTTCCAGTTTATATAACATTGATAAAATTCATATTAGTTTGAGTTTTTATTTTGAAAATAACTGATATTCTCTAAATAGTTATGTTTTTTTTTTAAACAAAGAGATACTTGAATTAATCTAAATGAATCGAATAATAATAAATGAGAGAAAAAATCAAAGTGTTTATATATGTGTAAAGATAATTTTTGTAGTTATAGGAAAAAGAAAAGAAAAGTTCTCATATTTTGAAGAATTTGTGGCACCAGCTGTTAATAGTTTATGAATTGCTGTCTTGTTCATGGCGACTAGAATTTTTAAAAAAAACATATTAGTTTGATTTCTACAATTATCTATAAAGATACCCATATAAGAATGTTAAGTAATTATGAGCTATAACATGAATGGATGCAAATCTATGCATCTATGCTTAAATATTCAATTTTTTTAAGTGAAATTCCTGCATTGAAAAATACATTTTAATTTAAGACCCATACAAAATAGTTGATAATAATCTCAATATTAGGGTAAATTCTGTTGAAATGACCTAAGATGTTTATAAAATAAAGTGTAAATTCTAATGACACATAAAAATTAATATCAATACTTCACATGAATTACATTCAGTTTTTAAGGAATAAAAAAAATGTTTCTGATTATGTTAGTAAATTAGTTTTTATATGGTTAAATCTTTTAGCTTGAATAAATGTTAAATTCTCCAATGCATATTTTATTTAAAAAGTATAACCTTTAACATCAAATTCTTTATTTTGCAATAACTGAGAAATCTAAAAATATAATTAAGATTGGAACAATAAAGTTGAAATAAAGAATAAATACATTTTGTTTAGCAATATATAAAATTAGCTTGATTACTAAACCAATTCATTTTAAAAAAAAATGTTATCATTAATTATGAATGGCAATCCCTATTTTAATTTCATAGGTTTGATCCTATCTTGGCATGCAAACTTTTATATATTTTATTCTAAGAAGCTGACTCTTCAATCTGCATAATAATTTCATGTAAACATCATATACACTGCATTTAAAGTGAAAACCTTATCCCAAAACATAAAATATGCAAATATACATTATGATTTTTTAAAAGAAAGTATAATCTCATGCCTTAGTAGAGAATGACTCATATTCTGAATTGTGGCTTTATTATGCTTGATTTAGTTCCTCCAATTGCAGCCTCCTGCAGGGGTTAAATGTCAAAGTCAAGAGTGTACAATCAAGTCAAATGTTACAGCCTAAAGGTTCTCTTTTCACAGAACATTCTCCTCTCTTAAAATAGTTTCATTTGAAAACAGCCAAACTGAAAATTTACACATGAATATGTCAGAAATTAACCAAAGATTAAACTTAATTACAGAAATACTTAGTGTAATAAAAATCAAATATAATCATTTCACAGACAAAAGTAACAAATTCAAAGCAGATAAGCACTGAAATACCCAAATATGAATTTACTTTTTAAAATGGCCAGAAAAAAAAAAATATATATAAACTTTGAAACAGATTGAGTAAATTCAATGATACTGAAAGTAAACATTTCAGGCAAATTCTGTCTTGTATCTTCTTTTCTATTTCATCATTTAAAAGATGTTAACAATGAATTGAAATTAAGATAGATTATTTCAAGCAAATAAAAATGATGAATATTTTTTTTCAAAAGTTGTTTTTTAAATAAGCAACTCAAGTTTGGCTACACCCAATTCTCAGATACAGTCAATAGTTTTTGCTGCTTCTATGAATACACAAATAATCATTATCTGTAGATTTCTATTGAATATTCAAATTGTCATAATTTTTATTATCATTAATTCGCATTGTGCAATCTTTTTAGACTAAGTATAGATATTGTTAAACAATTTGAATAAATATACTTTTTTAAAAGTTATGTTCAATAAAAAAAATACTGATAGTATTTAAAAATAAAATAATCCATTTTATGGTATAAATATCATATTTTAAATCATTGGAATAGATATTATAATGAATTAAGTTTTGCTTTTTGTGTTGTTTGCTATTCTTAGAGAATATGTAACATGTCTTTTTGAAGTGTTGGAGGTGATGTATTTTATTCTATTTTGCTAGTTTGTGATTATTGTAATGATCTCTTTTATCCAACAGAAAAAATATATATTATTAGAATTATATTCTTATAAGCATGTACAATGTAAAAATATTTTTTTTTTTTTAGGGTTAATTGAACATGAAACAAATGCAACATTTTATTTTCTTGATTTTTTAAATGTTTTGTCAGTCATTTAAGTTTTTGTAGTCAAGTAAAAACTGCCACTTTAAAAGTAAATGCATCAAATTGAAAAAAAAATAAATTTATTTTAATTTTTAAATTTTTATAAATATAAACAAAGATCTTGTAAAATGTCTTATTCACCTCCTTCTAGTTACTTATTTTAGATGTAAACCCAAATAATGTTGCAAGTATCTGCTGCTATGGCAACAAATAATCTTTTCAAATATCGTGAGATAACTTCCCAAGGAATGGTGTTTGAATGCCTTTCCTACTCCATCCATTGTCCTAGTCTTTATTTGCTGATAGTGTTCTTTTTATTTTTGAAATATTTTAAACATCTAATTGATACTTTAATTTTAGTTTGTAAGAGGAAATTTTCTCACTTTTAGCTTTATTTTTTTCTTAAAATTCAGCTACATTTTAATCCTTTAGAATATACACTATAATTTTTTCCAACTAAAAAAGTTTGCACAGTGCTTTTTTGAAGTGGAGGGTACTCTGTATTTCCCTAACATTCAATTATTTTTTATCAAAGTCAGTTTGATGTATTAACAAAAATGTGTCCTGTTTGTTTTTCAGCTGAGAAGCTACATTCTGATTTTAAAATACAGGCTCATTTAAAATCTGATGCAATAAAAAATATAATTTTTGAGTGAAATGGGGAAGTGATTAAAAAAGCATTAAGTATATTCTATAAACACAGCATCAGATATCAAATTAGTTTAAGCACTTTTTAGAACCCTAATAACCATGTTGATGTTTTCAAAATATTTGCAGCAAAGGAAGTATAGCATAAAAGAAATTCTATAAGAGTAGCCAAACGTTATAACTATTAGGAACTGAATAATCATAGTTTGGCAGAAAATATCAATTTCCTTATGATTACATTAGGAAAATTGAAAAATATATTAAAAAGAAAACTTCTTTTTGAGATTAAACCTTTTAATAAATTGAAATAACTTCTGAGATCATCATGTGCATTAATGAATATTATGATAAAAATAATTGTCCTAATACAAAAGCTTCTTACTAAAATAAAAGCAACAGATTAACTTTGGGAAAAAATGTTTAAGATATGATAAGTATGTATAGATTTTTTTTCCTGTAAAGCAAATTAAATCAAAATTCTTCTTTTTAGTAGTCTGTATCCTATCCAAGCTCATTTAATTATCATATTTCTTTTTGTCACAAACTGATACATTATATTCTCTTCCCTAAACAAGCTGTTTGCATGAGGCATTTATAGTTCTGTTCTCAGCTGGATCTCTGTGTTGAGTGCATCAGCTTATACAGCTAGAAATTATTTGACATTTGTGGTATTATTTAGAAGAAGAAAAAAAATGAAAGTATTTTATACTGAGATAAAAATAAATATTATCCAAAATTATGTTGTTGTGACATACTTGTTCACTTTTGAAATTTGGCATATTAGAAATAAAATATGAACAACTTAAAATGCAAGCAAAATAAAACTTGTTAAACGGCCAAGACATAATTGGATTTTTTTGTGATTTTAATGATTTCATTTTTTCTTGGCTTTTTTTTTCTTCAAGGGTACAGATCTTCCAGCTGAGATTTTTGGGAAAAACCTAATTGGCTAAAGATGGTGCATAGTTAAAAAGAGGAAGTAATGCTTCAATATACTTATCTTTAGTCAATTCTTTTTCTTTATTCTCAGAAGTAAAGTGTTTATCTATTGTGTTTTGAAAAACACCAGAAAGATAATCCTTTACATCTTGGCTAGAAAATGGCTGGCATTTTTAAAGTTTAGGATATAAATTTGAAATATGTTACTTTTCCCCCTAGCACATAATAAAATGTCTTCTCAATAAAGAATGACTACTTTGGCTAAACAATAAAATGCAAAATAAGTGCTTGGACAATATTTTAGGAATGTCCTATGATCAAGTGACTGATTCTGGCACACAAAATGTAATGAAAATAATCCTTAATTAAAAAAAAAAAGTACTGATCACAGGTAAGTAATCATAGAGGATGTATGTATGACATGTTTCTGTAGATACCAGCTAAATCAAAGTGTTGCAAATTAGAAATGATTGTTTGTTTTGATTGTTGTAACCACTGTATTCTGACCAAAATGATTGTGTGTTGTATATTAACCTTATATTTCAGGATGGGTGGTGGGCAACATTTTGAATCATTTATTTTCAATTAATTTTGTATATCATTTCATTTTATATGTATTTCAATAATTTATGCTTTTGTTGCTAAGTTTCTGCCAAATATAGAAAATGAAAATTAAATTTATACATTCGGCAGAAACTTAAATTGTTTTATTTTTATTTAAATTCTTTGTTTGTATAGAACTTTTTTTTAAATGGCAATTATTATATTGTATAAATATCTGTGAATAAAGGGTATGCAGTTGTGGAAAATTTCTCACAAGGATCTTTGATTTTTTAAAATTTAAAACTGTTGTATTGTTTACAATGAAGAATTTGGTAAATCCTCTATTTTTTAATTATATATACACTGTGAATTCCAATAATTTTACTGGAATATAATTTGTGTGATTACTTATGCTATGAAAGTTTTAGAATATAATAGTGTGAAATGAGTTTAATCTTTTTATCTTATCAGTTGTAAAGTTCAGTCTATGTTTTTTTTTATTTATATTAAGAATAACAAAGAGAAAAAGTCATGAAAAACTGCCAATGTTTGAAATACTTATTGTTAAACAAAATATGTATCAACTGATAATGGAGAATGGTGATTCTTTGCATCCATTTCTTCTTAGAACCATTCTTGAATTTCCTAGTAACCAAACTTCCTGTCTAATTCCTTATTTAGTTTTCCATAAGGCATTCAGAGAACAATCAGCGTCCGGCAGGTAACATGTCATCTCCTCCTCCTCCTCTTCATCTTACTAACTCCATCCATTGTCACCAGTCACACATTAGCACTTGCACTTAACTCTTATCACATTATTATACACTTCAACAAAACATCTACGCTTCAGCATCTATTTTGATAGATAGCTGATTTCACTTTCAGTTTGTTATAAATCATCACAGCCAACAATATCTTTTTAACATTCATTCATTTTTCACATTAAAAAAACTTTTAAAAAACACACACACAATGACATTTTAAGAAATTCCTTTTGATATAGAGGTTCATTTAGACTTATTATCATGAATGAGACAAAAAAAATTCATACTTTTAAGTCCTATTTAAGATCTTTTTTTTTCTCCCTTCTTTCATCTACAAAAAAAAAATCTTCCGAAACATTATGAAAATAATAAAGAAACATTTTAAGCATGAGTAGATATTTTTATCAATCACCAATGGGAAATTTTCTTGTCGCATTGAAAATCACTTTTACAATTCACCAACTCAACACATGAGGAGAATGTGGTGGTAAAAGCAGAAAAGTAAGCATGAGAAATTCTGAGCACAAATAACAGATGGCCACACGTACTGTGTTGAATCACTTTGATTGCTGCATTGTTATCTCAACATTATGTACACAACCTTGGCCAACATTATTATTATTATTATTATTATTATTATTATTATATTATTATTATTATATTATCATCATTGAAATTGGTTTTAGTAGACATTATTCCATTTTCTTTCTAAATATTATTGCCATCTTCCATTTTTTCCAAATATATAACTCATTTGCACATCAATGAAATTAGGAGGACAGTGTGTGTTTTTAGTTAAGGGATACAGAATAAGATTCTGTCTAAATCTTTTTTTCTATAAAATATCTAAAATAAAAAAATGTAATTAAAAAGTATACAGATTTTATCAGTTTGATAGAATTTTTTATTTATTTCAGATTGCTATTAGTTTTATTTTAAAAAAACATAAGGCAATTAATTTACTCATAAAAACAAAAAATTAACAATAAATAAATAAATAATTAAACCATGAGTGTATAATTTTTCATTTGTGACTCGACTGTGAAGAAATAAAAATAAATCTAAACATAAACATAAACATATAGCAGAATAATGGATTAGTAAAAAATAAAAAAAGATTAAAATTTTTAAAATAGAACATATCTGAAAATTACAGAGGCCTGATAATAACTACTATTAATCTCATTTGATGTTGGGTTAAATCCTACTTAATGGACATAAAATTTTCAGTGTTGATATATTAATAAATAAACAATATAATGCAGTAGTTATTTTATTTGGACCATGTATCATTGAGGCATAACACAGATTTACAAACATATGTGGTTCAAAGTTAACTGACCTGAAAAAATGTAAGATTTTTCTATTAAAATAACTGCTGCATTATATTGTTCATTCATTAATATATCAACTCTGAAAATTTCATTAAATTCAGTTAATACGATGGTGGAATTTATGTCTGTTAAGTAGGATTTAACCGGATGTTCAAATTACTTTTGCATACTGAAAATGTTGTAGCCACAAATTTATCACAAAATCTAAATTTGTCATCTAATAAAATGTCTATTTTACTATTTGAATTCTAATACAGAGCAATATTCTCAACATCTTAAAGACTGAAAGAAACAAAGATCTTATGAATAGAATATTAAATTTAAAGATGCTATTTCAGAAAGTCAACATTTGCTCTATAATACTGAGTAAAAATGTGATATGATAATGAAGATATTATGAGGTCGAGTCAAAAAGTAATGCCATTTTATTTAGGACAGGTATAATTACCAACACAGGAACATATATCATACATCAAAATGATGCTGGTCCTCTGTGGATCACATCTCTACTTCTCCACACAGTCACCGTTTTTCTCAATAGCAATGTTCCACCTTTGAAAGAAAGCAGGTATCCCTGCCCTGTAAAATTCTGCTCACTGTTCTTTGAGCCACTTCTTCAATACAGATTTCACTTCCTTGTCACTGGAATAATGTTTGCCTCTCAAACCCCTTTCATGGGGCTGAAGAAGTGAAATCTGTAGTGAAGAAGTGGCTCAAAGAACAGTAAACAGAATTTTATGGGGCAGGGATACATGTTCTCATTCGAAGGTGGAACCTTGCTTTTGAGAGAAACGGTGACTATGTGGAAAGTAGGGATGTGATCCACAGGGGAGCAGTTTCATTTTGATGTATGCTACGTGTCCCTGTGTTGGTAATTTAGATGTCCTATACAAAATGGCATTACTTTTTGACTCAACCTTGTATTATTAAAATAGCAAATTTTATATCTTAAAAATGATTTCCAGTCCATAAGTGTCCCATAAAATTTCAATTTTTGATATTGATTTACATACCATACTTCAAATTAGAACTCAAGAACTACATTATTGTGTAATTATTAGCAAGCTCATCTTGCAGATCCATTACTACTGAAAAGTGAGTTCAATCCTTGCTTAATGCCCCATACTT
>CM042153.1:83341763-83419263 GCA_023376005.1 Doryteuthis pealeii
GATGGAGTGCCTCCTATCTATTTACTTTACAATCTTTTTCTTGCCTTTTCTCATCACCCCAAAGTCAGTTTAAGTTCTCAATTAATGGAAATTAGGCTGGGTGTACAAGGTGTGTCAAAAAAGTATCAAGACTTTTGGTACTTTTTGACACATCTTGTATTCTGAAAAATTAACATTCCATTCATTCTTCATTTCATTTGGTGAATACAGCTTTAGAATCTGTACTTTTTGACACACCTTGTATTCTGAAAAAAATTAATGTTACTTTTATTGTTCATTCCTATCTTGGTAAATACAGCTTCAATCTCGACACTTTTTTGACACACCTTGTATGCCTTCTAGGTTGTAAATACCATTTCAATTTCATCACCTAAATAATTTCAATAATGCTATTATTCTTATTAGCATAGTTTTAACATTACAGTAAATGACTTAATGTTTACATAAATTGAGAAATCAACATTTGTAGAAATTAATACATCTACAAATTTATCAAAAGTAAGTTTTTGCAGGAAAAAAAATTAATTTATTTAAAAATTTTTGGATGATTTCTATGCAATTGAATACATACAAACATTTTTAAAAATTAGCATTATTATTTAAAAGTATGAACATGAAGCAAAATAAAAACAGTTCTGATATCAATCATAACCGTTTTTATTTTTAATTGCTATATAATTTTTAGTAATTTTCTCCTATAGTTTACTTTTTCATTGCTTAATTTTATCCAGATAAAACTTAAAAACACAGCGTGACAGACAGAGAGAGAGAGAGAGAGAGAGAGAGAGAGAGAGAGAGAGAGAGAGAGAGAGAGAGAGAGAGAGAGAGAGAGAGAGAGAATATTTTAAGAGAAGTCAGTTTATTGTCTAAACTCTGTATCCACCTACTTTTGACAATTAGTATTTTTACTTTATAATCATACTTTTAAATGGCTTAAATGTGCAGTCACTTGGTGTTATGGTTATCATCGAAGAAAATGGACTCTGCAACATGAGTTCAAATCCTGGATGAGACTGTTTGGGAAAGGTATGCATCAAACTAATCTCCCTCCAGCTATGGCTAAATAGTAGGGTAGACTAGGGTCTTTACCTTTGGTTAGGCAACCAGTGTAGGAGAAGGAAAACTCTGTATTCAAACCTATTAAACTCCACTTAAGAAATTGACTATATGTCACATCCTGTTCATGTGGAGGGGTTGGTTAATACCTACTTTTAAATGGTTTTAATAATATTGATTATAAAATGGTCTTCTATTGCCTTGAAATCATACAAGGGGATTTTAGAACAAATTCTTTTTCTTTCTGCAAAAATTTACTTTTGATAAAATTTATGTGCTTATTATTAGAATTATAAAATGTTTATCAGGAAAGGAGTTAGACTTTTTGAAACCCTAAGATTTCTATATAGACTGGAGACCTCTTCCCCCCCCCTCACACACACACAAAAAAACCTAAATTTTAAATACACCCCCACACAACCACTGCTACCAAAAAACAAAAAAAATAAATCTTGTATTTTTTTAGGTCCTTGCTAATTTTGAGGCCTTAATCTGTAGCTTGTTTAGCTTACATCTAAATCTGACTGTGCTCATTAAAAAAAGCAATTTTACCACAACATTAAAAATAATTACCACAACATTAAAAACAATCAATAAACTTATTTAGCAGTTGATTGTTGCTTTATTTTGCTGCTGGTTTTTACTTGATGATTAATAAAATTTACTCAGTTATGATAATAAGCAAGAGTACCTCCTCTGGTGTAATGGTTATGGAGCTAGGCTAGCAGACAACTGTTAGTGAATTTGATTATCACTGGGTGTTCCATACTTATGGCTTTATAAGCTTAGTAAATGGGTAATGAGCAGTGTATTTTTTCTCTGTCTCTCTGTGTGTAACTCCCATCATACTAAAGCAAAGAGAAAGAGAGGAAGTAGATTTTACCAACACACAAACACAGCAGCCCATTTTGTGTCTCTTGAAATATCAATTACCCCTACCACTGCAGCTGATGATGTCACCATTAAAGGGTTATTTCATATTTCATATTGAAAAATAAACTAAATATGATATTTAGTTTCTTTTCTTAAAACTATCATAGAAATTCAATCATATCCATTATTTATCCAATGGTAATTGTTAGTGCATAATAAATAGATAAGAGAATTTCTTTCTCTTTTATTATGACTAGCAAGAAAAAAAAAACCCTCTGGGTGTAAGAATTATTTTTTAAAAAGATATTGCCTAAGGCGGTGGGAGTTAAAAATTCAATATCAGAGAGTTTGTACAATAAGTAAGTAAAATCATCAAATTAATCAAAGGAATGAAAAAATAAACAATTTGAAATGGAAACTTGGATCGGATGACTTTAAATATGTATTAAAATAAAACAAACTACATAAATATATATTACCGGGCATGTATTCATTAAAACTTGTTTTAAAAAACAATGAGGTTGTCTAAGGTTGCATGCTCAAATTTTGAGTGTATTTATTCTGTGATGACGATTTTGGATAATGTGACGTAAGCTGTGACATAGTTTCGGTTACAGACATAAATACACACTATCTCCATTATTAATAGAATTACTAGTTTTGTTGATAATTATATTTAAAAAATCAACACTTCGCTTTTAAAAGAGTATTAATATGATATTGAATATGTAGCAATCATCCAGTAAATTCTATCTATAAACTTTATTGGCCATGATAAAGTTTATTTAATTAATTTTCTAATTTAAGAGTTTTTTTTTTTTTTTTAACCTAAAATGTTTCACGTCATATATAACGTAAAAACACAGGTTCTCGATAAAATGTCAAGCCAAGAATTGTCTCCCTTAAACGGATTACAAGAAAAGTTGTCTCCCCTTAATTCGATTAAACCTATTACGATATCCATATTTATGCTGTCGAATTCTTTTTATTACTCTCATAAATGTGTATATAAATTTTATTACTATCTTGGTATTAAATTCATTTAAAAGAAAAAAAAAAAAAAAAATATATTTTACTTTTAAAAATTTAAAAAGAAAACTTTAGTGAAATTTAAAATTCAATGTTAAAAAAATCAAAATGAGTGAAGTTTTAAAAGAAATTTATTAATTGATTTTTTTTTTTTACATATTTGTGTACATTACTTACAATAGAGTTATATGTACGAACTAAAGGGCTTTTAGCAATTCTTAAATTAGTTTTATAATAATATTTAATACCAATATGCATCATAATTAGTCAGTTTTCCAAAGTAAATATGCCTAACACTTGAATCAATGAACTAATCTTAACTCAATGTTTTGGTTCATATCATTATGATTTTATCCTGATCATTGTATTCACCAGAGACTGATTTGAACTTTTCTCAACATTTAGGAATGTTATCTCATCTTAATGCTGTATTCAAATTATGTATTTCCTAATTTAGTCCATAATATAAATATATTTCATGTGGCCAGAAACAAGCTAGGTAAAAAGGAAGAATCATCACCACCCACACACAAGTGCTCAAACTCACACTACAACAACAACAACAATAATAATAAAAAATACAAAAACAACACCATCTAAAGTCAGTTTGTTAAGGCAATGGACTTTATGAACACTTTAAAAGTAAATAGAAAAGAAAAAGGTTAATTTGATCTCATCTGATTTATTTCTAATATGAAATACATGTCTGAAATTTCAAAGGTGACAAAAGGAATATTTTAGATAATAAATTATATGATTATGAAGTATTAAAAATAATTTATCAATTTTTACATTGGTTAATTGATTTCAGAATAATTTTTTATGATGCAAATCACCACCATTATCTTCATATTGGAATCACATATTTTAACCATATCACTTTTCACTCATTGATGTCTTTATATCTTTCTTTTGATCAATGGTAAGTCTTTTATTTTTACTCTCTATCCTATACTTTCACATTTTTACTAACTAAAGTAAGAAATTATAAAGCTACTTATACTATTAAAACTAAATTCAGTACAAAAGAATTTTGGTTTTATAAAAATTATTGTGGATTATGCATCATTTTAGAATATACACTCCTTCAGACACACATACAGACAGAGCGAATTATCTCTTTTTCAACTAATCATATTAATTCACATTCACATTTTTTTTAAATAAGCTCAGATACAATTTTTGAAATGCATATCATCTTTTAGAAATAGCTAATACTACATTTGTGTTAATCCCATAAATTAAGACATACACCCACATTTAAATGATATTACTGTAAAAGTTTCTTTACATTTTACAAATCATATCAGTATTCATCATCACCATACATTTTAGCACAAACATCGATATGTTTTATCAAATAAAATCCTTTCCTATAAATCATCTCAAATAATCAATAACAAGCACACAGGATATACACATTGTTTGATGGAAAATATTTGAAATACTCAAATTGTAATCAGTATTTAACAGAAGATGTTATTCTGAGAAAACTAACAAAGAGGAAGACTAGATAAATGATATGGTTTTTTGTGTTTTATTTTGAGTCATTTTGTTCATGTTTGTCATGTCCACTTGATTATTTAATCTCTTCAGTTTGACAGTGAATCAAGTTATGGTAAGCATTAACATTTTGTGAATTTGCCATTGATCATCTGTATTGTTGAAATTGTTGAATTTCTTCTCAAATGATGATAAAATATTTAACACTTTTTTAGTCTTCAGAATAACTGGGCTACCAAGCATCAGATAACAAGGTGATAATTATAGTGATGATGATGATTATTTGTCTAAGGATGAGTTACAATAGATTTGATTGTGTTGAAAGATTTTTATTTTTATTTTTATGTTTTGTATAGCAATAATATTTCAGCACCTTAGCTGAGCAGATTTGAAATATAACTAATAAATACATTTTCTAAATTTTAATAATATTTATATCAGCATCAAAGGAACCTATTAGCAAAATGATAACATACAACTTAAAAGACAGAATTCTACAAAGTGTTAATGCATGTTACAGTACTTACTATTGAAATAAAAGTAGAAAGAAAATAGTTTTTTTTAATAAATTCTAGTTTTCAACTAAAAGTAGAAATCACATATTACAAATGTATCAAAATGATTTCAATTGGAATTGAACATTCTATTAAAGCATATGTCTTAATGACAGAGGATACAATTAATTTTCACATTAGCTAAAACATACAAATGTCTTGTTTTTTAAAACAATAATAAAGTAATACTTATGCAAGAATTTAACCTATTCAATTTCAAAATAGTCAGTTAAAATGATGGACATTGGTCAATTAGTGGAGGTCGCAATCATCTAAAATATAAGAGCAGTTAGAGCAAATATCTATTTATATTATTTGTATAACAACATATTTATACATTAATTACTACAGAATGAAAGTAATGCTTTTATTTACAAAGGGCTCAATATTTATTCTTTATAAAACAAAAATTATTAATATTTCATTAAATAATTCTAAAAATATCAATTACTTAAATTGTCAGCTGATAAATGCTGATAATTTTGTCTACATATCATGGGTTAGCTCAGTCGGTAGAGTGTTCGGCTAGGAATCAAAAGGTTTTTGGTTTGATATCGGCCCTCGCCAACTCAGCATATGAGTAGCACAGGGATCTGTGTGATAAAGTGAGGAGCTGATGGTAGGTGTGGCTCTCCACCTCAGATGCTAAAATAATTTCCTTGGTCTAGCGCTAGTGAAAAGGGGATAGACTCCCTCGTTGTTTGGCTGATACTGACATTAGGCCGCCCCAACGTTTTTACTTACTTTACATATCATGACATTGTTCATTAAAAAAAAAATCATAATTAAACTTATATTTTTGTAATTTTATTTTATTTTTGTTGATTTTGATTTTGATTTTGAAATACTTATATTTGCTTGTTATAGAAAAGTTTTGAAAAAAATTCTTTTTTTTTTTATCTCTGTTATGTGAAAATAATGAAATTGTTACTTTCATTTCTTTGGAAAGATTAAGATTTACACAAAGCAAAAGTGACCTCCAAAAATCACAATGCAATGAATAAATAAAATAAAATGAAATAAAATAAAAATTTAGAAATAAAGCATATCCAAGATTGTAGAATTATCATTATCAATTATCATTTATGGTTTCATCATTTCAAAATAAATAATTAGATTTATACACTCAAGCATTGATAAAACTAATTTTTTGACATCATCTCATCTTTACCTTAAAAGTAAGATAAAAAATTGTTTTATTATGTATCTAAATATTTCACTTTCTGAAAAGAGATCTATCTGACAAAGCATTTTTCTTTTTCAGACACGATCATCAGGACACGAATCGGAACAGGAAGAATTGAACGATGTCCAGATACGCCTGCCCACTATTAACAGAACATCCCGATCAAGTCTCAATGCTATTGGTAGCACCAACAGTAAATCAAACAACACAGTCACTGTGACCACCGCCATTGTTACTCTTCCTACATCTAGCACTACATCTGAGGCGGAGTCATTGAGAACTCATAACACTAGTGGTGGGACCATGTCTCCCCAGCTAGAGGCTCAAAACCCTAACATTGTCAAAATATCTACATTATAAAACTAAACAAAACAAAAAAAACTTTTTTTATTTATAATATATATATATATACATATATATATACATATATATATATATATATATGTATGTATATATATATATATATATATATATATATATATATATATATATATAAAATGCAGAAAAAATTGTTTTTTAATTTGAACTTTTGACAAAGAGAATATCAGAAAAGGAAATAATCAAAGGATGAAAACTGAAAGATGGAATCATGCAAACAAAAAGGAAACAAAATAAATAAATAAAACAAATTATATTACAACTGAAAAGAAACAGCAAAATAAACTTTATCTCTTCAAGCTTTTTTTGACAAAAAAAAAAAAGAAAGAGAAATTGATGCTGAACTTTTAACATCCCCATGATGTTCTGATGTTTACATTAATTATACATCCTTACAGTTTTCTATCACTTCCTAAAAGTTTGAAGTTTGTGTATTGACTTGTTAGTCAAATGCAAAGCTTCAAATTGAAATCATCTGGCTGTTTGACTGGCTGAACTGCATATACTATGTTCGCGATATGCCATGCAGACGAAACAAAGATATCGTACAAATTTTCTATACAAAATTTTCGGTGCAAAAAAAGTTTCAAGCATTGGACAGAGTTCTAGCAAATGAGGGGTTTTGTAGTAGTTGTTGTTGTGTCTAAAATGAAAAAAAAAATGTGTAAGTAAAGATATTTTGATTTGTCTGAGCTTTGAAAATTATGGAGAAATATTTCTGGAAAAAAAAAAAATGCTTTTCCATGAATGAATGATCCAGTAAAAAGAAAAGAAATGTACTGTCCTGCCTGGAAGAACATTAAAAAGGAGAGGATTTATGATTGGTAAGCTTCAAAAATATTATGAAAACGAATGGAGTAAATGAAAAAGATGAAGAAAAATGACCAGATTTTGATTTAATTTCAGTCATTTGCAAAAGGGAAAAAGAAGGAAAAATATCAACAAAAAAAGAAAAGAAAGCAACATATTTTTCTCCTTTTTCTTCAACTTTTTCTTCTACTTTTTTTGCGAAAGAATTTGAATTGCGAAGACAAAATTAGCAACTACAGCTTTAGTTGGATTGGGGATGCGGCCCTAAAATTGGTTAATATTTTCAATGGCAGCATTGAGTGTTAGAAAAGAGTAACAATAGCAACAATCTTTTTCCTCAACAAGTGAAATTAAGTGAAATATTATTTTACAGCAAGAGGGAAAGATTGAGTCAACAGTACTGAGACATTTGATTAATGAGAAAAAGATGACACTTCAAATGAATTAAAAGGATTCAAAGACATTTTATATTAATGAGTGTGAAGATAACAAGGAAAAGAAGAAACTATAATGGTTTTTATTTTGATAGATGAAAGTCTGTTAAAAGTTAGAACAGAAGTTAAAGCAATTAAATTCAGCCTACACGCTTGTTTGATAACAAAAAAAAAAAGATCCTCTAATGTAGACAAAATTTGACTTGGTGGTCAGTTGCTGTAAAGATAACTAACACGATTCTGATGTTCTAAGAAGGAAGAATTTATCAGAATCAATGAAGGTTATGGTTACAGTGACAAAAATTTAAGAATCACATCTAAAAAGAACAAAAAAAAAAAGAAGAAATCTTGAGCTGTTTTGTTGAACAAAAAATCAAGTAAAAAATTATGTGCCAACAGTTCATGTGTGCACACTTGCACACATACACATATACATATATATACATACACATACACATGTGTATGTATCTATGTGTGTGTGTATATTGTTTGTGTTTTTGTGTAAACTAGCAAATACTTATGCAAGCATACACAGACATTTTTTATTTTAGCTGATGCCGGCTAAAATAAATGAAAAAGATTGGGGTAAATGAAAGACAGTTTGGCATTTTGTTACAGACAGAGATCTCTCATCATAGGCCTAGTAAATATTTTTCTTGTGAGAGTTTCATACAAATTTTTGAATATTGTATGTAATTAAGAGTGCCAAACTAAATGAAAAGAATAAACAGAAAGAAGAAATAAAGTGAAAATCAAAGCAAAACAGAAAGGATAGAGTGAAGAGATCCAGTACCTCCATAAATCAAGCACATATATAGTAGCATGCACTTTAAATGGAGGATGATACATAAGGAACATTTGATTCTAGAGAAAGGACAAAGGAGAAATGTGAGAGAAAGATACAAGAAAAGAACAGCAGCAACCACTCTTCTTATTTAAGGAACTACAAAAAGAGGAAAAAGTAAGATGGAACCCGAAAAGTTGTTTGCTTACTGCTAACAAGCTGAATATAAGTAAATCTGTACTATTTACCCTCCTGTTTTGGTTAGTAGAGATTTACTTATCACAAAATGATTGTTGCAGTGGGATTTCTTTTTCTTTTACCCCACTCTCATTAAAAAAGGCTTCATATTGTCCAGATATATATATATATATATACATATATATATATTTATATATTATATATATATATATGTGTATATATATTCCATGTCATGTGAGTAGACATACATAAATATAATGGATGCATCTATTTATGTGCATCTGTTACAACTGTATGTGATCTGCTACATGGAATAATAAGAACTAATTACATGAACACATATGTATGCATATACATACATACACATACACACACAAATGAATATATATATATATATATATATATATATATATATATATTAGACAATGATACATATATCAACATATATAAAAATGTTCAGATATTATGGGCAACAAAAATGATGTATATGCAATGTGACCTGGTCTGCTATCTAATGACAATGTCAAATATATATTGAAAAAAAAAACAAAACATGAATGATTGTGGGCATGTTCTTATGTGTGTATGAGATATATATAGTGAGTGAATATATGAGAAAATATGTTGATATAAACTGGCATGAAAGTAAAAGAAAAAATTGTTGTCAAATAATATATTTGAGGTAAAATTTACCTTCTTGATAAAAAGGAAGGTAAATTTCAATGAAAAAAAAAAAAAAAAAAAAAGAATAACAGACAAAAGCTATTTACTTTCAAAGAATATTTCTTGAGAGAATGGGCTTATTATGCCTATCATCTCTGTTGCTCAGGATGTTTGTGTATATGTTATATGTGGATATTAGAATTGCACTTCTGATAGGCATTTCATCAAGTCGAATAACTAAAGTTAGAAAAGGAAGTGTTCAAAGTCAACTTGATACAAAGAAACTGATGATGTTACAAAGATGGAAACCAATATTTTGATCTCACTACTTACATTTTCTTGTGAGAACTCCATTTACATGCAACACAGAAGGAACAAAACATGGTTTGTTTGAATTAATGAACAAAATGAAAAGTCAAATGAAAGTTGTTTTAAAAATATCCCCATCGCCCTCATTTCATTTAGGAAAAATAGAGAAAAAAAAATGTGAACATTTATTAAATTCTCTTCTTGCAATGCAATAATAATTACAGGATTTAATTTTTTTTTTTTTCATGCAACAAAAATATTTCAAAAAAAGAAACCAAAAAAATGAACTTTGGAATGTTGTTTATGAACTGCTTTTATTTAAATTTGATAATTTTTGTTAAATTCTAGCAAATGCTTGTTTTTTTCTTTGTTTTCTGGGATGTTATTTATTCATTAGAAAGGGAAGAAGGAAAAAGAAAAAAAGAAAATGAAAGGTAAAAAAAAAAGAAAATGAAAGTGAAAGAAAAAACCATCAAGATATAACTTTAAACTATTGTACTGTGATCATCCACAAATGAAGATTTGAAGCCGATGGTAATTATCAGAGATGCTTTATGAAGGTAAATATGGTGAGTGATGACCTGTGATTGGCCAGCCCCAGAATATCTTTCTTTTTTTTTCTTTTTTTTTCTTGATATACTTGTCACAAGGGTTATTATAAGAGCGTTTAGTTTTTCTTCGCAATTACCACTCCCCACCCACTTTTTCCACTCATATCAACTGACTGACTGATTTTGAAAGTGGTATATGTACAAATTTTTTTTTTAGAATTTTTTGAAAATTTTTTTTTATTTGAGTTATAACAAAAATGCTGATTTTGTTTTGCTGATATCATATATCACCCCCAAATGGAATATTCTGAAAATAATGATTTCTTTTACATTCGTAATTATGCAAAAAACGTTATTTTTAAGCTTTGAAAAAATGAATAAAAAAATCGAATAAGATGAGATTAAAATATCTCTGATTATAATAAAATTAATCAAAATAACATAAAACTAATTAAATATATATATATATGAAAATAATAGAAATTAAACATTTATCATTTTATCTCTGAAAACTGCTTTTTCTTTGACCATGTTTTTATCAACTAAAATTTGAATAAGCAAATAAAAGAAAGAATAACAGGAAAATCTATAAGATATAAAAATAAATATTCATGTTTTTGTATATATATATATGTATATATATATTCACCTATAATTTATATATGAACCCTATTTTATACCATGAAAAGTATCAAAAAGAACAGGGTTGTGAATAATAAGGTTTTGTGTAAAACAAAAGAGACATTAAAAATTTGAAAAATGAAAATATTAGCTCATCATTATTATGGAATAAGAGGGTCTTCCAAGGATCCTGTTTCTGGTGTTTCATAGTGAGTTTTATAAATTATATTTCTCTGAAGAAAAATCTAGATGTTGCTGATGATTTTTTTTCTTTTTGTAAATCTTGAAAATTGCAGATACTGATGAGATAATAAGAAATGTGTGAGGTACACAATTTTAGGGGTGAAATTATTTGATCACATGTCTGTATGATTTTTATTACTGTCTTTATAATGACAATTTTAGTCATATTTAAAGCATTGTAGATGAATTTCTAAGCTTGAACTAAAGAATGGATTTTTAATGCCTTTTCACAAAGCCAAAGTTCTTTTATTGACAGTATAAGATAGGATCTGCTCTGCTTTTACACTGCTAAATGGATTACAAAATATTATTAATTTAATACACTTTTTTATTACAGTCTAACATAGTCACAATTTTCCACAATGTTTTTTTAAAGAAATCTATTTATTCAAAAAATTAGAGTAGTCTAGTTTTAGAAAGCAGTTTAAAAAAAAAAAAAAAATCAGAATTTGAAATTCTATTCTGATCTAAATAAGAAGTAATATTTACATATTTTTTATGTATGTATAGATGTGTGCATGCATGTGTACATATTGCTGAAGAATGTTCAGAATAGAATAACTGTAAAATCAAAATGTAATCATAGATAAATGTGTCTGTTACTCTGCACAATTATGAGAGAAAACAGTAATTTTAATTACTTGGGCATAAATGTTGATATGTGATTATATTCTATCCATCCTCACAATTTGCAAACTATTGATTGAATAATTTTGTCAATCAATAAATATATTGGCCTCGGGTAACGATGGCTCATACTAACTTGTCCAAAATATAAATCTTCCACACTCTTTAGCATGTAAAACTTTCACATATGCTATGACCTAATATCTGTGATAGTAGCATCACTTTTGTCAAAGTCAATATTCCATTAACATAATGACTTGTGCAAAATTAAAAAAGCTATCCTCTTTGGTCATAGCAATAAAGGATTTCTTTATCTAGGTCATGTAGTGATTTTCCACAAAATAGTAAATAAAAAAGTGAATTTTTTTCAATTATCTGAACTCTTCACTTGATACCACAGTTAGAACAGATAGAAAATCAAAGAATTGTATTAAAATTAATAAATCTTAGTAAAATAAAAGAACAGATTTGTAAGTAGTGAATATGTCAGTAGGTATGTGTAAATGCATACAAGATTATTTATAAAATGTAATTTTTTAATCTCATTTTCTACATACACATACAAGTAAAATACTTTGAAGTATTTTTAGTACATGTTGGAACATTCAATGCTAGTAATATGTGTAGAATGCAAAATATATTACAAATGTAACTGATTCAATCATAAAGTATGAAATTATGAGAATGTGACTGAGTATTTTGTTGTATTTGAGTGCTTTTAGATTTTTCTTCTAATATTCTTCTTTTTAGATTTTTACTCTTTCTCTTATATCTATTAATTATTATCTTACATCAATTTTCTTCCACCAATCACTAAACTGTTCATGCTGAATTTTGTGTAATTTATAATCTAAATTTTTTTTTTTTTTTTTCAAATATTTTTTTTTATTTACTTTCTCTCAGAACAGGCTTGGAATATTTTGGTTAATTTTTCATTTTTTATCTTTTGTTTAACCATCATGAACTGATCTTTTGTGATAGTAAAAGAATAACTAAAAAGGCAATCATCATTAATTTTTTACTTGCATTCCTTTCAACTTAATTTTAATCAGAATTAAATTGAAAGAAATACAAATTAAAAAAAGAAGAATGGTTGACAGTGCTTCATTTGATAATGTATAAAATCAAGATAATACAACTAAAAAGGGCAACATTAAGATAACTAAGAAAAGCAAACTGCGTATTCCAATAGTAAAAATATATTGAATGAATTTTTTATCCTTGTGACAAGTATGGTTGGACCAAGCACAGCAAAAAAAAGCAAATATAGCTATATTAGCTATACAGAATATTATTGTCTGTTGGATGCATTGCACTGAAATATAAGGTACAATTGGAGAGTCACTTGTTATGAAAGTGAAAATAAAAACAAGCAAAGAAAAATTAAGAACAATAATTATTAAAATCTACTTTTGTAGGTTGAATTAAACAAAATTCTTTTCTTAATTGCTTGTCTTTTGAACTTTCAAACTTGCCTCTCCTCATAAATAGAAAGGGAAAATAATATGTCTCTTAAATATTGTTGCATGTTTCTTGAATATTGTACTTGATAAGTTGAGCATGTTAAACAAAAAGACAGGAAATAGACAGCCTGATATGCCTAAATACACAACATAGTAGGATCTGTGTAAATGTGTTTGAATCAGTGATAAAAGAGAGGCACCAGTTATAATAATGAATGGGAATGACTTATATGCCATTTTCTATATCAATTGATTTTATCATGCTAGGTAGGTTCACAAATGCAAAGTATTTTAATGAAACACACACTAAGTCAAACCGTATTTAAATATAATTATATAAAGTTAAAATATAATATTATAATGAAAAAGATCAAATATCATTCAGTTGGTATACATCAATACTAATATTCACAGACATCTTTATATTCTAATTAGAGGATAGTATAACATGAAAGTTGTATAGCCTTGAAGCAGACAAAGAAGGAATCTAAAAAAATCTTTAACATAAGAGTTTTGATAACATATATATATATATATATATATATATATATATATATATATATATATATATATATATATATGTATATACATATGTATATGTTATATATATGATATACATGCATACATACATATGAATACATATATATATATCATATATAAATATAGGCATACATATGTATGTAGGATGTATATGGATATACACATGTATATGTTATATATATGATATATAGGCATATATATATATATATATATATATAATTATATGTATACATATGTATATATTATACATATAATATATATATATATACATATGTATGCATTATATATATGATATATATGTATACATACACAAACACATATATATGTATGTATATATATATATATATATATATATATATATATATATATATATATATATATGTTGTGTTTGTGTGTGTGTGTGTATGTGCGTGCATAAACCTATGCTTATGCACCCATGCAAATACATACATGTCCATACAGAACAGATACAACTGTATATGCATATTGTTGTCAACTGACAGTAAAAGTTATTTCTTGTGGTGCTGCTGAATAAACACTTCTATCATAAGTGTTGTTAGCTCAGATAATTGTACAATTAATCAATAAAGAATTGTATGCATTTCCAAAATTTAAAAAAAAATTTAAAAAAATAAAATTAAAAAAAAACAAGAAAAATGGTAAAAACAAAACAAACAATTTGCCTAATGATTATGATTGGTCTAATTTGGTCTAAAAATGTTGGACCTATCAAAATAAGTGCCTGAACATGAAACTTAGGCTTAAAAACAAATAAAACAAATTTAATACAAAACAAAAATATGATTTATACTTTAACTTTAATTAATTTATCTCAGTAAATTACAGGTAGCATTATTTATGTAAAGTTCAATTCAATGATTTATGTATATAGATATGCATACAAAAGATTAATGTATATATACATTCTACAAATATACAAGTGAAGATGTATATACATACACAAATACATTTGCATTTATACAAATTCATATGCATTGCATATGGATAAATATACATTTTAGTATATATATATATATATATATATATATATATATATATATATATATATATATATAAAATATTAAGTTTTACAAGAAAGAAACATATTAACAATTAAAAATTACATCATTTTGGACATATCGTTATTCAAGCCCCAGTACATCATCAAATTATAAATGTATGAAATTTAATATTTTCCTCCCTATTTTTGAAAAGAAGTAAAGAAGTTGAATGAATGGAAGTTTACAAAAAAAAACTCAAAAAAGTTAAAGAAGAAAGATTTGCATTCAGCAAGAATAGTAAGAAAAAATAGTGTTGAGAAAAATATTATTGGTTGTGTATTAAGGCATAAAACTTTTGTTGTGATTTGTTTGTATTGAGTAGATTTTTGTGAACATGTAATTTTGCTTTTGTTCTTTTTTGATGATGCTAATTTTTAAAACAAAAAAAGGGATCTAAAAAGTTGAAATGATCACTTACTTTTATTTGTTTTTTGATAATTTATAATGTCATACCATAATTCATTATTGAAAACTGAGATGTTATATCAAAATTCTAAATACTTTTTTTACTTGATAAAGAAAACCCAACAAAACAGCCCCAATCTACTCTCCAAATAAACATCGAGAAATTTGTCTAAAAGCAGTTTCTGATTTGAAACCCAATATGCATTTGAGAATTTGCTAAAAGGATGTTAGCAAACAAAAAGAGTGTTAACTTGACTTTATACTATTTAATTAAAATTTTAATTTTCAATTGTAATAATCCTTACAATATTTCTTTATTTTGCATATATTGCAAATTCATTAATGGTATGCAAATGTGTGTATTTATAGATTCATCTATATATACACACACTCAGACCTGTATGAATGCTTATAGGCCAGTATACATACATAAATATATATATATATATGTATAAATGTATATAAATATATATATATATATATATATATAGGAGTATACATGGGTTTCCAAATTGTGCATTTGTTTAGAAATGCACAGATGTCAATGCCTTACACTTCTGTTCTCAACAGCCATATCACTGTGAGATTATATTACTTAGAAGCAATTCAATTTTTCCTATTTTTGATGATTTATAAGGAAAAATTTGTTACCAACTGAAATCACAATCAATGAATTTAACATATGAAAGACAAACTGATAAACATAATTTTCAAATCATATCTAAAACCCAAGAAGAATTTAAAGATTACTTGTTCTTAAATAAAAATGGCTACTTTTATTATAATAATATATAGTATTTTGGTTGCTTCATTAAATTTTCTGTTCATGTTAAATTAAGTACCATATTGCAAAAAAAAACTAGAAAATTACCGGCATATAATTTGTGATCGCAAGAATCTATATGAGATACTATTATGAGTTTCACAATAATGTTGATCCCAGGAGTACAGTGAGGCTATAGGGTGTATATATATATACATATATATATGCACAGATCCACATATAGCTCAGTTGCTCATTGAACTTTCAAACAGTATTGTAATAGTGGTGAGTTATGATCCCGAGTGGAATTACTTTGAGCGCTTATGAGACTATTTTGTTGGATCTAGGAAACATTTGATGAGCAATAAAAAGCTCAGGCCAATTTTTCGGGCAATTATTTCCATATTAATCAATTGTTTTTCTTTAACTGCTATTATCACCTTAGTATTCATATACATTTAGAGAAAAACTAATGATTCATTATGCCAAATGAAAATAATAAAAATACCCATAATAATAATAATAATTATAACAATGAGTTTTAGAGGTAAATTCTTACCATGTCTGGAACTTTTCTGCTGAAATTTGAAATATGTCAAAAAGCAATTTGAATAATTTTGAAATCTTCCAAAACCAAAAAGCACTCATGAAATATGTTTGGATAACAATGTACACACAAGTGTGTGTGTATATATAATATATCTGTATATAAGGAAAAAAAAACAATTCGAAACAATTGTTTTTTACCTAAAGAAGCCTTGAATAAATTTATGCATCAAGGATCTGGGCCAGCCCATTCCTTAAAGAATTTTAGGTTATATTTATTCCATTTTTGTATCTGTTATTCCTTTCTCTCACTTATGTGTGTATACATACTTGCGTGCATGTGTAATTAGATAGAAGCAAATACTCACATGTGCACATACAAACATGTACATGTATGTATGTGTATGTATGTTTGTGAATGTGTATATTAGTGTGTGTGTGTGAGTGTGTTTGTGTGTGTGTGTGAAAGAAAGAAAGGGAAAGAAAGAAAGGGAAAGAGAGAGCGTATGTGGCCAAATTACTAATTTGTTTGAGTTAAAATTTTAGAAAGATTTCTCTTCCCATCTGTAGAAAATACAGTATTTTGTAACACCGGTGTTTTTTTGTTTTTTTCTGTTAGTATTGAACACATATTGATCAATAAAAATACCAAGCAAACTGCTTGTGCTCATATCTTTTTTTGTGTATATATTTATAAATTAATTTATAAATCATATAGCATTTTTTCACAGTCTATAAATATAGCCATTGATTATTGACTATTAAAGTAAAGAATATAGTCACAGCTATTAGTTCTGCTTGACTATTGACAACAAATATGCACCTCATTGCATATCTTTATGTATACATGCACACACAAATGCACATGTATCTCTAATTGGCCTTGTATTGGTGATATCAATACTTAAATACAAGTTGCTAATTTATGAACCAATAAGCTGAGTTCTTATCTTGAGTCATAACATGTTCAGTAGATTCTTGGATCATACTTATTGTAAATAAAATAATGATAACTGTATAGATAAAAGTCTACAAGCTGTTCAGGAAAATTTGCCTACTATTGTAGTTCAGTACATTGTAGCAAATAGCAGATATGAATGAATTATTTATTGAATTAACAGTCAAAGAGGAAATGAAACATTCTTAAAATTTACACTATGCTCATTGCATGTATATACATATTTATAAATGTACACTCACTTATAGACATAAGTATACATGCACATGCACATATTCTAAAATAAAAATTGTAATATATCTTTTATTAACAAAATTTTTCGTCATATTGACGAGGGTTTTACTGTTTCTGCCTCTTATACCACTACTTGAAAAAAAAAAGAGAACTGTTAAATTGATTTTGATTTAATAATTTTACAGTTTGTTTTTATTTTTTTATCACCTTCAGCTTTGTAAGCACAACCCCCCCACCTGTTGTTGAGTTGTTACATATCTAATCCCGGTAGATGTGTTATGATGGCTGGTTCGCCAACATTTTCAAAATATAATACTATATAAACTTAAACATTATTCTAAACTTCAATATTTATTGAGTTCTAATGAAACATTTTGCCTCAAACATAATTCCTGTACTCCTGGCTAAAAAAGCTATTAAATAAGATATGATACTGAAATTTTATTCAGTATATACACCTATTTATGTCTGTGTATGCATGTGTATATATGTATGTTTATGTATCTATATATATAAATGAATGAATGGATGTACATGCAAATACACATGTACATACACACACAAACAAATACACATGCATATATATATATGTATATGTGTGTATATATATATATATATATATATATATATATATATATATATATATATATATATATATATATGTATGTATATATATATACATATATGTGTATGTGTGTGTGTGTGTGCATGTGTGTGTATCCATAAAAAATATACAGTATAGTGTTTTGAAAAAAGAAATTCTGTTTAAAACTTCAGGATAAAAGGTTCCATCATATTTTAAAGAATGGCCCAAATAAATAATAGCCTGTTAATGAATGCAGCATGAATAATGTAAAATGCATGTTATTGAACAGTGGAATAATGTTACATGTGTTTGTGATGGCATCAGAAAAATAAAATCTAATTGCCTTTCACAATGTTGTGTAGTTGTTCAGTAGTAGTAATGTTCCATTATAGTTGTTCACTCACAAAAAAAAACAAAAAAAAACAAATGTGTTGACAACTACATGGGAAACTTCTGCTGTGTTATTTAATTTTTGGTGTGGAGAAAGAAAAGAAAGTCATACAACTTGTTATGTATGTGATGTTGAGATTTTGCTGCAGGGTATTTGGCTTGGAAAAAGAAAGGACATAAAAAAAAGATATTTTATATAATGTCAACTTCTTCAACATGTCCTTGATTGTTGCAGATATTACTGTATACAGTATGTATTTGATGTTGAGAAACAACAGGTTATTTTTCTTCCACACTGATTTATTATAAGAGCCAATATTCTCAGTTGAATGTAATTCATTACTGCATTGTCATTGATGTTGAAAATCAAAAGCAATGAAAGAATACTGTAAAGGAACCAATACTAACCCGATTGTGTTCAAAGGACAATTCAGGAATCTATCCTGCCAAACAATTACTGTTTTGGTTCTTTTTAATTTTTTTAAACATTTTTTGCAATTTCCTTTTCCATTTTTTCTTTCTTTTTTGTTCTGTTAAAGTGGATATGGCTAGCTTTATTAAGTGTTACAAAAAATGTATATCATATCCCTTCTATTTTAATACTTACTTAGGGATGGGACACTTTATATCAATTGCCTTTGTTTATACAACCCTTACTAAAAAGATTTCTTTTGAAACAGCCATTGATTCTGAACTTGTGGTTGATAAATAGCAGAAGGCATAGGAAATATCAAAATGGTCATGAATCTTCAAGGGAATTCATGACCACTTATGTAAATTCATTTGTATCTTCTCTTGAAACTAAAGCTAACTATAAAAACTTATTTAAAATACACGTGTGTTTATATGCAAAAGTATGATTCTGTGTATGTATGTACTTTTGTATGTATGCATGTTACAACAAGCCGCAAGACATAAATCCATGTAAATATACGTACATATAAATATACATAATGCACACATACATGTACATTTAAGTATATATACATATATATATATATATATATATATATATATATATATATATCATTTCACAATGATTTTTATCAAGAAATAGAAATATAATGTAGAAATTTCTTAATTTTATACTGGCATTCTTGTAAAGCGAAAGGAAGAAATAAAATGAAAATGAATTTAAAATGTTGCAGATATAATTTTTATAGAAAAATCAAAAAGGCATAAATGTTGAGTGCATGAAAGAGTATCATTTTTAGTGTAATTATTTTAGAGACAAAAAAATAAAATTGTCAAATATTTTCAGTAGATTGAAATCAAACAGAAATGGCAGTGGGAGAAGTTAAGTAACTAATAATTATTAATCACTGTGACATAACTGATAAACACTTTTGGCTGGCTGAGTCCATTGTCAGATTTGTAGGTATGTGTCTCATTTTTTGCGAGCATACACCAATGCCGGTTCAAAGAAGAGGCAGGAGTATATATTATAGCTAAATTGGTACATTTGTTAGTCATGAACAGATACTGAAGCAACCATGTTATTTTTAGAAAATTTTATTTAGACAGTTTTCCCACCTTACACATACACCCATCTCTCCAGATGATACAAAGAAATATGCCAAAAGTTTATATATGTCACAGTAATGTGGATTATTAGGTATCAGACACTTCTGCCATTTGCATTTTTTCTGTTCTGCAGTTGAATAAAAGAAACATTATAAGATTTTTAAAAATCTATTAATTTTAATTATACAGATTTATGGTTTAAATTAACTGGTCATTTGCACATTTTTTATTTGGAAGAAAAAGCATATAATTTTCCTGTTGAAATTGATTGCATAATAAGATATAATTTACATTGGATTAATTGAAATTTTATTTTTTAAAAAAAAGGAAAGAATAAGATTAATATCTTTTACAAAAATTTGTGCAAAGAAAATTTAACTTCTAAATAAGAAATATATATGTATAAAACATGCATAAATCAGTATGTGAGTATAGCAGTATGTATGTTTATAGATGCAAATAAATGTGCAGCAGTTGAATGCATGAATGTTTGTCTCTTGTATTGAAATATGTATTGGAGAAGAAAGGTAAAAGTGGCTTTATAAAATATACATTTAAGTAAAAATTTTTGGTTTAAAATTCAGAAAACATTTTTGATTTATTTCCAAAGTTCTAAAGTGATCTGCTATAGAGTAGAATGTACCATTCTTAAAAAAATAAGCAGAAAATAGTAATAAAAGTTAACTGTTGGAAAAGTAGAGTGATAATTTACAAATGATGATAATGCAACAATATGATAAAAAAAAGCTAGATGTTTTGTTTTCAGAGTCAATATTTATCACATTCTGAAACATTGGAATCTCACCATGCTTTTCTGTATTACACTGTACTACCATGTGTAGTATGCACTTATACACCTATACCAAAAGACAGACAGATGCAAACACACACTCTCGCAAATAAACATACACATACACACACACACACACACATACAAGTGAATACACACACACATACACATGCACACACATACAGATGCACACACATACTCATACACACATGCACATACACACACATACTCATACACATACACATGCACATACACACATACACATACACATACACACACACACACACACACACACACACACACACACACACACACACACACACACACAAACACCAGTGTGACACCAAAGTCAGTAAGTGACTATGGTTGTATTTCTTAAAAAAAACAAATAAGTATACAATTAGAAAATGATTTTTCACAATTTCAGCTGATTTATGGTGAAAAATTAAATATCAGCACATAAAGAAATTTGGTGGATGAAAAATAATAAAAATATTGACAAATGAACCATCCAAATGAAATTCTTAATTTTTCACATTTGTTGATATATGGTTTACGGAAATGTGTCTAGAAGTCAAGTCTATTCTGTAATTTCATATATTTTCTCTTTTTTCCATTCAAGTTATTCCAATGTTAGCACTGTAAAGTTGGCACTTATAATCATTGTGAATAAAAACAGCATGATATAAAATTATCAGTAGTCTTCTATGAATACATTATTTTTCAACTAATTTTTTTTTCAGATCAGTTCCTACATTTTTAAATGATCTAGCATCACTTGGTCCCAGTACAAGTTGGAATAAAGACAAATATGAATATTACATATACCAAAGAAATTCTTTTTCCATTATAGGGGAATAAAGGAAAAAGAAAGAAAAAAAATAATAAAGAAAAAGTTGTAAAAAAAAACAAAAAAAAACAAGAACTCATTCTGAGATTGTTTTAGTGAATTCAATATTGAGAAATATTGAGAAAATATTGGGAAATATATATATGTATATACATGATTATATAATCCATTAAATTTTGTTCTGCCATGCATACTTTTTTTTATTGTGCAACTGTAGACAAATTTCTATCCTTTTTTGGATATAGTACTATTAAACTACTTCTGCTCCTATTTCACATCTACATCTACCACTGTTATTATTATTATTATTATTATTATTATTATTATTATTATTATGATTATTATTATTATTATTATTATGATTATGATTATGATTATGATTATGATTATTATTATTATTATTATTATTATTATTATTGTAATGGATTTTTAATGGCTAAAATGTGTAAATTCTCCAGTAATTATCTGGAAATTGTTACTATTGATTCCTTTCTAACAGATTTAACTTGACATTTTACAATGAAATGTTTTACAATTTAAATTTTCTGGCTTTACATATATATATATATATATATATATATATATATATATATATATGCTTCTTTTTACCGATTGTTAATTAGCTTAATTTTGATTAGGAAGATTTTCTTTTTTTCTATGAAAGAATATAATATTCTTTCACTGATTTTTAGGAAGAAAATTCAAAACAATCACTGTACTTGAAATATTCAATGAATATTTTGTACAAAACTGAGGTTAGTATGCATTATGTCTAAATTGTTTTTCCTGCCTTCAAGTCAAACCAAATTCAATTAATTTATTTAATATTCTTCTTTTACATCTTTGAGAAAAAATGGTCTAAATGTAAGAATGATCACTGAGCAAGACTGTCTTTTGGTATTTGATTTCTATAAATGTTAAACTATGTTAATATGATTGCATTGTAACTTTATTATTCATATTTAATTTCTTCTTATATATTCAATTTTGAATTTTTGTTTTCATTAATTCTATATTTTTTAAGGAATATAAATCATTTACTAAAGAAATATGGGAAAATATTATGCATTGTGTATTTATTCCATTAAATTCTTTAAACCTTCATTTGTAATTCTTTCAGATTTACACAGTGTGAAATTTCTGGTGCCAACTAATAAAATGTTTGAAAAATATCTAAATCCAAACATTTAGTTTACTTTAAAATGCAGACAAAAAAATTATATGCTTTCAAATTTTGTCTTAAAATATTTTTTACAATTGGCCATACATTAATAATTTGAGTAAACTATGTTACATTAAAATACATCAAGTTTTACTGAAATAGTCATCAAAGATAAAAAATACAAAGAGAATTATTGTAAGTATGCATTTGTATTAAAATCCAATATCAATTGGTTGATCAAATATAATAAAAAATATTTTTTTTTGTTTTTTTGCTTAATTTATACATTTGGCAGTTTTAGAATTGTTAATAAAACAACAACAATCATCTCACAAAAATTTATATATATATATATATATATATATATATATATATATATATATATATATATATATAGGTAGTCCTTTTTTAGTATTGGAGAATTGAAAGTAAAGTGCTTGATTACATGTGTAAGAGCTGTGTTTATTTATTTATTATAGTGTACAATACATTTAAGGTGCCATTGTTACTATTGGTTTCCAGGCAGCATGTTAGCCACCCTTCTTCAAGACAACGCGCCTGTTAAGAAATACAGTGAATGTGAATTCAATTTTTCTGTTGTACACAGTGAGCACTTTTTTATCCGTTTATATATGGTTTGGGCTGGTCTAGAACCATAGTTTTAAACAAAGATACTACGCACATAACACATCATTTAGACACAAAAACAAAAGAAACCCAACAGCACTATCAAACAAAGTATGGCAATACAAAGAACAGGGCAAATCCTATAACATAGAATGGAAGGTTCTAGACCGTCTAGACTGTGTACAACAGAAAAACTGCGAATTCTCAAAGGAATAACATAAAAGAAAAATTCCTGAACACCAAATCGAAAGTCTTCAGAGACACAGGAAAACATTCCTAATATGGTCTTGGACCGGTGAGGAAGACATACACAGACAACCACCATAATTAGAAAAACATCACCTAACAGAAAAATAATAAGAAAAAACATGCAAACATACACATAAATAACCAGAAAAGTGACAACAAATCCATCTAGAATAATAAATAGCAAAACCAAAAACTCAAATGTGCAGACAGGAACGAATGAAAGCAAAAAATGAAAGACCTGGAATCAACAGAATCTTGACCTTCATCAAGATAAGCAGATAAAAGGAAAAGCAGGGAGACAGGCGGCAAGGTGGGATATGAAGGATGCCTGCTGAAACACATGAGTCCAACACTAATTTACCAAAAAACGTGAGGAAAATAAGAAGATCCCGCCCACTAACAACAAAAAATACATACATATATAAATGAATTGATATTCACTGTATTTCTTAACAGGTACATTGTCTTGAAGAAGGGTGGCTAACATGCTTCCTGGAAACCAATGGTAACAATGGCACCTTAAATGTATTGTACACTATAATAAATAAATAAATAAATATATATATATATATATATATATATATATATATATAAGAGAAAAGGAAAACGAACTTGACATATTGAAAACATTATGTTAGCACATTATGCCTAAATAGATTAATATGTAATATACAAGCTAATAGTAAATCTAGGGAAAAATGCAAAGTACAAAAATGAAAAGAGAATTTTTTGTTTTAGAAAATAAATAACATTGATACATATTAAATTGTTATTCTACTCTTTGTTATGTTTGAATTGCACATATACTTGTATGAGTTCTGATGCTCTAAATAGGAGCTGGACTATGAAACTTTATTGATCACACAAATGCATGCTCCAGTCATCTTCAAATAAATAATGATCTTTTGGGGGGGAAAAATACACTCTTGCAAGTTTGAAAACTATCTGGCCAACAAATTGGATACGACTGAATACATAATTAATAGTTTAGAACCTAAAATAATTGCATTGATATCAGCAGTTGTAATTGAAAAACATTAAAAAACAAGGTTGTCTTGGGATATGAACATTTTGAGAAAAAAAAAGAAAAGCTAGTTATTCTAAAGACTTTCTTGAGAGTAACTGATATTTATAAAGTTTTTTGATGACACCATTTTTTTTATTTAGAACTACATTACAGATAATTATCTACAATACATTTGAAATTTAACATGGTTAGAAATGGTTAGAATAAGCTATCAACTCCTTATACATATATATATATATATATATATATATATATATATATATAACAAAGTGACTTACAATGCTTGTAAAAGAATTATATAAGAAGTATGAATTTTAAAGTATTTATAGTGATTTTGAAAGAGATGCCAAGAGTATTCATAAGATATTTTGTTCAAAGGTCATTATTGCAATTAAAGCAGTTTTGTGTGTTCAAGATTGTTTATAAACTACTGATTTCATCCAATAAAGCCTGGATTTCAAATCTGAAAATGGGATTTTGTTCATTGAAATTCTTTTATTTGTTTACCCACTCAACTAAAGGTAACCTTGAAATTTATTTATATAAGAAATCTTAAAGGAATAACATAATTTCCTGGAATAATGCAACCATTCAGTGATTGGCAAATTTGTCAGGTGTTTGATTCAATATTAACATTTGAAAACTAAAAATACTATTTATCACTGAACTTTCAAATCTATGCATTTTAGATTTCAAAGCAATATTGTTTTGAAATTTTTAATGGTTTCAGTGGAGCTGTTGAAAAATGAAAAACATCCTTTTGAAATTCAACGTTTTGGTAATTAAAATGGAAAAATTATCTTCAAATTTCTTGCTTTTATGTTCCAAACTTGATTCATAATAATCCTAATAGAAAATAGTTGCATTCTTATCCTGGACTTAAAAACATCTATTACTCATGTCTTACAGCAGCATACAATCATCTGAGTTTATTCGTTGTCATAAATTTAAAAAAAATATGTAACATATCAGTTAAATATTCATATCATATCTTAGTGAACATTTATAAAATAGTAACTAGTAAATAGTAAATGTTATATAAATTTTCACATTAAAATACATTTTGAAAGACAATATAATGAAGTTGATTTATTGCTGTCTGTAATTTCCTTTAAAATTCAAAATACAAACAAGATTGAGAAGTCAGATGTAGACATTTTCCATGAAAAGAGTCAACACAAAATATACAATGAACTACTAAATAATTAAGCCTAATACAATAAATGTGTCAATAAATTTGTCTTTGTCGTTGACCTTTAATAACATTTTGTAGTTCAATAGTTGATATTTTCTGGAAATTTAACTGTATTCTAAAAGATAAATACAATATCACTTTAACATGAAATAATTTTTTTTAGTCAAATCAGATTTCAAGTTTTCTACATACTAGTCCTGATTAAAAGCACAGTAAATGTAACCTGAACTTTTTAGACTTTATTTTTCTGATGCATGTGTCACTAGGAAACGAAAAAAGGTTTTCTTAAACAGGCCAGGCTTTGGCCCATTTAGCAAAACTTTTCTTGTTCCCCAATGATAGCTGAATAAAAAAAATAAGGACTAAAAAATTTCCACTTTACCCTTAGTGTGCTTTTAACCTGGACTATACTTGTATATTATCATGTAATACCATTGTTTCATTGTAAGTTAATTTATATTATAATATGATTCTATGGTTAAAAAAAACAAACTTCTTACAAGAAATATTCATAAACCTATTTATATAATTAAGAACTAATGTAACTTGATTATCAAAAATAGGAATTAATATATTTTTAAACATTTTAGATGATATTAAAATCTTCATAACATTTTAGACTTATCAAAATAATCATATCTGAATAGAATCATGTTAATAATAGATATCATAGATTCTTCTAGTGATGTTTTCTTATTAGGGAAGCAAAAAGTATAATCATTACTATTAATGAAAGTTGTATAGAGCCTTCAAGAATCTATGAATTTTATTTTAATTTTAAGCAGCATTTGCAATTTAAGAAGTAAAGAAGAATTATACAGATCATAAACTGAAGAATAAAAAATTAGAGGCAACTACTTAGTTATGTACAGTTCCTCTCTTTACCTGAGAAAAGGTAACTAAACAAACTGGCATAAGTATATGTGTCAAGCTGCTGTCCAATTAAGTTGTATTTGTTCAATTTGGTTGTCAGGAATTAAATGAAGTCTTCTGTTTACTAGTTTGCAGAGCAGAGTTAGTATGGTGCTGGGCCATTGATAAATCATAACTGACCTGTAGTTAAAACTATAGTTATATAAGCTTCACATTTGTTATGCTAAAGATGTGAAGATCAGAGAGGACTGCAAAATTTCCACACTTGGTGATTAGATGACTGGAAAATTGAACATAGTTGCAAAGAAATAAATCATAGCTGTGAAATACTTGATTTATCTCTGAGAAATATGAAGTCTGGTGAAAAGAAATGATCTTCAGGGAAATGTCCTACAACATTGATAAGCCTAAGGGGGCTCCAACTGTATTTCTAACCCTAACAGGAAAATCAAGAGAGGCTGTTTTGGAAATGGATCTAGCAGATCCGAACAAAGATGATGGATTAGAAATGTTTCATTAGAAACTAAATAAACAATTTTAGGAAGATTCAAATAAGGCATAATCTCCAATGACAAATTTGAATGATACTGAAGACCAACTGAAATATTGATAACAGATCATTTGATAGAATTTGAAAGGATGATGAAAGTCTACAAAATAATATTCCTTGCAGCAACACTTGCCTTCAGAACAAATCACAGTGTAAATCTCACTGAAGAAAATAAGAAGCCTATAAAGACCAAAATGAGTGATCTAACTTCAAAGGCTATTGCTACCCAACTAAAAAGAAAGCCATGTTGGGAGTTAGTACCTAAATACCGATGCTTGCGGCATTTAGGTTAAGAAGGAAGATGTTGTCTACTCCAAGAATACAACCAAATGAGACTGACAGCTGAACTAAGAAAACAGCATAGTCTTCTACAGTAGATACTCAGGTTGAGTATCTACTATAGATATTGTAGATAAAATGGTTCATATCACAAAAGTGGAGATGGAAGAGGCAAAACACAGCAAAAATGGGGTAACAAACTGTACTCTTTCAATTTAAGGAGAAAATGAATGCATCATTTTCTGATGGTAAACTATGAACATATAATATTTGTGGTTCCATATATCATTTTATCAAAAACGGCAGTAAAACACAAGATTCTATTTGTGACACTAAAATTGTTTTGGTGTTTTAACAGCACTGAGCCCAATTCAAATGAGACATCATTGCTTGGTGAGATTATTTGTTGAATAGTCTTGAATGCAGGGGACCACATCCACAGTAGCTGGTGTCAAATGGTTTGTGTACTGGTATACTTCCTGGTAATGTATATAAAAACGTGGTTGTACAAAATGTCAACAGGTTATTTAGGTTTGGTACTGGCAAGAGATTAATTGTGTCCTAAGAAGAGTAACTCTTTTCTGTATTATGGGTAGTTTCAGAGTTAACATTAAATCAGATATTGTCAGTGCAAATATTCCATTGTTGCTGAGCAGTTCAGCCATAAAGAGAGCTAAGACATCACTGAATTTTGAAAAAGATACTATTTGCATCTGGAGAAGGAAGTTAAAGCTAAAAACTGTCATTATGGTTCAAAGCTACATACCAGTTGTCTACTGATAGTGGAAGTTCCTGGGTCTTGTTAAAGCAACTGAAATGAAAACCTCTATGGACAATTTGAAATAAGCAATGAAATTACACTGTTAGTTTAGCCATTCCAATGGTAACAAGATGTATACCTTAGCCAGAAATTCTGGAATACAGAATGTTGAGTTTCTTAAGATGTACTTGAGATATATATCATAAATGAAAGAAGATGAATCCTAGACCAGTGTGTGATTCTTGCTGATATCAGATTTTAATGAAACCCTTGCTATGTATTTGAAAAATATTGAAGAGCATAAAATTCTGCATACAATTGTCTATACACCCAGATACGTGTATCTTTGAGGATCCAGAAGAACACTACAATCATTGGCTCAGTTTTAAAGCACTGGATTTTATACTTTGGAACTCTAAAATTATTTCTGACATACATTGAAAGAGAAGTTGACTTCCAACATGTGTTAGAATAGGAATATTCAAGTAAAGAAACTAGCTGGGTAAAGTTCCTGGAGTTGATGACATCATTGAATGACACAATGCAGTCCTTGGGAAAATAATGGTGAAGAGACTGAATGAGGTTAAATACCTCTAACATTGCATTAGGATGTTCTGGTTCAGTAAAGAATACTCTCCATAGTGGATATGAGTACAATCCTAATTAATTTGTCTTTGGCAAGAACCAAAATTTGCCTTCTGTTTTTTTACTAATCAACCTCTTGTTTTCAAGAGAACATCTATAAGTGAAATTGTTGCTGAAAATCTAAAGGCAATGCAAGAACTGGTAAAGGCACAAATGCTAATAAATAAATTTTATATGAATAATGTTTAAGAGAGCTGTAGTTGTTTTTGTTCTGACTTTGAGAATGTTGTGGTTTTTGGGAGGAACTTATCTTGAACCTTGACACAACGGAAGCTTTTTTATTGTCTACAGTGGACCCTTGTGTTGAGCAAGTAAAACAAAAAGAACTGTCTAATAAATTTGTACAAGGTACTGAGTGTATTAAGGCTAGGTCTGTTGTGTGGGGTTTTCAGAATAAGGGTGCAGGTTCAGTAAGATATGACTCCCCAACATTCTCCCAGAAGAGCTTTAGAGTTATGTTTTGTTTCATTGCCTCAAATGGATGTCCCCATTACATCTTGATATCAATATGGCTTTTCTAAAGGGTATGGAAATTGACAAACCAGTCTATTTTCTGCTTCTACCTGTGACAGTCAAGAATAAAGGTAAACTAAGTCTGCATATGGTTTAACTGATGCCGTAAGGTCATAGAACCTCACATATAAAAGTAGGGGTTGAAATAAGCTAGTTATCTTCACATGTTTCCATAATAGAAAATAACTAGGGACTATTTATACACATGTTGATGACTTCTGTTCTGAGCTCTTTAGGATGTTTGCTAGAGAAAATCAAAGCCAGTTTTATTGTGAAATTTCAAGATTCTACAATATACAAATACCTAGATGTAGTAACAAAATTGTTGTCATCCAGGATATATATGTACAGAACACACAAACTATCCCTATCTCCTCCTCTGTTATTGCAGATTGGAAACTGCCTCCTGTCTGAGGAGACAACAGTGAGATTAGTTAACAGTGGGTTGAATTGGATTGTCATACAGAGTAGAGCTGATCTCAGTTTTGAAATTTCTTTCATTAATAAAGAAAGGATGGTAGACAAGCCAACAAGACAATAAAGAAGTCTAAGAAGGAGTATTTGCAGATTTGTATTCCTGGTCTTGGATTGCCAAGACATGAACTATTATGATTTTTGTGGTCATCCTTAGACTTCAAGCAAGAGCACTCTCCAGTAAAAGTATTTACGGTATTCGAAGGGGCTTTTATTTCCCCGTAGTTGTTGGCAAAATTGTCGGACAAAGAAGAACAAACACAAAAGTAAAATGCTGACACTTGTATTACAAAATTTACAAGGGCTACAAAAGTACAACGGTTTACAAAAAGGGCTTAACAACAAGGGGGGGTTTGCAAATTAAATGGAATTCGCGACCATGACTTATCTGTTTAAGGAGAGTTCTTGGTGTTGTGGTGATAAAGGTGTTCTGTCGTTAATAGGAAAATGGCTCTAAGAAGCTTCTCAGGTCGTTTCTCGTTTTTCAGTCAGTATGCTATTATACCAGCCTGAGATAACGTTTGTTGATATAATGCCTTAGAAGTGAGCTGGTTATGTGGGCCCTGTTCAAGTAGATTATTCAGTGCACAGTATGCTATTATAACAGCCAGTGACAGTTTGCTGAAATAAAGCCTTAGAAAGTTTGTTGATAAGTACGTACGTCCCGGACGAGGGCCCACAGACAAGTGCCGGGTTTTGAATCTGGCGAAAATGTCCCATTGGCAATTTGTCCCCTTAGTGGCAGGGGAAGATAATTCACATGGAATTTCCGACACCAGCTAAGATCCTTTGTGTTAAGCAGAGCGTGATCCTTAGTGAAGAAACCTTCGGTTGCTCCTTGGTGTCCCTCAGTGTTAGGTATGATCCATTGGCTGTTCCTTGGTTTTCCTTGGTGTTGGGTATGGTCCTTTGATTGTAGGTTAGTTCATCAATGTTGAATAACATGCAAATGGACGGCTGTCCATATCGACGTTTAAATAGTTAACTAACCATGTATTCAAGCTGCTGATTGACTGTGGTTTAATCCACATGACTGTGCCAAGTCTATAATTTTAAGTGGTGGTTTCTAGCACGCCTTATATACAAAAATACTGCAACATTAATAAAGAAAGGATGGTAGACAAGCCAACAAGACAATAAAGAAGGCTAAGAAAGAGTATTTGCAGATTTGTATTCCTGGTTTTGGATTGCCAAGACATGAACTGTGTATAATGGTTGACAAGGATGTGTATTTTAACCAATTTGGAGGACAGTGGTGGTTCTTAAGGGGATTACAATATTCTTATCATTTGGGTCTAAGTCCATTGGCAATCCAGTGGGATGATTAGAAGGATGGTTAAAAAGATATATACAGCATAAACTTTGGCATTGGTTGATCTTGTTGAGGTTTATACATTCTATAAGACATTCCTCTGTAAGATTATACTCATTGATGATTTGTCCAAGATTACCATGATTTGGAAGACAGATAACTATGAAGTGCATGTTGCCCTTTATTTAGACCATCAGATTCTTGATAAAAGGCTGAGAATCAAAATAACCATTCTCAGAGAAATTCTAAGTAATAAAGAATTGGATGAGATTATCTGGGTTTCCAAGAACCTTAAATTGTTCATATTTTAAGCAATTGAGTTATACCTTACTTAAAGTCCTTAAACACTTAATGAAGCACCAGAGATTTTCATAGATCTTGTTTCCACAGAGCAATTATTGTACTGAATAATTTGCATAGCAATTTTGGAGCTGGGCCATTGACTTATAAAAGTATAGGTTTAAAGCTTCAAACTTTGCAGTTTAAAATTGGTTTAATCTTGTTATCCTGAAGCTGAGAGGATCAAAGAGTATAGCACACCTCCAACACTTAGTTATTAGAGGATTGGAAATTTGAACATTTTCAGTATGTCCCATATATTCTGGCAAGTGTAAGAGCCAATGGAAGACTAAAAAAGTTAGCCAAGGGATCATTGAACATATGCCTGAAAGAGCTAAAAGAGCTTTTATAGTCCAGTGGTGATGATTCCTGGTCCATGTAAAGTGCAGTAACTGATGCCATAATGTGGATAATGGAACACTGGTTGATTGCTACAAAAATTAGATTAAATTTAAATTGAATTTAAAATTAAATTAAATTGAAAATAGATCCTTAAGTAGGCCTGAGTCTATTCTAGAAGTGACCAGGTTTGAATTCAGAATTTTTCTTCTCCTAGACTGGTTGCCTAACAAAAGTTAAAGAGCCCAGTCCAACCTACTATTTACCCATAGCTAGAGGGAGAATAGTTGGATTCATGCCTTTCCCAAGGGTATTAGCACTATGTGAACTGTGGCTTCGTCCAGGAATTGAACTCTGGTTGATGTGTCCATTTCCTGTTACTCTAACCATTAGACCACGCGCCTCCATTATCTTTCTGTTATAAGAAATTTATTCCACACTCAAATGGTATTAAATCCTGTCTGTGACCATGGCAGTTACATGTGCTTTTTACCTCTTAAATTACAATTGTGGGATTACTTCTCTTTTCTGTCAAATAATTTCTGCCAATAATTGCCAAATGGTGTTGCCAAAGCAGTATAAATGAAAAAGGCATAAAAATCCCTTTCTCTATTTACTCACAGAATGCCTTAGAAATAAGATGTGTCTTGTTCCTCTATGATGAATACTTCTGTCCTCATTAAACTTTGTTTTGCCTTGAACACAACAGAATAGTACACAGCATACAAGGCCTTAAGCTTACTTGTTCATTTACAGGTCCATTTGATAATTCCACACCACCAACAATTAAAGAAATCTTCTCAAGTATGTAAGTCTCCCACAAACTTTCATTTCTCTTGGGAATTTCACTAATATATATTATAAGGACATTTCTACATACACAACTCTGTTCACTCTTTATGTATTCTTTATATTTATTTTGCTCAGGCAATAAAATATGTTGTTGTTATTAATTCTTCAAAATTTTATTCTGTTTAAGGAAAGTACATTTCTCATTCTGTTATGCTACCATATAAGTATAACATTATACTAATCAATATACATCACCTGACTGACTTATAATTTTGGCAATATGAAAGCATTCACTCAACTGGTCTATTTATTTTTTCATACTTCAGGTTACAAATAGGTAATTCCATGTCAAATCATCCAGGCCATGTCACCCACCCACTTCAATTTTCCTGAAATTTTGTCCAAGTGGGGATTATGATAAAGTTAGACAATTCTCCAAATTTGAGCTTCAAATTCCAAAAATAAGTTAAAATTGGCTGACTTTAAGATTTATTTTGATTCCTTGGGCAAAAATGCTTTTATAAATCAATTTTTATGAATAGGGAAGCTATAGAACTCATTTTATAGACAAAAATAGGTTATAAAATTCGCCATTTTTTGTCAATCCTACTAAATTTGGAGAGATAAAATTGACATAACCCTGCCAATTTTTGGAATTTGAAGCTTAAATTTTGGGTATTGTCAAACATTAATATAGTCCACACCCTGAAAAAATTCCAGAAAAAATGAAGGGGGTGGATGACAATTTTACTTTTTTCTGGATGATTTGACATACAATTACCCAAATTATAAATTGTGTTTATATTTAATGGTAGAATATATTTGAAAATTAAAATAATCTATAATGTAATGTGATAAAAATTCAAGTCTCTTATTTGAAAGTTTATTTGATTAAATCTTAATTTATATTTAGCAAAAAAAACCCACAAAAACTTACAAAAACCTACAAAACAAAAAGAATTGATTAAACTCTACAGTGGAATTGTTATATTCTAATTGTGTATTGTGATGTTTGATTGGATTTTAATGATCAAAGCTGCAAGGAATTTAGAATGTATGAATGTGAGCTGCAACATTAAAAACAACTCAATGCAGTGATGCTGACAGCTTTTTAATTTAGTGTGTCCTGGGACGCACATATTTGCTTTGAATGAGTTCCTGGGAAAATTTATGAGTCCTAACTAAAGCTGTCTAACCCCTACCTTGCAACCTTTAATGTGTAATTTGTTTCTAAGAAACTATTGAAATGTATTTACAGTTAGCTTGAAATGGTTAGGGAAGAAAAAAGAAAAACACTAGGATGTATTGATATGATTTTACTGTGTCCTTTTAGATTTTTGTGCATCGAGGATGCAGGACATGTATCCATCAGCATGATATATAATATATATGATAATGATAATATTATTCATCCCTTTACTTATGTTTTATGCGAATGTTTCTATTTTAACAGTATATATATTTACCAACCCCTCCACACAAGCAGGATGTTACACAAGGTCAATTTCTTAAGCAGGATGTTACACAAGGTCAATTTCTTAAGTGGAGTTTAACAGGTTTGAATGCAGATTTTTCCTTCTCCTAGACTGGTTACCTAGCCATAGTTAAAGAGCCCAGTCTTCCCTGCTATTTATCCATAGCTGGAGGGAGAATTGGATTCATACCTTTCCCAAGGGTATTAGCACCTTGTGAAAGGCAAACAGCTTTGTCAAGAAATTGAACTCAGGTTGACGAGTCCATTTCCTACGACTCTAACAATTAGACCACGCACCTCCATTTTTAACAGTATAAATATTTATTGCATTTTCCTTCTAGTTTTTCTACTAAAAATCTTTGCCATTGGGCTTGTTAATATTTGATTTTATTTAAACAAATGACAATGATATATTGAAAAAACCATGACACAAATAGCATACTATGAATATTCTGTGCTGGAAATAACGATCTGCACTTTTTAGCTTTTCATGTATTTTTAAAAACAGTTAATAATGCTAAGTATTTCAAGATTGTATTAACTGGACATAAAAGCAAACATTTTCATGAATCTCCTTAGTACTAAAAATATTGTAAAACCTCCTCTATCCTTTTAGTGAAAGTCAAATAAAATGCTTTACTGATAACGGAAATAAGTGCCATGTTTTCATCATTGTTTCTGTTTAAAACCTGTTTTTAGGTTAATATTAAAAGCTTTTAATATTTATAGAAAACATTATCTTCATGGTATTTTATGTATTTATTAGCTTTTTACAATGTAAAAAAGATTAAGTTCTTCAAGTTAAAAGGAGAAAAATATAACAATAAAATATTCAATTACATTAATATTATCAATGTTGACAATATTGTAGAGATCTAATTTTCTACTCAAGCATGTTATTAATATATAGATTATTTAGTATTCATAACATGCTTGAGTATATATATATATATATATATATATATGAACTTTATATATATATAAACTTTATATATATTTATATATATATATGTATATATGTATAGATGAACTTAATTATATATATATATATATTAAATATATATATATATATCGAAGTCGTCGGGGTGGCCTAAGGTCGGTATTAGCCAGACAGCGAGGGAGTCTATCCTCTTTTCACTAGTGCTAGACCAAAGAGATTGTTTTTGGCATCTGAGGTGGAGCGCCACACCTACCATCCGCTCCTCACTTTACCGCACAAAGCCCTGTGCTACTCATATGCGGGTGGTTGATAAATTGTAAGTGAGAAAAATGGAAATGAATCCAACAGATATGTTGAAAACAATGATTGGAAGAAAAACCAAAGTATATATATTTTCCTCCAATCATTTTATCAATATATATATATATATATATATATATATATATATATATATGTGTGTGTGTGTGTGTGTGTGTGTGAGTAAATGCCACATCATAGACATCATAGCAAGATGTTTATTAGAGTAAAACACTAAAAGAATAAAGAAATGTTAAGTCCAATTTGTAAGTGAAAAATAATTTTGTGGCATCTGTGTTTGTGCTGAACATTATTTTTGAATCATCTAAATTCTTTATAGAATGAAGATAATTATGAAATACTTATTAAAGTCCTTTATTCCTTTTGAAATGGAAACATGAATATCATTATGAATTGCGGTTACAACAGGAACACAATATGTTCATGGATGTTTCATAAAATTGTGCCCGTAAGCTTACTAATACATTCTATAAAATATTGAGAAAAATTCCAAGCTTATCAAAAACTAATTTAGTGTAAAAAGAAACAAAATAATCAGATACATTTAAGTCAAGGATAGAAAATAAAATGGAGTCATGTAAATAAAAATACTGCGCGCTATTCCAAGTCGGGAGAAGAGCAGCAACAGTTCTAACATATCATTTGAAATATTCGTTTATGTTTATATTACTTAAACAAGCCAAACAATCATTTAATATCATGAGAGAGCACTCTACTGGATTCAATTTGGGTTGGAGGTGTTTGGTGTAATGGTGAGAGTCATAGGAAATGGAATCGTCGACCTGAGTTCAAATCCTGGATGAATTTACAGTTCACATAGCACTAATATCCTAGGGAAAGGTATAAATCCTACTACTCTCCCTCCAGCTATGGGTAAATAGTAGGGCAGACTGGGCTCTTTAAACTTGGTTAGACAACCAGTCTAGGATAAGGAAAGATCTGAATTCAAACCTGTAAAATCTACTTGGGGTGGTCACTACTAGAATAAGCTCAGTCCTAATTAGTGATCTATATATATATATATATATATATATATATATATATATATATTTAATCATTTTGAATGGAGGCTTTCCATAACCTATTAGGTCGTTGGTGTGCCATGCCAATTATTTCCTTTCATGGTATCTTTCAGGGCAGTGGTGCTTACTTGGCAAGTACTCCAAGTAAAATGTAGCAAGTTATATTGGCTTATATGGTACTGGGAACAAGGAAATATCCCTGATTTGATCTTTAAAAAAAATTCATCTGTTCCCTTTCATTTAATCCCTTTGCTTTTTTAAAAGCAGATATGATTAAGAAATACAAGCAATAATGAAAATTTACAAACCAGTCAAATTTTCTACCTACTTTAGTTTATGATGTAATAAATATGTAAATACCTAGGTAGCCCCCCCCCCACTATAATCTGATTGGATAGTGTCCTCCATAAATACTCGACTGTGGTGGTACAAGCGACTACTAAAAGCCTACTACAAGCCTACTAGCAAGACTACTACGCCGACTGCTCGGAAGACGTACTGCTACTACTGCTACTCGACGCACTAGCTTCTATTTACCTACAAGAATATACCTAACTACAACTTCATAATATATCCCTTAAACCGGATATATCAGTGCAAAAATACAGAAACATCGGCAGGTGAAGGAAAATAGTTATTTCATTCTGATAACCTGGTATTCATCTATCTCTATTTTATTTGAGAGGAACCTTTTTTGAAAAACCAAATGACAAAGTTATATGGTTTCACATAACTATTCTTATTTAATAACAAACATTTGTTTGCATATTGTTATTTGATTTCAGGCATTCTTATTTAATAATAATTTATGCATAGTTAAAGGGTATCAAATATTAATCATTTTCACTCAGTTATATGGTTACAAGTAATTATTCCTATTTGATAATACTCGTTTGCTTGAACACAGTTATATGGTTTCAAGCATTCCTATCTAATCATACTAATTTGCATACAGTTATATGGTTAGTATTATCTGCGTTATTCGGTCTATTGTCCCCATCTTCATTGTTATTTGTACAACGTTTCGGCCGATATACCCTCCAGCCTTCTTCAGGTATTTCTTGTCGGACTCGGGAACCTTCTCGGACTCAGGAACCTTCTTTTCGAACTCGGGAACTTTCTTGTCGTATTCGGGAGCCATCACAGAACTTTGAACCTAACCCTTTATTTATTCCAATTGGACACATGGCCGAGTGGATTAGACAGTTGGGTTAAAACAGTTCTAAGTGACAGTTATCTCTTGTACCCGAGTTCAATCCTGAGTGAAAGCAGTTAGAAAAATAATTAATTAACGCAACTCCTACCCCAGCTATGGTTAGCAGAATGAGAACATGATACCCCCATGGAATAAATAAAGGGTTAGGTTCAAAGTTTTGTGATGGCTCCCGAATACGACAAGAAAGTTCCCGAGTTCGAAAAGAAGGTTCCCGAGTCCGAGAAGGTTCCCGAGTCTGACAAGAAATACCTGAAGAAGGCTGGAGGGTATATCAGCCGCAACCTTGTACAGATAACAATGAAGATGGGGACAATAGTTCAAATAGCGCAGATAATGCTAATCTTCAAGCCTCGTCTCAAACATTCAGAGAAATAGCTATATGGTATCAAATATACTTATCTAATACAAGTAATATTCACACTGCTATATTATATTAATGACATTATCTATTCAAATACTACGGAACATACACGTTTATATTGGAAAAAGATAAAAGTACAATTTCTCTGAATTTTGAGATGACACTTAATAATTTGGATTATTTGGATTATTTGGACTATTGACCTCATCTTTATTGCTATCTGCACAACGTTTTGGCCAATGTGCCCTCTGGCCTTCTTCAGGTATTTCTTGTCAGATGTTGTGCTGATAACAATAAAGATGAGGACAATATTCCAAATAATTCAAATAATACAAAAGATAAAAGTAGAGGATTTTATCATTGACCAAAAATTCATTGCCAATTTAAAGAAAACTTAATTCTTTTGGAAGAACTTATTTTATTTCCTTTTATTCTTTATTTATAACAACTTTTTGAGTCATGTTTTTAAACATTTAAAAGCAATTCTTACCTGAACTGAGATTGCTTCTTTTGATTATTCTACACTTTATTTAGACTGCTATTTGCATCTTTATTGTTTTTATCACAAAGTGTTAGCAGATTTTTTTTTTTTGGGGGGGGGGGGCTTTCTTGCATTGTAAATTGTTTTAAGAATGAAAATTTTCCTTATCTCATGAATTATTTATCTTAACATTTCTATCTTTGTTGTTTTTATTTCAATATTTTAGCATATTTATTATTCAACCTTGCATAAGAATATGTTGCTTTGTCATAGGGGTGGCCTAAAGTCGGTATCAGCCATACAACGAGGGAGTCTGTCCCCTTTTCAGGAGATTGTTTTTTAGCATCTGAGGCGAAGTGCCACACCTACCATCAGCTCCTCACTTTAGCACACAGATCCCTGTGCTACTCATACGCCGAGTTGGCAAGGGCTGGTATCGAACCAGGAACCTTGAGGTTCCCAACTGGACACTCTACCGACTGAGCTAAACCGGCCCTCTTTGATCTTTACAAGTTTTTTATTAATTTCTTTTCCTTTCTTAAGTAAAAAAGAATCCAAAGTTATGGGATAAAATATTTTAAAACATTATTAAAACTGATAGTCCAAGTTAAAAGTACAGTAAGGGTAACCTGAAATAAAAAAAGAATTACCTCATCCTCCTTCCCTTAACCTCTCCCCCTCATCTTTTTCTCCCCCCATCTTTTCTGCATCCCTATTCTCAAAATAGATGGCCATGAAAGGTAATGTGTCAACCAGGAAAGCCATGTTGTCATCTTATTAAAAAAATGAAATATTGATAATAAAAAAATCCCACACATTTTAAATTTTATTTTTCGATGCAAGTATCATTTGGGAACAAGAAAAATTTTGGTAAACTACAATTTGATTTTCTTGAATTAAATTTCTATTTTTTCGTTCCCCAATAATATCTGCATTAGAAAAATAAAGCTTAAGAAATTTTGGTTGGGTTACTCTTACCTCACTTTTAACCTGGACTATGTTATCTGTAGCAGGAGGCTGCAGAGATTGAACCCACAACCTGGAGGTTGTGAGTGGTAACTCATGATAAGCCTCCTGTCGCTGCCTTGTGGTTGAGGTGGTAAGCTCCATCAAAGGTTAAATACAGTGGTGAATCATGGGTCTTATCAGGAGAAGCTGTTGTTCATGGCAGTTAACAACAACGCTCATGTGTGAAGACCAGAATAATTTTTTTTATCATCTTCATATTTTTTAAATTACATTTTAAATGATATCTAGTAAATCTGTTGTTTTTTTTAAAGTGTTGCGTTATGCTATTTTTTAAGTTGCTAAGTGACTTTTAAGGGCAACTATTTTTTTAAGCAGCTAAGTGACTTTTAAGGGCAACTATTTTCTTAAGGTTCTCAGTGACTTTTAAGGGCAACTATTTTTTTAAGGTACTCAGTGACTTTTAAGGGCAACTATTTTTTTAAGAAGTGACTTTTAAGGGCAACTATTTTTTAAGGTACTCAGTGACTTTTAAGGCAACTATTTTTTAAGGTGCTAAGTGACTTTTAAGGGCAACTATTTTTTTAAGCTGCTAAGTGACTTTTAAGGGCAACTATTTTTTTAAGTGGGACTTTTAAGGGCAACTATTTTTTTTTAAGTGACTTTTAAGGCAACTATTTTTTAAGTGACTTTTAAGGGCAACTATTTTTTAAAGTGACTTTTAAGGGCAACTATTTTTTTAAGGTACTCAGTGACTTTTAAGGCAACTATTTTTTAAGGGTTAAGTGACTTTTAAGGGCAACTATTTATTAAGGTGGACTTTTAAGGGCAACTATTTTTTTAAGGTACTCAGTGACTTTTAAGGGCAACTATTTTTTTAAGGTACTCAGTGACTTTTAAGGGCACTCAGTGATTTTAAGGGCAACTGGATTTGACATAGAGCTAAGGATGGCTGATGAAGAATATTTCAGTCAAAATGTTTTGATAAAGACAAAAAAGATGGAGATACTAGTTTGAAACATAGAAACTTATTTTTTGCTATTTTTTAAAGAAAAAAGTATAGAGTATTTTAAGAAAAATGTATAAGAACTGACTCATAAGAAAAAAGTCCCTTCACATTTGTGAAGCAGTCATACCATAATTAAAGAAAAAAAATTATAGAAAATAAATTTATTAGAAAATCTAAAAAATAGAATATAGATAAAACAAAATAAATAAAATATTGACATTTTCAGCAATGAACAAACCTAATGAAAGAATCAAACATAGGTAGATGTATGTGTGTATTCTATCTATCTATCTCTTTAACTCTCTCTCTCTTTCTCTCTCTTTCTCTCTATCTATCTTTCAATCTATCTATCTATCTATCTATCTATCTATATATATATATATATATATATATATATATATATATATATATATATATATTATATAATATATATATACATACATATTTTCTTATATATTCCTGACATATATATATATATATATATATATATATATATAGTTGGTCAGGAATATATAAGAAAATATATTTTAAGAAAGTTTTTCTTCTTTACTGGGCTTTTTTGAAGCATAGGACAAATGAAGATAAAAAAGTATCAAAAATTCAAAATTGAAATTACTTAAAATTAATGGGTTTGCTTACCTTCATGTTTGAGATTCTATTTAGGAGAGATTCAATTGTATCTAATTTTGTCTGTTGGGTTTCTGGTTTAAAAGAAAAAGTGATCTAAGTTATATATAAATTAAAGATGAAGAAAACTATCAAAGAGGTTTAAGAACTTTGTATAAAAGAACAAAATTTATTAAAACTTGTTTATCAACCATGTAAATAGACTAAACAAGATTCATTTTTTTTGTATGTTTTTCAGGAGATATTTTATATTCTATATCGAAATATGGTCTTTCAAGAAATGTAAAAATTAGGGGCCGGGATTTTTTTTCTTCAAATGCTCAAAGGTCACCCCCCCCCACATTTTGAATTGATAAAAAAGTATTTTTTCAAGTTTCTTCCATAAAATAAACTAATCCTTATAAAATTAAGTCGTGGGAAAATAATTTGGTGAAAATTTCATTAAAATTGGACAATTCCCTGATTTTTGGTAATTGTTTTAAAATTAAGAAATAAAAAAAAAAATTACCTCCCTTTGCATTTCTTGCACATCACTAGATAATAGCCAATTGAATAATTATCGAAATGAGTAAAAAAGAAATCTCCAAAAAATTAATTATTTATTATTTTTTTACATTTTACTTTTCGATTTTTGGTACTTATTTTCTCATAGAAAAGCCACCATAACATTTTTTTTTGTTTCTATTCATAACTTCGGTTTTTTATTTCTTTATTTATACTGTAATTAGAAAACTATAAGACCAACTTGAAAAAAATGTTACACCCCCAACATAAGGGGAGGGGGGTCAAAATCAAGTGACCTGAAAAAAAAAATGAAAAAGTTTTGAAATAAAATAAATAATGCATTATAAAGATCATTCTTTGATAAATAATGTGGGGATTAAAATAATGTGGGGATTTAAAAGATACAAAAGTAGAAATAAAATAAAAATAAAATAAAAAGCAACAAGCCCCCATGGGGCCTTTCACCGGAGCAATATTTTCTAACAATACTATATATATATATATATATATAGTTACCGGCAAACAATGCCAAGGGAGGTAATTTTTTTTTTTTTTAAATTTCTTAATTTTAAAACAATTACCAAAAATCAGGGAATTGTCCGATTTTAATGAAATTTTCACCAAATTATTTTCCCACGACTTAATTTTATAAGGATTAGTTTATTTTATGGAAGAAACTTGAAAAAATACTTTTTTTATAAATTCAGAATGTGGGGGGGGGGGGTTGACCTTTGACCATTTGAAGAAAAAAAAATCCCGGTCCCTAATTTTTACATTTCTTGAAAGATCATATCCTGAAGAATATATAGAAAAATAAAAAAATAAAAATATAAATTCAATAACCTAAAAAAGTGATTTTAAAATTTAAAATTCATTTTCTTAAAACTCAAAAATAATTAATGTAGCAAGTTTTTTTTTTTTTTCGTAGTATCATAAAATATAGTTGTCTTTAAATTGATGTAAAAAAAAAAAAAAATTCTATCTTAAGTTAAACTGGGTTTTGGACTACCTTAAAAATTTCAAGGTCAATTTAATATGTCCAACCGCAGAACGGCCTAATTAGCAATTTTAACCAAAGATAGCCCAGAATTTTATCTTTGAAAAAATCTAAGTTAAAAAATGCGGAAACCCTGGAAAGATATTTTAAAAGAATTAAAACGATTTTTTAAAAATCGTCAATTTTAAATATGGAAGCCCAAAAGATCAAAATTATCTCCCCTTGTGACCACGGTCTTTACAGTGTGATTTATGAACGAATTCAACTCATTTCCCAAGTTATTATGATTCATTCATTAAAGGATCACTTTATTTCAAAAAGTACATTGTTCTCTTATTTATTTATTTATTTATTTTTTTACATTCCTTTCAAAAATAGTAAACTTGAAATTAATACTAATCTAATTAAAAGAAAAAAAAATTATTGAACACTGAAATTAAACTGAATGTTCTTAAAAATATATTTTACACGAGTATTTTTATTGTAGATATTGTTATACTAACACTAAGTAGTAAACATTTTTGGAGTTATATTAATAAAAAAAAAAGCAACCACAAACAAATAACAGTTTTGTTAGACACGTGAAATTTTGGCAGTTTTCATATAAATGTTAATTCGCATTAACAGGAATTATTGGCAAATGAATTCTTTTTGTTTATGAAATTATTCGCTTTTTTTTTTTTTTAATTAAAATAAATGAAGAAAAACAGTACCCAAACCCTAAACTCCCTAGTTAAAATTAGCAGTTTTATTACAAAATTTGTGGGTTCTGTTTTTTCTGGGACACCCTAATTTACTAAACAAAAGTTCATAATTTCCTTTTATGACCGTAATTTTGTTTTTTCGTCGACGATGATTAAATTCTGACGTTTTTATTTTAGAGTACCAAAGCCAAAAAAAAAAAAAGAAAAGAAATAACAACAAAAAGTAATATTCAACTGTTTACTCGTAAATTTCTGCCATGAAATTAGAGTTGGGCATTTTACGGTAGGAATTTACGAGTAAAAAGTTAAAGTGTAAAAACGAACCCCCATTTTAAAACTAAGCATTCTCACGAAATAAAAATTTTTAGAATATACATATTGAAGTGAATATTAAAATAAATAAAGGAAATATGTTTAGTATTGTAAAATAACGGGTGCAAGAAAAATAAAACATTTTTTGCAAAAACACGGACATAAAATGGGGGTTCAGTTTATTTAATGTTAGGAATTTACGAGCAAATTTTATTACCAAAATGTTTATCTAAACAGCGATTTTTTTTACATGTTTCGTCATTAAATTCTCTTTCAAGAAATGAAAAATTAATTTTCCTCTACCAAAAAAAAAAAAAACCAACAAAAACAAAAACAAAACAAATACGAAGAAACTAAGTTTCTTCGCGTTTGTTTGTTTTAATACCCGCACTTTTAATTTAAAGTAAAGATTTATTTAAAATATAAAATCTTACTACTTGATAAACAGAACATTTTATTAAATTCGGATTATTAGTTTGTTTTTTTTTAAATTCTTGTGCTTCCTGTTATTGACGCTTTTGAAAATAAATAAAACTTCGTAACATTTGTTGTAAATTATTCGCTGAAGAAATAATTGAAAAGGTAGCACTAAAATTATCAACAAAATGAATTTTGTTGTTAATTAATGATTAAAAAGTAAATAAAGTAAATAAAAACCAAAAAAGATTTTACGTGTTTTTTTTTTTTTTTCAAGACTTAAAAAATTCATAGCGCTTCTTTCTTAAAATAAAAAATAAATCTCTATTAAACTTTGTTTTTTTTTTTTTAATTATTTTTTATCATAATTGAGGCAATACTTTTAAAATTAACTATTCAACAATCTTTTAATTTGAAAACTCAGATTTGACATCCAGATATTTCAAACATACGAAATAGTATCACTATAAATGAATAAAGGCCTCCATATTTTATATATTCAACCATGATCTCAACTGAAAATTTTCAAGTTCTTAAAATAGGAAGTTATCTCCCTTACACCCCAGTTTCTGCCGGTAGCTATATATATATATATATATATATATATATATATATATATATATATATATATATATATATATATATATATATATCTTTAGTAGTTTTAGGTAGGGACATCCACGGACAATTGCACACAGTCTTGACCTTAAAATGTAAAACGATTTGAAAATATTTAAATAGATTCTTTCATGAATAAAACATTGTTTCAATCGCGAGATTAAAACATAAAATTTAATACATTTAAAAGAAACAATGCATATTTTCCCAATAAAATCAGTTTTAAAAGTTTGAATAAATATTTTTAAATGTTTGAATAAACATTTTTTTCTATTTAAAGAAAAAAGGCGTTTTCTTAATTTTTTTTTAAAATTCCGGCATTATTCAAAACTCAATCTGCAATTTTAAAAATCTCTCAAAAATAAATAAATCTAAAAAGAAACTATTTATTCAACAAAATTGTTTCACTTAATTGTAAACTTTTTTGAGATTGTGACAGAAAGATAAAATATTAAAATTAATTTATCAAAAATTTAAAAAAATACAATTCTTACCGCCGTAAAAAACTCGAGAAAATTCAGCGGCATTTATTGTCGTCTGCGTCTGGCGTTTATCAAGGGAGATAACTCGTAATATAAAAATTCAAGGGAAATAACTTTGCAGACTTCAAAAAATTCAAGGGAGATTACTTTTGCAGACCTTGCGTTCTCTACTTCACAATGTATTAAGCTCAGCATAAAACAACGCAGAATTGAATTGAGAAAAAATAAAAATAGGAAGATTATGTTGCGCCTGTGATTAGAATATAAAAGCTTGCCTGGCTGTAAAATCTGAACTTTTTTTCTCTTGAACGCTGACCTAAAAAATGGAAATATGCCGTTACTTCAATTTGAGCAGTCATCTTTCGGTGACTATTTACACTAGGTATACCCAAAATTTACGTAAAATCTGTTTATGAATTTAGCACCCACCCCCTACAGAAAATAATTTACCAAAAATCAGGGAATTATCGGATTTTAATGAAATTTTCAGTGTTGATTCATCAATGAATGAAATTTATAATGCATTATTTATTTTATTTCAAAAATTTCTGGTTTTTTTTTCAGCTCACTTAATTTTGACCCCGCCCCTTATTTTGGGGGCGTAACATTTGGGCGAGTAGGTCAGTTTTCTGTACTAATTACAGTATAAATAAAAAGATAAATGACCGAAGTTATGAATAGAAAAAAAAATACGGGGGATACACCAAATCCTGTTATTATTTTAATTTAAAAAAAATCATGGTGATGCCGTGGTCCTCATTTGAATAAATATTGTTAATTCCAACAATTCTATTTTCCTTTTTCAGTTAAATTCCACAACAAATAATTGAATGTTAATTCACTCAATAATAGTATGATATATAGGTATGTTCAATTTTTTCAAGCGAGATAATTAGAAAATTTCAAGTTTTTTAAAATTTTCAAACAATTACCAAAAATCAGGGATTTGTCCAATTTTGTTAAATGTTTATATCAAGGACTTAATCATATAATGTATTTTATATCAAGGACTTAATTATATAATGTATACCTTATTTATAATCATATAATGTATATATTTTTTGCCAAGTCTGACAAGAAATACCTGAAGAAGGCCGCAGGGCACATCGGCCAAAACGTTGTGTAGATAACAATCAATATGAGGACAATAGTCTGAATAATACAAATAATACAATTTATCAAGCCTCATATAAAAATTCAGTGAAATAAATTCAGATTTATTGAAGTTATCTAAAAATGTACGATTTTGCACAACATATTTTCCGAGATTTTTATATACTTAAAAATTATTACTAACAAATGTTCTTTTTTTGTTTACGGAAGACCTACAGTATTATAAATTATTCCCCTTTTTATTTCAAAATGTCCGAATTTCCCCTCTGAGGACAGGATCAACTGTTACCCAATTGTTTGTTTTCTGTGTTATTATTTTTCTTAAGCTTTTTGGCAACGCATTGTAACTTTCTCAGATGATTTTTCCACGTGTATGCCTTCGTATATTTTGTTTCATTATAAGCTCTTTTTTATCAGATGAAAAAACATGAGTTAGAGGGACATAATTCCCTCGTTTGCACATACATACTGATATAGGGACTGGCAAACTGAGCCTAAAATTCGTTTTTGACAAAATGACTTTAGCCCCCCTACAGAAAATAATTTAACAAAAATCAGGAAATTATCGGATTTTAATGAAAATTTCAGTGTTTATTTATCAATAAATGATCTTTATAATGCATTATTTATTTTATTTCAAAACTTTCTCATTTTTTCAGGTCACTTAATTTTTACCCCCCTTATGTTGGGGGCGTAAAATGTTTTGCAAGTTGATCATTTTCGATACTAATTACAGTATAGATAAAGAGATAAAAGACCGAAGTTATGAATAGAAACAAAACAACAAATTTTTTTACGGTTGCGCTTCTATGAGAAAATAAGTAACAAAAATCGAAAAATAAAATGTAAAAAAATAATAAATAATTATATACTTTTAAATTAATAAGTGATACTATTTTTTTCTTTTCCACTTTGTGTTTTTTTAATACATTGTTTCGGCAGATCTTATAACAGTTAAGGACCATATATTGGAAATGAAGAATTACCATGATATTACGTTAAAATGCAACAAAAATAAGATGAAAGAATAACAACAAAACTAATAGTAGCCATTTCTCTGAATGTTTGAGATGAAGCTTCATGATTAATATTATCTGCGTTATTCGGACTATTGTCCTCATCTTCATTGTTATCTGTACAACGTTTCGGCCGATATGCCCTCCGATTACGACAAGAAGGTTCCCGATTCCGAAAAGAAGGTTCCCGAGTTCGACAAGAAAGGGATTTGTCCAATTTTTAAAAAAATGTTTATATCAAGGACTTAATCATATAATGAATTTTATGTCAAGGACTTAATCATATAATGTATAGCTTATTTATAATCATATAATGTATAGATTTTTTGCCAAGTCCGACAAGAAATACCCGAAGAAGGCCGGTGGGCATATCGGCCGAAATGTTGTACAGATAACAATGAAGATGAGGACAATAGTCCGAATAACGCAGATAATACTAATAGTAACTAGTTGGTTACCTGACGTTCCTTCTTTGAAGGTTGGCACTACATAATCTTCCCCCAACTCTATTTTTTTAATATGATCTTATGTCAAACTAAGGTAAGTTGACTAAATATACGAGGGAGATTCAAAAAGTATACACACTCTTGTTTTATTGAAGCCTAAATCATCATGGATGATTTGATAGGCAAAACCATGACTAATCTACAGAGAAAAAGCTACCTCATTGATAACTCACCAGAAACAATGATTTTTTTCAGGTCTTTTCATGTGGGGATTTTTATGGGGTTTCCTGCGAGGATTAAACTCACTATCCAGGAGTAACGGATCTGCCTGATCATGGTAATATTCGCGGAGTTCCGTCCCGGCCTCCTGACTAAAAAAACCCGCAAGCCGGTGGCTGCTGAAAAAAAACACCACTAGCTACAATTGAAGTCCGTAGCCGAAGCGGTGTCACTTGACCCCCCCACCCCCCAAACCCCCAAAACAACCATCTTAGGGCGTTTTTCCCGAACTGTATACATGGTGACCCAGAAAAAACAGAACCCAAATAATCTATTTATTTTCCAATTAAACTAACCCTAAACCCAACCCCAACCCCAACCCTAACTCTAACCTTAACCCTAAACCGTAACCCTAACCCTAACCCAAGTTTTTTTAAAAGTGACACCGCTTCGGCTACGGACTTCAATCGTAGCTGGTGTTTTTTTTTTCAGCAGCCACCGGCTGGCAGTTTTTGAGGCAGGAGGCCGGGACGGAACTCTGCGAATATACCCTTAATCACTATACCACTTTTTTTTCTTTTCCTCTACCCAGGTGACGCGGGGTAGTCGCTTCTAGTACATATATAAAGGGCAGTTGTTGTGTATGTATTTATGTATGTCCGGATGAAACTACAAAAAAACAAAACAAGTAACAACAAAGTAAATATATATACAAATTAAATATCAACGGCTCTTACTTTTTGTGCAAAAACTGTGATAATTTTTTTTTTATGCGAAGATATTTAAAAATTAAACTATACGTAGAAATAGCATTGAAATTCCACTTAAAAATATCCAGCATTTGTGAATCTCAAAAGTAAACAAATCAATACATCAGGTATTTTTGCTTCCCACTCTACCCAGGTGATACTGGGTAGCTGGTTCTTGTACATATATAAAGGGCAGTATGTATGTATGTATGTATGACATCTGATCATGGGCAATGGAGGGCTGCGATATACAGGGATGCAGAACAGTTTGAAGCTGCCAGGGTGGACCGGGGAAAACTCAGGAGAGCGTGCCGAAAACGTGAAACTCTGCCGGCCAATTCTGGTGATGTGTGGATCTGTGAGGACTGTAACCGGACCTTGTTGTCAAAGGCAGGTTTGGTCAAACATATAAAATCACATGAGAGCTACCCGACTGCAATTGTTGTCTCTATCATGCCACACTCTGATTCCCAGCATGATCCCCAACATGAGGACTTTTTATGTTCCTGCGGCAAAAAAGTGTGTCGAACAGCTGGTGGTCTCAAGCTTCACATGAAAGTTCACAGTGATGAGAATATAACACCTGTCGACTCAGTCAACACCGATCGTTATGTGTGCCAGATATGTTCTATGATATGCAAGACTTTAGTAAGATTGAAAACTCATGAACGAGCTCACAAACGGACAATGAATGAAGGAGTAAGAGTCGTCTGACAGGGCGTTGCGATCAATAATAATATGTATGTATGTATTTCCGGGAGAGTCAATGGAAATAAAACACTTAACGACAAAGTAAATATATATGTACATTCACCATCACCAGATCTTGCTTTTTGAGCAAAATTAATGAATTGATTTATATTCGTGAAGATAATTAAACAATAAAATTTAAAAATATAACAGCATGGAAGGAAACATTAATTTTTCTTTTCAGAGTGTCTTTCAGAGTGCAAGGTCTTTTTATGCATAATTTTTATGGGGTACCCTGAAAGGATCCAACTCGCCATTGGATATGATTTTTACAATATAAATGCATTGGAAATGATTTTTACTATAAAAATGCATTGGAAATGATTTTTACAATAAAAATGCATTGGAAATGATTTTTACTATAAAAATGCATTGTAAATGATTTTTACTATAAAAATGCATTGCAAATGATTTTTACTATAAAAATGCATTGCAAATGATTTTTTCTATAAAAATGCATTGTACATGATTTTTACTATAAAAATGCATTGTAAATGATTTTTACTATAAAAATATATTGCAAATGATTTTTACTATAAAATGCATTGCAAATGATTTTTACTATAAAAATGCATTGTAAATGATTTTTACTATAAAAATGCATTGGAAATGATTTTTACAATAAAATGCATTGCAAATGATTTTTACTATAAAAATGCATTGCAAATGATTTTTACTATAAAAATGCCTTGTAAATGATTTTTACTATAAAAATGCATTGTAAATGATTTTTACTATAAAAATATATTGCAAATGATTTTTACTATAAAATGCATTGCAAATGATTTTTATTATAAAAATGCATTGGAAATGATTTTTACTATAAAAATGCATTGCAAATGATTTTTACTATAAAAATGCATTGCACATGATTTTTACAATAAAAATGCATTGTAAATGATTTTTACTATAAAAATGTATTGGAAACTGAAAACTGACAAACATACAATTTGAAGAAGGTGAAAGTAAGTATTTACCCAACCTGGTATGATGTGACACATAGCCACAAGCATGGGACATCTAACAACGATTGAATATGCTATTCAAGAAGGCAAGTGTAGGTATTTACCCAACCCGTTAGCTACGAGTAAAATTCAACACAAGGTCGCGTGTATAGGATATCCAGCGAGGATCGAACTCGCTATTCAGGAATAAGAGTATAAACCAACTGAAATTTAAAAAAGTAAAAGAGCATTATGAAAACTATAAATGCAAATCAATTCTCCACTTTCCATGGGTTCATTGCGTAGTGTAATGCTTAATGAAATAGTATAGCAGACCCCTTCTAGTGAGTTCGATTCTCACTGGGTGTCCTATAAGTTTAGCTTTGTGCCAAACTAAGCAAATGACAACACTACCGTAAATCCTCGAGTATAACCCGCATTTTTCCCAAAATTTAAAGGTCAAAATCCCTAGTGCGTACTATATACGAGTTACATAATTATTAGATTTCTAATATTTGTGTACAGTAGTGTAGAAATCAAAATGGACGTTATAAGTTGCAGCCCACGGCCTTGAAGGATGAGTGACAAGGCTTGACCCGTCCTGATCCTCCTTCCGGTGGATACCGTGAGAATCGGTGGAGAAGACCCTCTTCCGGTTTAGATTTGAAATAGATTTTTAGTCAGATCGGCCAAAGCCACCACGGTGGTAAGTCGTGTTATGCACACAGTCGACTCAATCTGCGCAGGTAGTCTGGTGGGGATTTCAGAATAAAATATGATCTAAGTTAAATCGAAGTCTTGTGTTATTATCTAAAAACTACCAATGACACAGGGCTTCTGATAAAGAGAAATCCCCAATGGAAGACCAGACACGAAGTCCCCAAGACGCTAGAAGAGACGCTAGAAGAAGAATAATAGAAGTAAGAAAGTAAGGAAAGAGAATATGCAACACGAGGTTAAAAATGAAAAATATTTTCCTAGCAATGCCCGAGTCTCTATTTGCTGTCCGGCAATGTTTATTCAGACACATTTTGTGATGTTGGGCGCGAAAATATCTTAAGCTAAGCCTGAAAGCAATGAAGTCATAAAAGAATCATCCATGATTTGCAGTAAGCAACATTTATTAAAATAAAAATATTCAGAACACAGAATAACATGTAACAAAAACAATTTGTAAACATATTTACTCAAGTTAGAGAAGGGGTGCGTATTATACTCAAGGTTTAGGTTTTTCAAAGGTAAAGCCCCCTAAAAATCCCCTGCGTACTATACTCGAGGATTTACACTATATTGCTTAAAAACTTTAAAGGGAAATAACTTCACCAGTCATAAACTATGAAGTTATCTCCCCTGAATGTTTTTTTTAAATCTTTATTTGGTAAAGTGTATTACATTGGCTCATCTCGAAGACAATTTCCAAGTGTAATAAATTCAATCCTTAGTAACAGGAACGGTGCTAGGATCTTATACCAACTCGAATCTATCATACAGGGACCCATTCTACTACATGTCAATTTTCATAAAATATTGTTGGCATCCTTCCATCTACTAAAGACGATGGCGTAGTGTCCACTTTAAAAAAAATCTGCAACTGCGTGAGTGGCTGCACAGACCAATTTTTGAATGGTAATCTCTGGTGCAGTGACTGCAAACAAACAGTGATGCTTGTTAGAGTTGCTGTTGTCTCTCCTTCCTTTCGGCCCTCTTTTCTGTGGCGGTTTCTTTTCTCTCTTTTTAACCCTTCTCGTTCCTTGTTTGACGAGGAGGCGTCAGGTGGCACGGTCTTCTGCACAAGCCTCCCATGTGTTGGTGTTGATGAGGTATGTCTTCATATCCCTCTTGCAGACATCTTTAAAGTGCAGACGTGGTCTCCCTACCAGTCGGGTGGTCTCTACTAATTCGCCATACAGTAGGTCTTTGGGGATGCGGCCTTTGTCCATACTCCTGACGTAACCAAGCCAACACAGGCGTCTCTCGCAGATAATGGCGGACATGCTGTTCATGTTTGCTCGTTCCAGCACGTCTGTGTTATGCACTTTGTCCTGTTAGCGTATGCGTAGAATGCGGCGTAGGCATCTGAGGTGGAAATTGTCCATTTTCCTCACGTGGCATGAGTATGTGATCCAGGCTTTGCTACTGTAGAGGGGAGTACTGAGAACGTACTTTGCAGACGCGTAATTTGGTTTTCTTAGTAAAGATGGCATTGTCCCAGACTCTCTGGTTCAGTTTGGCCATAACTGTCGCCGCTCTCGCGATTCTGCTGTTGACTTCACTGTCAGTGGAGACTGAATTGGCAATGGTGGACCCAAGGCACTTGAAGCTCTCCATTGCTTCCAGGCTGTACCCGTTGATGACAATGTTCGGAGGGGTGTCTACACTTTGTGCCATGACTTTTGTCTTATTTAGACTTATGGTAAGCCCGAACTCTTTGCAAGACTGTGTGAGTCGGCTGACAAGCTGTTGCAGGCCGTGCTCAGTGTGTGACGTTAATACTGCGTCATCGGCGAATATAATTTCCTGAATGAGGACCTTCGTGACTTTGGTCTTAGCTCTAAGGCGAGCGATGTTGAGCAGCTTGCCATCAGCTCTGGTGTGTATGTAGACTCCCTCGCTGCAGTCCTTGAAGGCGTACTGGAGAAGCAAGGAGAAAAATCTCCCGAACAGCATAGGTGCAAGAACACAGCCCTTTTCATAAAATAGTGTTCATATAAAATATAAGAACCCCTCTCCATGATATAAAGTAATTGTCATAGAAAATATATGAATCCCTCACTTTCGTGTCCCCTGGTCGGGGTTAGTACGCACCGATCTTGCTTAATAATGCTCTTCTTCTGTGGTCATAACCAAAATAATAATGATAGTAATGATAATAATACCTTTTTTTAAAAGCCAAAAACGGCTAGTTCTAGCCTATATGAAATACAAAAAAAAATAAAAAATAAAATAAAATAAATAATAATGCAGTTTGTGGAACTGCTCATTTCCTAAAGAGAGGACTATCAACCCAATTGTAAAAGTAGCACTCAAAAGAGGGAGCAAAAAACAAACAAACAAACAAACAAAAACAACCAAAAAAACAAACAACAAACAAGAACAAAACAAAAACAACATAAATACATACAATGTATATAATAGCATCGACAGAAAAGAGAGCCAAAAAAAGAGAGAAAAGCCAGCAGCTCCAGAAAGCATCACATTTTGTGTGCATTAAGTGCACCAAAGACTGTCACTCAAGAATTGGCATGCAGAGTCACTTGCGCAGATGCTGATAAAAAAATAATTTTGGACACTACGCCATCGTCCTTAGTGGACGGAAAGGATCTAATAAATGATATAATAATTACCCCCGACCATACTTAACTCTGGTCTTGGGTAAACAGTGAAAGATTGTAAGACATTGAAATTAAACCTGAAAATTAAATAAAAGGGTTTTTTATAATTTGCTTGAAGCATTGTGTTTATATTGGTTTGATGGTTGGTTTTGAAGGCTAGCACAATGCAAGTGTAAAGAAAAATAAGGCAACTGTGGTGTTGTTTGTTAACCTGTAATTCAAAAAAATAATTCTTAATATTTCGAGATAAAAACCTCATCTACAGAAGATCTCCGAAACTGAAGCACTGCCACATTGATCTCCAAAGAGATGGGCAACTATTGAGTACAAGTCAATACTTACTGAAACAAACCCAACATACGTGCATTATACTCTGAAGTCTATGGTCTCAATACAATCTTGCATGAATTTCTTGTTGTTAATTTGAAATTCAAAATAACATTCAGTATTAGAATTCTTGTTTAAAGTACTCACAATTTTTTCATCATAACAACTTGTGATAGCACGTGAAATACCCTGCCCTCATCAGCCGCCTACTGGGATGTGATAGCACAGTTTCGGTAGCTCAAGGTGGGACTGCCATTCCCAGCGCTACCAAGCAGCTATTGCCACCGGACATGGTATTAAAAAAAGCAGAGAAGAAAGTATAACATCCGTTCATCTTAGGAGTTTCGTTATCATCGTCACAAAGAAGGCGAAACCGACAACGACTCGAAAGAGACTCGTCTCACTTTAATGGAGGAATTACTATTGGTTGGTTTAAAAGATAGAGAAGTAATCAAATGCCAATAAAAAATAGACCTTCTTCTTCTTCTTCTTCTTCTTCTTCTTCTTCTTCTTCTTCTTCTTTCGTCCTTTCTTGCACTTCTTCTTCTTCCAGATATAGTCACTATTTAAGCTTACCTACGTTAAATAATCTCTCAGCCAGTCCCCACCGGTCCGTGCATCGATCCAAACATATCAACCGGTCCGCCGCTTCCAAAAGTTTATGAAGCTTTGATCAAATGTATTTCATCGATAGTGAATGTACAATGCAAGAAAGAGAATTAAGTAATCAAATTTAAGAGTAATCTCCCTTAGAAGGTAATTTTTTTTTTCTTTTCGATGGGAGGTTTTGTTATGCATTGCAAAAGTGGACATGTCACGTGGTGGAATGGTTAGCAAGGTAGAACATTGTTATTTCGATTCTCACTGGGTGCCCCATACTCCTGTCCTTGTGTGCTAAAACTAAAATTACTTAGTAACCAACTACTTACTGATGGAGTAAGTGTAGTTAAAATGGATTACCGAAATATTCAATCATATGTTCTCTCCATTAACCATTAACCGCTACCATAGAACAAACAGGGAGAAGTGGATACATGCCTTTTTCAAATGAAACACAATGAGCTTCTGTAGAAATTCAAGACGAATACATTAAGTATCCACATGTTAGCAATATTTTCTTTTGTTTTTTTCTTCAGATCTATCTATCTATCAATCTATCTATCTATCTGACGCGTTACCAACCACTGCTCCACGTAAAAGCACCGTAATTCTAATATAAAAAAGATTAACCTAGCCAGGTAAAAGTTCAGAAATATTGAGCACCCGGTGAGGATATACGACTTTATTGTAGTAATAGTTTGCGAGTCAATAATAGAGCCATAATACTAAGAGGATATCAATCTCGCTCTTTTTTGTGATTTGACTATAAAAATGCACTGGAAATGATTTTTATTATAAAAATACATTGGAAATAATTTTTATTATAAAAATACATTGGAAATTATTTTACTATAAAAATGTATTGGAAATTATTTTTACTATAAAAATACATTGGAAAATTTTTACTATAGAAATACATTGAAAATGATTATTACTATAAAAATACATTGGAAATGATTTTTACTTTAAAAATACATTGGAAATTATTTTATTATAAAAATACATTGGAAATTATTTTTACTTTACTATAAAAATGCATTGGAAATGATTTTTACTAAAAAAATGCATTGGAAATTATTTTTACTATAAAAATGCATTGGAAATTATTTTTACTATAAAAATACATTGGAAATGATTTTTACTATAGAAATACATTGGAAATGATTTTACTATAAAAATACATTGGAAATGATTTTTACTTAGAAATACATTGGAAATTATTTATTATAAAATACATTGGAAATTATTTTTACTATAAAAATGCATTGGAAATGATTTTACTATAAAAATGCTTTGGAAATTATTTTTACTATAAAAAATGGATTGGAAATTATTTTACTATAGAAATATACCTCTTTATAGTAGTAATAGTTTGCGAGTCAAACGATTATTATAGAACTATCATACTAAGCGGATATCAATCTAGTACTTCTTGTTTGTGTGATTTTAAAATCTAGAGTAAAACAAATCACAAATATGACAACAAAGGATTTTTGTTGAACAACTGAACACCCGGAGTCGATGAAAGATTCTCAGACAAATTAGATTATTCAAATAACGAAATATCCTTTCCTGGTCAAATCGATGAACAGATTAAAGAATCACTAGCAGAGCTATCCAGCGTTGACCGGGATTTAAAATGTTAAAAAATAAATCTCTAATCTATATTTATGATAATAATAATGAAATTTATTGTGTACAGTGCTCAGGTGCACCACAACTCACCAAAGTCTCATGTCTAGTACATAGAATAATGTATTAGTGTCAGGAACATGAATAGCATACAGTAATAATATACATGTATGTGTACAGTACTCAGGTGCACCATAATTCATCAAAGTCTCATGTCTAGTACATAGAATAATGTATTAGTGTCAGGAACATGAATAGTGTACAGTAATAATATACATGTATGTGTACAGTGCTCAGGTACACCACAATTCATCAAAATCTCATGTCTAGTGCATAGAATAATGTATTAGTGTCAGGAACATGAATAGCGTACAATAATAATATACAAGTATGTGTGCGTGCGCGTGCATATGTGGGTGAATGGGGTATCAGGTATAGTGTTGGCGGATTACAGGAAGCATGGAGGCTTTGAAAGATGCAGTTTTTCGGCAGCCTACAACGGATGCATGCAGTTTATTCCATGCCTCGGCAACTCTGGGCGTGAAAAAAAAAAGTTTATATAGATTAGTGAAAATTCTTTTTCTATATGTTAGTTTTATTCTTTATATATTCTTGCTTAAAAAGTCTGGGCCAAACCTGGAAAGATACTAAGATATTGTTGGACGGACACACATAAACACACACACGGAGACTTACACATACACACACGCAGAGAATTTCAAGAAAGAATACAACAGAATGGACAGAAACTAGCAGCAAGCTAACATCTCCGGACCTTCAGAAATCTTCTGACGAAGAGATCTTTATCTCTAAATATTAAGAATAAATTAAGGTTAACAAACAAGATCATAGTCACTTTATTTTTCTTTACACTTGCATTGTGACAGCCTTCAAAACCAACCACCAAACCAATATAAACACAATGCTTCAAGCAAATGATAAAACTCTTAGACTTAATTAGTGCTTAACTAAATCTCTTTAAATATACATATCGGATGTGGTAGCTCCATATAAAACCTTTTGGGTGTATTGCCTTCTTGTCATGTCTACGTTTCCCTGTCCGTATCAAATGAATGAGAGTTTGAACTACTCCGGATTTTGTTATCATCAATTATTATTACTAGTAAAAGAACACCCTCTGGGCGGTGTAAAGATTTATTTTTAAAAAATATTGCCTGAGTGGTCTGGAGTTAAAGATTCAATGTCAAAGGGTCTTCATTATAAGTTAGTAAAATCATAAAATTTATTAAAGTAGTAAATAAAATAAAACAATTTAAAATGAAGCTTAGTTCTATCCCCATCAAATAATTGCGCGCATCTATTAATCATTATTTAAATAATTATTTTGAATATTTTACACATATATATTTTTTTTTACACCAAATCATATCTACCAATTCACTTATGTATGATTTTTTTTATCTAGACTCATATTGTTTCTTTTTGTGCTTTTTAAAAATCTAATCTAGCCTTTTTAATTAAAAAAGAAAAGAAGGTTCCCGAGTCCGAGATGGTTCCCGAGTCCGAGAAGGTTCCCGAATCCGACAAGAAATACCTGAAGAGGGCACATCGGCCGAAACGTTGTACAGATAACATTGAAGATGAGAACAATAGTCCGAATAATACAAATAGTACTAATAATCAAGCCTCGTCTCAGAAATTCAGAGAAATAGTAAAACTCTTTTATTTATTATTATATTATTCTTGTTTGTATTTTTCTTTTATTTGTGTTTATTTGATTTTGATTATGTTTTATATTTATTAATTTATTTTATTTCTAATTATCTATTTTATTAATTCTTTAATATATCATTCATCTATACCCTTATCATATTTTCATTTAGCTTTTTTATGGAAAATGAGGGATAAAAGTTTTTTTTAACCCCCATTCGGTCAGAAATAGATGGTAGATTTTATCGAACTTTTGTCTTTGTTGGTGTCCATTAATTTTACTTTATAGAAGACTTGCGCCCGGTCGTTGTATAAACAAACATACAGACAGGCAGACACACATACGGAATATTTCTTAAGGGATGATTCTATTTGGGATCATCGAAATCTCACTGTACAACCATACTGTATGTTCTTGTAAGTGCAAACATATATACTCATACATTTAAAGAGATTTTTTTACTCAGTTGTTTTTGTATATAATTAGCTTCTAGAATATCAGTGAAAAAAAATTATACATCGATATTTGTGTAGCAAGATTAGATTTGGCAAGGACTACTAATGGAAGGGGGAGGACCGATGATTTGACCGGAGCGTGACCTCCCGAATGGAGAATTGAGTGTCAACCGGAAGTCGGGTGTTGACCGGAACCGGAAGTCATGTGGTGGCGTGGAACAACGAAAAAGGTACCGATCTCTTTTTGCTTTCAGACGCGTAGGGGAACGGACGGGCCTTTGGTGCCTAGTATGGGGTTACAGTAATCTAGCAGTGTTCTCTCTCTCTTTCTCTCTGCCTTTCCCCCTCTCTGATACGAACCCACGAGACGAGCTCGATAATAAAGGCTAGCAGTTGTGACTACATATTTCTCGCGTTGTAATTTTTATCAACAAGATGACCGCCCCGTTATGTATATACGTTTGGGTACGGTGAAAATACACAACGTTACAATTTGTTCTGTCTAAAAGGGTTTAGGGCCTAACTTTTCAATTGAGTTTTCTCCAAAGTTTATTAGATTACAGTACTAAAGTAGACTCTTTATTAGATAAATATTTGTTTTTATAATCTAAAAATATGAAATTTGAAACTTAAAATTAAGCGATTTATATTTAGAATGAATTTTATCTATTAATTAGCCATATAAATTGTTTGTGTTATAGTAGGTAGAAATGATAGTATGTATTTTAAAGAATTTCGAATTGCTTCCATTGAATCAGTTTGATTGAAACGATTCAGTAATTAAAAAGAAAAAAAGAATTCGTTGATTAATAAGTCAACACAGAAAATTTTATCAAAATCAAATAATTCCCAGATTTTTAATTATTTACAAAAAAGAAATGACCGTGAGAAAATGTCACGTGATCTATCTTTGTATGGGAGGTCGTTGTTGATGAAAATCATTATCAAAAATATCGCATTAACTTTTCGAGAAAAACGCCTTCAAACGGCCAGAGAGTTAATATGTAGCACGGATCGGATTTTAGCATTTTTTTAGGGCAGGAGGACAGGACGCATTTATGCGATATGCACCGACAAAAATGCAACCTTAAATAATCGATTTAATTAATTTTAATTCGTTTTTAAAATGCAAATTAGACAACATTTTGGCAGTCCCTAGGATTAGGGAAAAGTGAGTTTGCAAATAGAATTATATTTTTTAAAGAAATTGTAAAATTTTTAAGAAAGGAAATGTTTGACCTAATTTAGATTGAAATGGATCATGGAATTTTATTAACCTACAGGTTGTCGCTGAATCTTAATATTCAAATAAAGTGAGTAGTTATATGTCTCTATCACAATGACTCTCCCACCCCCTCTTACGCAGACAGAGGGACACATATTTATATAAAGAGGAGGTAATTAAGATATACAGATTGGTTTGGTTTGTTTTGTTTTACGGCATATCAACCTGAGTGGGTCATTTAATGCCGATAAAGTTTTGAAATAAATCAATTCTTAATGGATAATACAATTTTGTTATAAATACATTTTTCTATTTAACCCATAGATGGGACCCTAACAGGTACTACCACTCCGGGTCAGAGTGGACCAGGGATCAATGGTGATGAAGGGGTGCTCCACATTCCCCAAACCTCCAAAACTGGAACCTCACCATCAGATAGAGTTTAACGTCATTCCCAGGACATGTAGACCCGCAGCCACCGCCTTCTAGCACCCATATGATAAAAAAGGGCTGGTACTTGCCATCAGGGCAATAGGGTTGGGAAAATCATATAGGTGCTAGGGATTGATCGGAGGGGGCCTCTCCGACCGCCTGTCTAGGCCAAGATAGGGCCAAAGTGGAGTATTGCATGTCATGAACTGCTCATCCACCTGGGCTCTATCCTTAAGCATCATGGGTCGCCACCCACGGCCAACAGGTGGCCCCATTGGGGGAGTCTTACCCCTGTGCAGAGGTGCAGTCGGTGCATTCTAACGCCTCAGCCGACAGGGCGGAAGATATACAGAGAGGATGAAAGTATTATACAGAATGTGAGTGAGAGACTGGTCAGTTTTTGACTTAATTGCTAATTACGACTAATTAGAACCAACTAAAATGGAATTTTAAAAAATATAACGCAATAATTAAACAAAGCTATATTCTAGTATGAATTACCATATTTGACGGTATATAGGACGCACATTTTTCCGAAAATTTTGGCTAAAAAAAATGCCCAATTAAGAACACATTCTATGATATTTTCATGTTAAAACATGCAGTTGTACTGATTCGAACAAATTCGTATTTTCAGTGTAGATTTATGGTGAAATGAAAATGGCCGACCAAAACATATGGCTTCCTCAAAGTGAAATAAACAAGTGGAGGTTACTCTCATTTATGTAGCTAATGTTCAGATTACCATCCTGCCAAGTTAGTGTCTTAATTTTTCTAGGAGAATCCATTTTGTCCTTTCCTTCCAAACCATCTATGATCAGTGTGGTCATATAGGCAGTGCTTGGGGGTTATTAGTTTAAAGATGAGAGCTTGTAGGGCCACTGAACATCGCCATTTTGGTATGGATTATGAAATCGTAAGATTATTCCAGACCAAACTTCACCCCCTTCTTCCAGGCGGCCATTTTAGAACAAGTGTATTGGCTTCGTCTTCCGCCTGAGTGAGTCTTTGAATCGACAACGTCTATCAGAATCTGCAAATCGTTCCCAGGACAAGAAATGTTTTTGATATTCATGTCTATTGCCATTATTTTGTATCTGTAACAGACATAGAATTACACGGTTTTTTTTCACGACGTATTCTATCTGTCTGTCTGTCTTATATTTCTTTCTTTCTTCTATTTTATATATTTCTCTCTCTCTCTCTCTCTCTCTCTCTCTCTCTCTATATATATATATATATATATATATATATATATATATATAGGTATATATAAAAACAATTTTTTTTTGTGATGAAACAAAGAAAATACAGTGCTCAATCACAAATTGTGAGAGCTAATATTTATTTAATTTGCAACAATTACTCAACAACCTGATGATTGCCCCTTGGCATGAAACCTGGGTAGCTGTTTATAATGAACATTGATCTGTGAAAATTATATATATATATATATATATATATATATATATATATATATATAGTGACACACCCTGTATTCTGAAAAAAAAAATTAACGTTCCATTCATTGTCCATATCTATCTTGGTAAATACCGCTTCAATCTCGCTCTCAGTCGGTAGAGCGTTCGGCTAGAAAACACAAGGTTCCTAGTTCGATACCGGCCCTCGCTAACTCAGGTATGAGTAGCACAGAGATCTGTGCGGTAAAGTAAGGAGCTGATGGTAGGTGTAGCGCACCACCTCAGATGCAAAAACAATCTCCTTGGTCTAGCGCTATTGAAAAGAGGATAGACTCCATCGCTGATTGGCTGATACCGACTTTAGACCATCCTGACTTTACTTACTTGTATATATATATATATATATATATATATATATATATATATATATAATCTTTTAATTAACTTATTTTTCTATCCTTCTTTTCTTCATTTATATCTTTCTTTCGTTTTTTTGTATTTAACCTGGTATTAATATTAGACTGATTTGTCATTATTTTGTATCTGTAAAAGACAGATTTACACGTTTTTTCACTATCTATCTATCTATCTATCAATTAAAAAAACCCACAAAGCATTCCAAAAAGAGGAATTTATTCTTGATGGTGAAGTCGACGTTATAAAGTTTCGGTTTTTAGCAAACCTTCATCAGGACTTGAGATGGAAAAAGTGGTGTTTATGTAAGCGTGGATGACTTTCGAAAGATGGGAGAATGGTAGTTCAGTGTAATAAAAAAAAAAAGAGTGGGCCAAAATAATTTTGTTTTTGTACTTACAGATAAGTCTGAAATCACCCATGTCCAAAGTATTGTGTAGGGGTTTTTTAATATGGGTTTTTCTAGTGACGACGTTATAAAGTTTTGGTTTTTTGCAAATCTTCATTGGGACTTGAGATGGAAAAAGTGGTGTTTATGTAAGCGTGGCTGACTTTCGAAAAATAGGGGAATTGTGGTTCAGTGTGAGCGTATTTTTGTCTGAGTTTTTTCTGGTGGACAAGATGGGAGCAAATGGAAAATTAAACCTGACAATATGTACAAAATAGAAAAACACTAAGTATTCTAAAAAGATGAATTTTTCTTGACTAGAAGCGACTACCTAGCAAAGCTTGGGTAGAGAAAATAATAATAAAATAAATGTGCTGTAATAATTAGCAAGCAAGTCTTACAGATCCATTACTACTGAATAGCGAGTCCGATCCTCGCAGGATGCCCTATAAAAATCCCCACCTTCTGTTAATCCGGCCTGGTGGGGGCGGGGTCAAGGGATGTTTTATTTTCGTCAGGGTAGAGGAAATGAAATCACATATAACACTGTTGTAAGTAATTTCAATTCAATAATTAACAATATTTCACACATCCCACACTTGCTCTATCTATTTTCGCTTTGATATAGATTTCCACTCCTTTTGAGATTTTCACATCAACGTTAGCTGATGGTATTTCACTGGAGGCTGAGTGACAAAAAGTCTTCTCAGGTCTCCAGGACTCTTCTGAGTATGCTAGCCGATTGCAGCAGTGCAGTAATCTGGATGGTCTCAATTCTTCCTCTGATTTCCAGATCCTCCAGTTTTTTTCCAAGTTTTTTGGGGACCGTTCCAAGTGCACCAACTACAATGGGTATTACTTTCACTCTCATATTCCAGAGCTTTTTCAATTCTCTGGCAAGGTTCAGGTTTTTGTCCATCTCCTTCAGCTTCACACTATGATCTGCTGGAACCGTAAAGTCCACTAGTTGACACGTTTTTTTTTTGTGAATTAACACTAGGTCTGGTCTCATAGCTGGGATGGGGTGATCCGTCTTTATCTCAAAGTCCCAGAGAATTTTATGCGTTTCATTCTCAAGAACAAATTCTGGTTTATGCATATACCATTTTATTATTATTATTATTATTATTATTATTGCTCCATTAGAGTTTTTCACACCTGCCTTTGCCGGTGATTCGCTGGAGACTGAGTGACAGCAAGTCCCATCAGGTCTCCAGGACTCTTCTGAGTATTCTAGCCGTTTTTAACAATTCTGCTGTTTGGATGGTCTCCATTCTTCCTTTGATATCCAACTCATCCAGACTATTTTCCAGAAACTTGGGGACTGTTCCAAGCACACCAATTAAAATTGGTACGACCTTTACCTTCATGTTCCACAGTTTTTTCAGTTCTCTGGCAAGGTCCAAGTATTTGTCTATTGTTCGCTCTATTTCACTTTCACTCTATGATCTGCCGGAACGGCAAAATCCACGATATGACATGTTTTCCTTTTCTTGTTAATTAACGCTAGGTCTGATTTCCTGGCCGGCATTAGGTGATACGTCTGTATTTCAAAGTTTCTGAAAATGTTATGAGTCTCATTCTCTAGAACAGATTCCGGTTTGAGTATATACCATTTAGTAGTATGGTGATTATTATTATTATTATTATTATTATTATTATTATTATTATTATAGTTTTTCACACAAACGTTAGCTGATAGTATTTCACTGGAGTCCAAGTGACAGCAAGTTTCCTCAAATCTCCGAAACTCTTCTAAGTATTCTGGCCGATTGTAGCAATGCAATGGCCTGGATGGTCTTAATTCTTCCTCTGATTTCCAGTTCCTCCAGTCTATGTTGGCAAAAACCTCTTCCACCTTTCTTTCTGAATGGTCTCAATTCTTCCACTGATTTCCAGATTTTCCAGTCTTTTTTCCAAGCTTTTTGGGACCGCTCCAAGTGCACCAACTACAATTGGTATCACTTTGACTTTCATATTCCATAGTTTTTTCAGTTCTCTGGCAAGGTCCAGGTATTTGTCCATCTTTTCGTTTTCCTTCATCTTAACCCAGTGATCTGCTGGAACTGCAAAATCCACCAGTTGACAAGTTCTTTCTTTTTTCTTAATCAACACTCAGTCTGGTCTACTTGCTCGGATAAGGTGATCCGTTTTGATCTCAAAGTCCCAGAGAATTTTATTCGTTTCGTTCTCAAGAACAGATTCTGGTTTATGCATATATCATTTTGTTGTATGGTTGAAATTTAATTTTTTGCATAATTCCCATTGGATCACCTTTTCAACCCAGTCGTACCTAGTTTTGTACTCCCGTTGTGCTAGTTTGCTACATTCGCTTAGTACATGGTTTACAGTCTCATCTCTGTCACCGCATAGTCTATATTTACTATTTTGTTGAGTCTTATCAATTTTTGCTTTGATATAGTTCATCCTTATGGCATTTATTATTATTATTATTATTATTATTATTATTATTATTATTATTATTAAAACAATAAAAGAAAGTAACGTTTATATCTGGTAATATTGAGAGTTTGAAAGCAAAATATGCGAACTGGGTTCAAGTATTGATATTTAGTTCGGTAGCAAATTTAATACCCCAAGTGAAGAGATTTATCTCGATAAAAATCATAGATAATCGAGGGGAAAAATAAGATTTTGTTTGGTGACAAACAGTAGAAATGGAAAAAAAAAAAAAGAAAAGAAGAATGTTAGCTATTGGTGCATAAAGTAAAAAATGAAAAAAATAAATAAATTAAAAAAAAAAAACAATAAAAAAAACAACTGAATGATTTACGGACATGAAAGAGAATAACCCAAGCTAAAACTGCACAATATTTACACAGAAAGAGAACAAAAAAAACAAAAAAAAAAAAAAACAAAAAACAATGGAACAAAAAAAAAAAGAAATATGGCGGGTAAAACCGTCCATTTTTTTTCTATAAGAGAGGCACTCAATCGCGCCGATATTTAACGATTAATACAAAGTATTCAAAAAAGAAAAGAAAAAGAAAAGGATGCATTGCTCTGTTTTGGTTTTATGGGAGTAAACAAAGATATGACTTAATGACATTATTTAGTTGTATTGGAAATTCGTAGAAAGTTTCGGTGTGATATCTTAGCGATATCAATCTGGAATTTTACATTTATCGACTCGTTAACTAAAGTGCCGATATCGGGTAGCTTTGTTTTTTTATGAGTAATCACTGAGTTGAGTATCATAATTGATCACAAGGTTCAATGGAAATAAATAGATATAAAGGGTCATTCTGATGGAAGCGACAAGCCTCCATTTAAAAAATCAAAACATTTATTTATCTATATCTGTCTGTCTGTCTCTTTCTCTTTTTCTTTCTCTTCTCTCTCTCTTTCTCTCTCTCTTTTCTCTCTCTCTCTCTCCTCTCCTCTCTCTCTCTATCTCAATTCCAATCTGTTATTATCTCCCTATCTGATCATAGCGATTCCTTACTTCCTTCCCCTCTTTCAATTACTTCTATCTATCTATCTATCTATCTATCTATCTATCTATCTATCTATCTATCACACACACTCACATACACACATGTTATCCCTCCATCTATCTATCTATCTATCTATCTATCTTAGTCTGTCATTATACTGATTATAGTGATTCCCCCTTTCTCACCCTTTCTCTCTCAATGTCTCCCCCTTCTCTCTCTCTCTCTCTCTCACACACACACACTCATACACATATCCATCGTTATATATATATATATATATATATATATATATATATATATATATATCAATCTATATATCTCAGTCTATCCTTATCTTCTTATCTGATCATCGTGACTTCTTTATGTATCTTAATCACTTCATATCTATCTATCTATTTATCTATCTATATACCTATCCATGCCAATCTACCCAGGAGAATGACACGCATAAGATTCCCGGGGACTTTGAGATACAGACGGATCACGAAATCCTGGTCAGGTGACCAGACCTTGTGTTAATTAACAAAAAGAAGAAGACTTGTCATATCCAGGCAGACCACCCAGTGAAAGTGAGCGTAAACGAAAAGACAGACAAATATTTGGACCTTGCCGGAGAACTGCGACAACTATGGAACGTGAAGTAAAGGTCATACCAATCATAATTGGTGCCCTTGAAACGGTCCCTAAGGGTTTGGAAAAGAGCCTGGGGGAATTGGATATTAGAGATAGAATCAAGACCGGCCAAACTACGGCATTGTTATAATCAACTAGAATACCCAGAAGAGTCCTGAGGACTCGAGGAGATTTGCTGTCACTCAACCTCAAGTGAACCACCGGCTGAGGTTGGTGTGAAAAATACTAATACTAATAATGATAATAATAATTATGGATTTTGATATAAAAACGGATCACCTTATCCCAGCAAGAAGACCAGACTTAGTGTTGATTAACAAAAAAAGAAAGAACTTGTCAACTGGTGGATTTTGCAGTTCCAGCAGATCACAGGGTGAAGATGAAGGAAAACGAAAAGATGGACAAATACTTGGATCTGAAAATACTTCAGAGAACTGAAAAAAACTATGGAATATGTAAGTAAAGTGATACCAATTTTAGTTGGTGCACTTGGAACGGTCCCAATAAACTTGGAAAAAAGACTGGAAAATCTGGAAATCAGAGGGAGAATTGAGACCATCCAGAATACTGCATTGTTGCAATCTGCCAGAATACTCAGGAGAGTCCTGGAGACCTGAGGAGACTTGTCACTCAGACTCCAGTGAAAGGCCATCAGCTAACGCTGATGTGAAAAACTCAAAAGGAGTGAATAATAATAATAATAATAATAATAATAATAATAATAATAATAAACCAAGCTCAACAGCAGAAATCTTATCAAAGGGATAAATAACTGGGCCGTCCCCGTTATAGGATACTCTGGGCCATTCTTAAAATGGACAAAAGAAGAACTCAGACAGATCGACCAAAGGACTAAGAAATAAATGACAATGCACAAGGCTCTACACCCTAGAGTTGATAGAGATAGGCTATATGTATCAAGAAAAGAAGGTGAAAGAGGTCTTGCCAACATAGAGGACTGTGTAGAGGCCTCAATCCAGGGACTCGAAGAGTACACAAAAAAGAGCAAAGAAAGATTACTTTTGGCAGCCAACAACAGCAGATGTAATATATGGACAAATAGAAAAACAACGAAAACTAGAAAACAAAGATAGGAAGAAAAACAATTATATGGACACTTCAACCGACAAATCGGAGAGGTTGCACATGAAAAGACTTGGATATTGTTAATAAGAAGAAGCCTCAAGAGAGAAACTGAATCACTAATAATTGCTGCACAAAATAATGCCATAAGAACAAATGATATCAAAGCAAAAATTGATAAGACACAACAAAACAGTAAATGTAGACTGGAACTGCAAAATCCACCAGGTGACAGAGATGAGACTGTAAACCATGTATTAAGCGAATGTAGCAAACTAGCACAACGGGAATACAAAGCTAGGAACGACTGAGTAGGGTATTATGCAAAAAATTGAATTTTGACCACAAATGGATATATGCATAAACCAGAACCTGTTCTTGAGAACAAAATACATAAAATTCTCTGGGACTTTGAGATAAAGACGGATCCCCTCATCCCAGCTAGGAGACCAGACCTAGTATTGATTAACAAAAAAAAAAAAAAAAAAAAAAAAAAAAGAAAGAGAACGTGCCAACTGTTGGACTTTGCAGTTCCAGCAGATCACATGGTGAAGTCGAAAGAAAATGAAAAAATGGATAAATATCTGGACCTTGCCAGAGAATTGACAAAGCTATGAAATATGAGGGTGATACTGATACCAACTGTAGTATTCCTTGCTAGAAGGATTGTAGTATCAGTTACTCTTTGTCTGTTAATCTGTAGTATTCCTTGGTTGAAAGATTGTAGTATCCGTTACTACTTGTCTGTTAATCTGTAGTATTCCTTGGTAGAAAGATTGTATTATAAGCTCCTTGTCTGTTAACGTGTAGTATTCCTTGGTTTAAAGATTGTACTATCAGTTGCTCCTTGCCTGTTAATCTTGGCTGAAAGATTGAAGTATTAGTTACTCCTTGTGGCATGTAGTATTCCTTCTGGGAGGGAATCCAGTCAGCAAATGATTTTAGGACAATTTATCAATGACCTTGAATACATTTTTATTGTTTTCTCATTGGTCAGTGGTGACTCTTCACGCAGCTTATACCTGAAATATTCCAACACCTTCATCCTTCAGCTATGGGTTAAATAGTACCCCATTGAATTCTTTCTTTCTTTCTTTCTTTCTTATACGTTTTCTTCACTTTCATAATAAAAACGAAATGGTCCATTATTTAGCTGGGGTAATAATTATTTACTATAATAAGAAACCAACTGTACCTATGTAGAGGAGTAAGATGCCCCAATAGGGCTAGCTGTTGACCGTGGATGGTGACCCACGATTCTTAAGGACGGAATCCTGGTGATTGAGCTGTCCATGATATGCAACACTCAATTTTGGGCCTTACTTAGGCTAAACGGACGGGCAGAGAGGCCTCCTCCGATCAATCGGCTAATTACATCAAGCCCTAGCAGCCGTACGATTGTCCCAACTCTATTGCCCTTATCCCAATACTTTGTATCATTTATGTGCTAGATGGTTGTGACTGAGGGTCTTAGTGTCCTGGGTGTAACGTTAAACTACATCTAATAGTGAGGTTCCAATTTTGGTGCTCTGACGTATGTGGAATACCACTTTTTTCCCATTACTCCCAGGTTAATTCTGACACCGAGTGGTAATACCTGTTAGGGTCCTATCTATGGGTTAAATAGAAAAATGAGTTTTAAAAATTGTTTTAAAAAATTGCATTTAAATACATTTTTTGAATAACCGTTGCACTTATGACAAACCCCAACCTTTTTTTTATCATACATGTTGTGGCTGGGGGTCTTGATATCTTGGGTATGACGTTAAATTCTATCTTATGGTGGAGTTTCAATTCTAGAACTCTGGAGAATGTGGAGTACCCCTTCACCGCCTTTGCTCCGTGGTCCCTTGTGATCCGGAGTAGTAGTCCCTATTAGGGTTCAATCTATCGGTTAAATAGTAAATATATGTTTAAAGGTAATGAGTACTTATGAAGAATGAATAAAACAAAAAGTATTTGATATAAAATAATCCAACAAGGGTTGACATGCCGTAAAATCAAACCAACCAACGAAAATAACTTATATATATATATTTACCAACCCCTGCGCACGAGCAGGATGTGAAACAAGGTCAATTTCTTAAGCGGGGTTTAACAGGTTTGAATTCAGAGTTTTCCTCCCTCTAGACTGGTTACCTAGCCATGGTTTAAAGGGCCCAGTCTGCCCTGCTATTTGCCCATAGCTGGAAGGAGAATTGGATTCATACCTTTCCCAAGGGTATTAGCGATATGTGAAATGCAAACAGCTTCGTCCAGGAATTGAACTCGGGTCGACGTGTCCATTTCCTACGACTCTAACCGTTAGACCACGTGAACCAACTTATATATGTACATCTGGAGGCACTAATGGTCGTCGCGTAATAGTAGTCGCATGAGCTTATACATCATTGTGATCAATTGTTTACAAACAACCGTTTCCCTTAGATTTGTCCCACTCGTGTTTTATTCAATTTTGGCCGCTTCTGTTTGAACGAATCGCTAACTTCGTCGCCATTATTTCTTGTTTAGGCTTTCCATAATTCTCAGGCTTCACGTCACTTAATGTGCCTTAACGATGCAGTTATATAAAGTTATTATCGCATCAAGATGTCCCAAATACAAATCATTTATCAACTCCACGCCAGAATCTCTCTTTTGTTCCTCACGCTAACGACTTTTCAGATTAAATTAAACCATATTTCTACGGAGTGCTGAACACAGCGATTACCAATTTAAAGAAAACTGACTCATAAACTAGAACCCAGCTTCGGAGTATTTCCATTCAGGATAATGGCAGCCCACTAAATATTCGATGACCACTGTTGCTTTTCTTCTTCTATTGTATTTAATAAGAAAGCAGTGTGATCTTTCTGGCTTTTTTTTGTTTCGTTTTTAACGGACTTCTATTTTGTCTAAATTTCCATTGTATTTAATAAGAAACAATTCAGGGGTTTTATTTGTTTGATTTTAACGGACTTTCTATTTTTTTCTAAATTAACATGCCTATAAAAGAATACTGTGACATAATTACGCGAGGAGAGTACCCGCAGCGTAGTGGCTAACGTGTTCAAGTGTTACATCGTTGTAAGCGAGTTCGAAATTCATTTGCGATATTACGTTAAATTTCGGACTAATACACTTCGGAAAGAAACGTATGAACACTTTCATCATCCAGTTATGGGTTAAATAGCACCACTACTGTTCTTCTACAAGGAAGGCTGTGGCATTAAACGTTGAAATATTTTGATATATAAGGTGTGCTGAAGTCCACCATTTAAACTTATAGACTCTGTATGGGCGCATGTATTAAAGCCAGCCAATCAACACGCTTGAATACGTGGTTAGTTAACTATGGACATACACCTACCCAAATAGCCCAAAAGCGCTACTAGACTACATCCTGATGAATAGAAAATGGACAAACAGTGCTATGAACTGCGAAGCATACACCTCTTTTGAAGGAGTATCCTCCGATCACAGAATAGTCACAGCCAAAATACGCTTAAGCCTACGCAAAAACAAAGGGCAAACCACTAAATCGATACGATACGACTGGTCCTCACTTGCCAACAGCGACATAAGCGAGCGCTACACGGTAACAGTTAGGAATAAATTTGACATCCCCAGGAGACATCAGCAACATACACTCCAAATGAGGAATACAAAAACTTTGTCAATGCCCACCTAGAAGCTGCAGGAGAATACATATCGACCAAACAAAAAAACAAACATGTTGTCCCCTGGGAGATGCCATAAAATTAACAAAACTAAATATATATAAGATATTGTAACTTATAGATGAAATTTCCCAGCAATATAGGGGTCGGCTTAGCTCAGTCGGTAGAGTGTTCGGCTAGAAACCACAAGGTTCCTAGTTCGATACCAGCCCCCGCCAACTCAGTGTATGAGTAGCACAGGGATCTGTGCGGTAAAGTAAGGAGCTGATGGTAGGTGTGGCGCTCCACTTCAGATGCTAAAATAATCTCCTAGGTCTAGCGCTATTGAAAAGGGGATAGACACCCTCGCTGTTTGGTTGATACCGACATTGGGCCGCCCCGACGACTTTACTTTTTACTTTATATTATATTATTATATTGTTGATGTGGTTAAATTTCTTATAATAAGCTATTAGATCATAATTTCTCATAATAATAATAATATAATATTAGATTATAATTTCTTATAATAAGTCAGTTCGATTCTCACTGGATGCGCGATACTTTGTGTGGGTACGTGTATTGATAATAACTTTGCGCCATTTTACACAAAAATACTATTATGAGGTACCCATCAAGAACCATATTTATAAGCCTACAAGACTTTCTAAGCATTGGTCAATGAAAAGCGACCAGTATGTCGAAAATACTTTGACCATTGAGGGGGTAAGAAAAAGAAAAAAGAGACAAGGACATAGAGTCCGTGGTCAGTTATCCGGTTCTTGCAAAACAATGCCTGTTTCGCGACCCTCTGGCCCAATCAAGGGTCTGTTAACTATCCAAGGTTAATAAAATTCAAGGGTAACAAAGATTCGAGGATAACAAGGAATCAAGATTCTTTGGGGATCGATACATTAATACATTGATCCTTGGCAAAACACACAGATACTACACTCTGATCTGAGACAGTGATACATTGACACAGATACTACACTCTGATCTGAGACAGTGATACATTGATCCTTGGCAAAATACACAGATACTACACTCTGATCTGAGACAGTGATACATTGATCCTTGGCAAAATACACAGATACTACACTCTGATCTGAGACAGTGATACATTGATCCTTGGCAAAATACACAGATACTACACTCTGATCTGAGACAGTGATACATTGATCCTTGGCAAAACACACAGATACTACACTCTGATCTGAGACAATGATACATTGATCCTTGGCAAAACACACAGATACTACACTCTGATCTGAGACAGTGATACATTGATCTTTAGCAAAACACAGATACTACACTCTGATCTAAGACAGTGATACATTGATCTTTGGCTGAACGCACATATACTACACTCTGATCTGAGACAGTGATACATTGATCTTTGGCTGAACGCACAAATACAACATTGATTTTAGACGAATGGGTGATGCGAAGTTCTCGATCCAACCAAGAAATTCAAGTATTCTATCCCATATATCCCACATGAACACATTTTGTACATCGTTTCTCATAGAGACGTATTCGTGGGGATATTTATACATACATGCAAGGGAGAGTCCCCTGTGGTGTAGTGGTTAATGTGCTGGACTGTGACATCGTAGTAAGCGAGTTCGAACTCAAGACGGATATTTTGCCCCTTGCAGTGTGCTGACCCAAACGTAAATAAAATAGAGAGAATGGGAATGATAGAGAAAGAAAGAACAAAAGAAAGAAAGACGAGAAGAAAGAAAGAACGAGAGAGTTAGATATGTCAGGTAACAAAAGGGTCAGTACGACGTGAAAAACGAAGATGGAATCTCTGTCATCTCAAGTTTATTTATACGAAAGGTAGACCTGCTCACACCCGTTAGCAAGGTATAAAATTCCTGTCAAGCGCAGATCTCGCCTTCGGTATTTCGTACTGTACACTGCCACTCCAGTCGACGCTTTCACGTGAGTAGAGGGCCCACCTCAATATTTTTTCCACAAGTATGCATGTATTTTCCTGTTTTGTCTTGGTTTTGTCAGGTTAAGGTACTCTTTTGAAAGGGGTTCAAAAATTCAAGGTAATATCAATCCTTTGAAAGTCTCTCCAGCAAACGAAATGCAATTCCTTTCCCAACTGAACACACCACTCTCACATCAAATAGCAGTCGTCAGATTTCACTTGCCGTCCAAACACTTTCTTCCTCACTCGCCCTGTCAGCGACAGTCCGTCTTTATTTCTGCTCGTTCGAATGCGCTTATGCAAATTCGGATATACTTTATTTGGGTCTCTATTAACAACACCTCAGCTACGAAGAGGTAGCGAGTTCGAGTATCCGTAGGAGCTCGCCACAGGCCAAACATATCCTGACGCGCTTTGTTTGTGGGGGCTGGAATCCGCTTGTTCATAGGGCTGCCTTTCAGTCTCGTCACAGGTACCTTGCCAATTATGTAATTACTGTCGTTTTCAGATTCCTTTGAAGTCACTCGGGCTGTAGACACTGTCTCGTGCATTCGACCGCGTCATTCCCCACTCACTTAAGTTTCAGATGACTTTAAACAAATATTAAATATGGCTCCAACCGTCTTTTTTTATTTTTTTTATCTGCACAACGCAAATTTGTTAGTCTGCTTACTAAATTAGACACATCGACATAAAAGAGCAGAGAGAAGAGGAGAGAGAGAGAGAGAGAAAATGAAATACAAAAAGAAAAAAAGATATAATTTGCTTCTATATTTTTATAACCTATCTTGAAAATTAATGGTTACTGTATTGATCACATCAGCTGTCTCATAATTTTCTCTTCTTTTTTTTGTTGTAAGTAATGCGCCTTTTCATTGTTTCCTCTGAAATTGTATCGAACTTCTCCATGGTGTCTAATCAAATACTTTCTTGTCTGTAGAAGAAAGTATAAGAGGCCATGTTTAGGCTTTTGTCTTGTCAGAGTGTATGGCTCAATGGTTAACGTGCTAAACTGTATCACCAAACGAAAGAAAGAAAGAAAGAAAGATGAAAAGGAAAAAATAAGGATATGAACAGAAATAAAGAAAAGAAAAGAAGTATATGAACAGAAAGAAAGAAAGAAAGAAAGATGGAAAGAGAAAGAAAAGTTGTAAAGACAGAAAGCAAAGATGGAAAGGAAGAAAGCGAAAAGGCTAATGAAACGAAAGAAAGAAAGATGGAAAGAAAGAAGAAGGTAAGAAAGAATGAATAGGGATATAAAAAAAAAGCTGTAAAGAAAAAACAAGTTCATGAAAAAAAGAAAGAAGGAAAGAAAGAGAAAAAGTAAATAATTTGTTTTCCTTTTCCGATGAAGTTCTTAAGTTGCCCAAAATGTATTTTTAGATTTAAATTAATTTAAATTAATTTAATAAATTTTGATTAAATTAATTAAGCGAATACCAACTCCAGCGATATATCAAAACTATTTAAATACATTTTTGAAGCCTATTACAACACGTACATTTTAATGATAAACGAAATGTTGTGAGGAGGATTTTAAGGGCCAACCGTTGGGCTTCAAGCAAGAGCGCTTGTCCAGCAGAGATCCTTTGTATTAAGCAGAGCGCAATCCTTCGTAAAGAATCCTTTGGTTGTTCCTTGGTGCTCCTCAGTCTTGGTCAGTCCTTGTTCAATGATTGCAAATGGTCGTCTTTCAGTATCAGTGATTAAATAGTCAACCAGCCACGCATTCGGGCTGTTGATTGGCTGGGGTTTAAACCACCTGACCTCGTTTAGTCTATAAAGTGGCGTGTTGTAGCACACCTTATATACCAAAACAATCCAACAGGAACAGTCCTCGTAACGCAGTGGTTAATGTATTGGACTGTGATATCGTAGTAAGCGAGTTCGAACTCCAGTGGCGGTGTTATGTTCACTTCTAGATTTATACTTTTGGGAAAGGTATAAGTAAAGTCGACGGGGCGGCCTAAAGCCGGTATCAGCCAGACAGTGAGGGAGCCTACACCCTTTTTAATAGCACTAGACCAAGGAGATTGTTTTGGCGTCTGAGGTGGAGCACCACACCTACCATCAGCTCCTCATTTTACCGCACAGATCCCTGTGCTATTCATACGCTGAGTTGGCGAGGGCCGGTCTTGAACCAGGAACCTTGTTTTTCCTAGTCGAACGCTCTACCGACTGAGCTAAGCCGGCCCTTATACTCTTCGACCCCAGCTATAGGTTAAATAATACCAACACCGTTCTTCTAGCTTTGGCATTGAATATTCCACGAAGTTTAATATAAGATTAAAACCAATTCAAATCAATCAGAGTATATGTATTCACCAATCCTTCGATACGAGTAGGATATGTCTGTAGAAGAAACCATGTTTAGGCTTCTGTTTTGTCTTAGTGTATGGCTTAATGTTTAATGTGAAGAATTGCGATATCTTATTAATGGGCCAGCTTAGCTCAGTCGATAGAGCGTTCGGCTAGAAACTACAAGGTTCCTAGTTCGATACCGGTCCTCGCCAACTCAGCGTCATGAGTAGCACAAGGATCTGTGCGGTAAAGTAAAGAGCTGATGGTAAGTCTGGCGCTCCACTTCAGATGCAAAAACAATCTCCTCAGTCTAGCGCTAGTGAAAAGGGGATAGACTCTCTCACTGATTGGCTGATACCGACATCAGGCCGCCCCGACGACTTTAATTTATGATAGAGATTGTATATTTGTCTGTGTGGTCAAATGTTTAGAGTCGTAGGAAATGGACTCGTCGACACGAGTTCAATTCCTGGACGAAGCTCTTTAGATTTCACTTAGCGCTAATACCATTGGGAAAGGTATGTATCCAATTCTCCGTCCAGCTATGGGTAAAATAGCTGGGCAGACTGGGCTCTTTAACCATGGCATGATAACCAGTCTAGGAGAAGGAAAACTCTGAATTCAAACCTGTTAAACTCCACTTAAAAATGGACCTTCTGTCGCATCTTGCTCGTACGGAGAGGGTGGTAAATATATATATTTTACTCAAGACACAAGTCCCTTAGTTATTTACGTTACATTCTCCATGATCTTATCTAAAAAAATTTTAAACTCAATTATTAATAGAATTGTTTTACATTATCAAATATTGTTGACCATATCTACATACTAGATATTTACCAGATATCCCACGTGTACGGGTTAGGCACAAGGCCCTATTAATGTGGGACAACCCACAAGCCGTGACTTATGGGTGGTGGGTGCAAAAAATGCGTTGATCCCGTCGGCACCCCCCACTCAAGGGGGCGCCTCAGGCACTAAGCAATAAACCCAGCCCTACCGCTTTAAATCAAGGGGGCAGGTATTGCCTGGGGCCATGGGCCCCTGCGATCAAGGATGTTAGTTTGTAAGGTCAAGGGCCAAAGCCACTGGACCTCCTGGTCAAAACCGGAGATAAATATGTTGACCATATCTACAGGTATTTGCCTCTCATCCCACTTATGAGGGCGTGACACAATGACATTTTTATGTGGGCCCACCCACAAGCCGAAGCTCATGGCTAGTAGGTGTAAAATTGCGTCGATCCCGTCGGCATTCCCTCGGCGTTGGCTAGATCTACATGTCTTTGCCTCATACCCCACGTGGGCTGGGCACAAGGCCTCATTTTAACGTGGGCCCATCCACAAGCCAAAGCTCATGGTTGGGAAAGAACAAAAATTGCGTCGATCTCTTCGGCATTTCCACTCAAGTGGGGGGGGGGGCTAAGGTGCTGGGCAATAAACCTAGCCCTGCCCCCAGGGGGGCAGGTATTGCCTGGGGTGACAGCTCCCTGGGATCGACGCTATTAACTTGTAAAGATCCAGGGCCGAAGCCACTGGACCCCCGACGTTGGTCGGATCTACATGATATTTTCCACGTACCCCACTTGTACGGGTCAGGCACAAAGGCCCTATTTATGTGGGACCACCCACAAGCCGAGACTCATGGGGTGGCAGGTGAAAAATTGCGTCGATCCCGTCGGCATTCCCCCTCAAGGGGGCGCCGCAGGCACTGGGCAATAAACCCAGCCCTGCCCCTTTAAATCAAGGGGGCAGGTGTTGCCTGGGGGATAGCCCCCTGGGATCGACGCTATTA
>CM042153.1:83424263-83439263 GCA_023376005.1 Doryteuthis pealeii
AGATTCTTCAGGGTTACTTTTAAATTAATCGAGTTTACGATTTTTTAATTCAATAATCAAAAACCGTTCCTGATCTACGAAAATATAAACAAGCGTTCCTACTAAATTTAAGTCCCATTCCAACGGGCATGTTTATAACACCAAAGATTAATCGTAACTCGATTAATTTAAAAGTACCCTGAAGAATCTATCGATGAAACTCGAGTAGGTTACTCATTTCCATCTTTAAATAATATATATATATATATATATATATTTATGTATGCGTTTAAAAACGAAAGGCTTAAGATTACCAACTACAGTTACTCGCCGTAGCGCGAATATTGCCCGAAGATATAACCCGAGATATACCCGAAGATTAGTGCTACGGCGAGAAACTGCAGTCGGTATTTTAAGCCATTCGTTTTTAAACGTATATTTTCATATTGAGTACTTTTAAATCGGTTTTTAAAAAAAGATCTAGAAGTAAATATATTTGTTTGCTTGGTGGATTTAAAGGTAACTGTGATATATATATATATATATATATATATATATATATATATATATATATATATGGTAAGGATAAAGGAAAAATGGACAAAAAGAATGACTCAAACAAGTATATGTAGGAGATATATTTCGTTCCGCGTTAAGCGGTACTTCATCAGTCAGTTTATTAAATCATAGTATATACATTTGTATTTATTCATAAGAGAGAAAGTGAGTGGTGGGGGAGAGTTTGGTGATGAATTCAGAAGGAAGGGAATAGTTTGGTCTAGCGCTAGTGAAAAAGGGATAGACTCCCTCGATGTAAGGCTGATACTGAGTCTAGGCCTCCCCGACGACTTTTTTTTACATATTTATGGTGATGATTTATAAGCATATACATTTGTGCATACTCATGAACCCAGGGGAGTATCCATGTTGTAGTGGCTAACGTCCTGGATTGCGATATGGTAGTAAGCGAGTTCGAACTCCAGTTGCGCTATTGTATTCGCTTTCAGGCGAAATACCCTTGGGAAATGTATGATCCTCATTATCCCCACCCGCAGCTGGGGATTAAATAGTAACAATACTGTTCCACAACAAGGCTGACTTTGGCTAGTGTACAAGTTGTGTAAAAAAGTATGGAGATTTTTTGTACTTTTTGACACACCTTGTTTTCTAAAAAAAAAAAAAATAACGTTTCAGAATACTGTCAAAAGTACTAAGTTTAAAATTTACCAAGATAGAAATGAACACGTTCCATTCATTATTTTTTTCAGAATACAAGGTGGTGTCAAAAAAGTACAAAGTTTAAAGCTATAGTTACCAAGATAGAAATGAAGAATGAATGGAAATTTTTTTTTCAGAATTAAGTGTGTCAAAATGTATCGAAACTCTCGATTACTTTTTTAACACCTCATATATATATATATATATATATATATATATATATATAAGTAAAGTCGTCGGGGTGGCCTAAAGTCGGTATCAGCCAATCAACGAGGGAGTCTATCTCCTCTTCACTAGCGCTAGACCAAGGACATTGTTTTTGCGTCTGAGGTGGAGCACCACACCTACCATCAGCTCCTTACTTTACCGCACTGATCTATGTGCTACTCATACGCTGAGTTGGCGAGTGCCGGTATCGAACTAGGAACCTTGTGGTTACTAGCCGAACGCTCTACCGACTGAGATCGAGATTGAAGCTGTATTTACCAAGATAGAAATGAACAATAAATGGAACGTTATTTTTTTTCAGAATACATGGTGTGTCATATGAATGCCGAGATCTAAACTGTATTTACCAAGATAGAAACGAAGAATACACTGTGTGTCAAAAAGGACAAAAAATCTCGATTCTTTTTTGACACAGCTTGTATGTGTGCTTGTCACACATACACACACATCGGTTGTGTGATCTGTTTCAAAAATGCCAGCCATTAGGAGTAAATTGTATTTATTTTTGAATTTCACTTTTGTTTCAATCTGTTCTCATTATTTAGAAATATTTAATAAACAAAACAACAAGATAAATACATTTTAATAAATAACATTTTTCATATTTATTTTTTTGTTTTAAAGACTTTAATTTCTGTTTGGCGTGCCGGTCTCCTGTTTTCATTTGTTAAAAAAAAACCCAACAAAACAAAACAAAAAAAAGACACGAGACTCCATTAAAATAATGACAACCTCCACTTTACATAAAACACGTCTCATTGTTCGCGTGTAATTACATAATCTGCTAAGAGATGAAATGATCTTTAACTGCACGTGATAACTTGAATGCGTTCACAACCAAGGCAATATTCACGACACTGATTGCCTCGCCATGGCAGTTAAAGCGAGGTAGTATAACACTTTACGAGCAGGACCTGTGGATATATACCACATTATGATATCTAATTATTTTATTTATTTTTTTTATTTGTTTGTTTGTTTTGTTTTACGGCATATCAACCTCAGTGGGTCATTTAATGCAGATAAAGTTTTGAAATAAATCAATTCTTAATGGATAATACAATTTTTTTATAAATACATTTTTCTATTTAACCCATAGATGGGACCCTAACAAGTACTACCACTCCGGGTCAGAGTAGACCAGGGAGCAATGGTGATGAAGGGGTGCTCCACATTCCCCAAACCTCCAAAACTGGAACCTCACCATCAGATAGAGTTTAACGTCATTCCCAGGACATGTAGACCCGCAGCCACCGCCTTCTAGCACCCATACGATAAAAAGGGGTTGAGGCTTGCCATAAGGGCAATAGGGTTGGGAAATCTAATTATTACAATGTTTGATATGTTTACTAAGAGCTACTAATATTTACCACGTACCCCACGTGTACGGGTTAGGCACAAGGCCATATTAATGTAGGACCACCCACAAACCGAAGCTCATAGGTGGTGGGGGAAAATTGTGTTGATCCCGTCGGCATTCCCTCTCAAAGGGGTACCTCAGGCGCTGGGCAATAAACCCAGCCCTACCCCTTTTAATTCGAGGGGGCAGGTATTGCCTGGGGGGGTAGCCCCTGGGATCAACGCTATTAATTGTAACCAAGGTCCAGGGCCGAAGCCATTGGACCCCCACCCCCGAGGGGCGGTTGGGTATACTAAGAGCGACTGCGAAATTGTTAAATATGTAAAAAGTATAGTAATATTGATTTAATTCTACCACTGAATGTTTTTTTTCTGTCTTTTTTCCTTTTTTCATCTTTTCATTATGTTCGATTGAAACAGATTAGGGTTATCGCTTCCGCGCACTTACCCTTCTCTTATTCTATCCCCTAACCTCTTTCTTTCTTTCTTTCATTCTTATTATATTTTTTCTTTGTAGCATATCCTTTTTCTTTTCTTTCTTTATGATAAAAACGGAATCGTCCACTATTCAGCTAAGCTGACGACACTCATAAGAAATAAGAATTCGGCGGATAAGCAACACAAGATAATCAGGATTTGAATTCCATCCTGTACGATTTGTACGGTCTGATCTACACATACACAACACACACACACACACACACACACACATATATATATATATATATATATATATATATATATATATATATATATATGTATATGTATGTATTTATGTATGTATAAATAACGAAGGATAGCCAATAAGAAAAGGGTTTGCATATAAAAGTGCTCAATGCTGGATTAGCTGAGCAAATTTAAAATATAAAATACAACATGATGGGATATTAACGTTATTCATGTTACATGTGTTACATAATCCTCAGTAGGCTGAATAGTAAAAGGGATTGTCAAGCGTTTATATATATATATATATATATATATATATATATATATGGTGGACTCTTCTATCGAGAACGATAGATGAGGGTCAGCAGTGAGTGATTTGATTCCTCCCATGTTGTGCATGCTGTCTAGAAGACATTTTATGTTTCCTCGAGTGTGACAGCAGCCCAGCCCTGCTGCGAGCCATGAAGCCAAACTGACAAACGACATGAAACCAAGGCAGAAGTTAAATGTTTTTCTTTTAAAGTTATGCGGAGCCGATCTCTATGCTTCAGCCTATTCTGTTCAAAGCTCTTTAGTTTAGCGAAACAGGTATTACGCCATCCCTTCCGATCCGATCCTAGATCTTCCCAAGCACTCAGGTCAATATCGAGGCGTTTCAAATTGTCCTTCAATTTGTCCTTGTAGCGTAAGAGAGGACGTCCAATGGTACGCTTAGCATTTGGTAGTTGCCCGTATAAAAATTATATATATATATATATATATATATATATATATATATATATATATATATATATAACAGCTTTGTCCTGATACTGCATACTGTGCGGAGGACCTCCCGGGTCAATGAATGATAGGGATGGTTGGCGAGAGATTGTCATGGATATGCGCGCTGCTGGCGCGACATGATGATGATGACGATTTTTATAGATAGATGATTTTAGTATCATTGATGATTTCTTTTCGTATATCAACTGATGTGAATTGAAAATCATTAACAAGAAATATTCCGTGTTATTCCTCTAAAACTGTTCATATATATGATTCGCAGGGGTTACGTTCCTTCCCCTTCCGCCAATCCCGAAAATCCGCGAATTATTGATGTAGTTTTAAAACGCCTAAGTATGATATTATATATATATATATATATATATATATATATATATATATATTATATATATATTATTATTATTATTATTATTATTATTATGGTACACAGTAATAACTTACTCGAGTTTCACCATAAGGATCTTCCGGGTTAAATCCACTGAATTAATCAAGATATTGATTAATCACAGCCGATTGCACGTGTGTATTTTTTGGCAATAACGGTTAGTGACAGACTCGCAGTCAAAGAACGCCGGGTTTAAAAATTGAAAATGAATATCCGAGAGTTCCTGACCCAGAAGAACATCACTGTGCTGGAGCAACATCCCTACTCGCCTGACCTGTCTCCAAGTGATTTTTTCCTCTTCCTCAAGCTCAAGGGGGTCATCAATGGAACCCGCTTTGAGGATGTGCACGACATCAAAAAGGCCGTGACGACAAAACTACAGAGAATCCCCGAATAATCCTTCCGCGAGTGCATGAAAACGTGGCAGAGAAGGATGGGAAAGTGCATTAGACTTCAGGGGGGCTATTCTGAAAGGATAACTTGTAGTTTGTATGTTGTATTTAAAATAATTTTGGGTTAAATCCAACTTAACGAACATAAATTCCACCATCGTATGTCACCCCGTCGAAAGAAAGGAATATCAAAAATCAGAGGATTAACCGACTTTAATGAAATTTTCACTGTTGTTATATAAATGAATAAAGATATAATGCACAAGTTATTTTATTTAAACACTTTTCAGGTCAGTTAACTTTGAACCACGTATCTTTGAGGCGTAAAAAAAAAAAAGATACGTTGTTCAAAGTTAACTGACGCGAAAAATATAAAAGTTTTTAAATAAAATAAGTGATGCATTATATATTTCATTTCATTAATATATCAACACTGAAAATCTCATTAAATTCGGTTAATTCCCTGATTTTTGGTATTTTTTTTTCTTTCGGCGGGGTGACATACGATGGTAGAATTTAGGTCCGTTAAGTTAGATTTAACCTAATTTTTGTGACAACAGTCCTGGAACTTTTCTGACATATATTTCTATATTTCAATTTGTTTCTTTCAATCTTTCATTTTACTTCTTTCATTCTCTCTTAGAAACAACTTGCAAAGCATCTTCATCAGTTAAAAAAAAAGAAGTCAGTTTGAGAAAATGACGAACCGTGCTCGTTTCGTAAGACATTGACAGTGAAATCGGCCCCCTCCCCTCTCCACGGAGAATTCTATAAAAATGACCCTGTGCCATACAACGTCTCTTTAGGCCAAAATCAAAAACCGAACGTTTCTCTTAATAGAACGAAACTCGGTTTCTTGTTTACTTCTTCTTCGTCTCAAAAAGACAATGTGAAACGGTAAACTTTCCGTGTCGACTTGTCATAAAAAGGAAGGTTTTACCATCCATTTCACTCCAACGAATGATGTAACATGCTCAAATCACGCAAGAAATCCCCGGATGATCGAAGCAAAAAGGCGAACTCGCGGGAAACAGGTGCCGTGTAGAAACGGGTGCGTGTGTGCGTGCGTGCGTGGCGGGAGGACAAATAATAATGCACTACTTTATTTTACGTATGTACCAAATGCACATTCAGGATTAGTTCTTGTGTAGTTTTTTTACTTTTCTTTTCTTTTTTTTTTGGCATTGTTATTTTTGTATTGTTTTGTTTTTTTTTCCTTTATTCTTTGTTTTCATACCGGAAGTTAACGTTGGGTATCTTCTGCTTCTGTTTCAAAGACAAAGAAAGTCCTTCTTTTTGGCAGATTATTGATGGCTGAGTTTTGGTTAGGAACCAAGTGAACACGCACATTGTTACACTGGCACACACAAGTTCACTTGTGTACACACGCAAACACCAACTTGCACACACACAACACACACAATATATATATATATATATATATTATATATATATATATATATATATATATATATTATAATGTGTGTGTTCATCCTCATTTGTTCATATCTATCAAACTGTCTCAGAATACCCCCTCTTTCTCTATCAATATTATTCTATTCATATCTATTTATATATCTATCTATCTCCCAGTTTATTCATATATCACCGAGCCTGTTCCTATATTTTCCAGTCTATTCATATCTATCTATCTATCTATCTCTCTCTCTCTCTCTCTCTCTCTCTCTCTCTCTCTCTATATAATATATATATATATATATATATATATCACGTCTTAACGTATGCGTGTGTGTGTATGCATGTGTGTTCATCCTAATTTTTTCATATCTATAAACATATCCCAGAATCTACCCCTCTTTCAGTATCTATATTATTATGTTCATATCTATCTATCTATCTATCTATCTATCTAACTAACTATCCATTAATTTTGTGTCTTAACGCGCACGTGCGTGTCTCCATCATAATCTGTTTATGTCTATAAAATATTCCCAGAATCTTCCCTTTCTCTCTCTATCTATATTATTCTGTTCATATCTATCTATCTATCTATCTATCTTTCCAGTTTGTTCATTTATTACACAGTTTGTTCCTATTTTTTCCAGTTGTTCATATCTATTTCATGTCTTGCGCAAGCGCGTGTGTATTCATTCTAATCTGTCCATATCTATCAACCTGTACAGAATCTCCCCCTTCTCTCTATTTTATTATGTTCATAATCCATCCATCTATCTATATATCTATCTATCTATCTATCTAATTCCAAGTTTGTTCATATAAGACTCAATCTGTTCCTGTCTTACCTAGTCTGTTCATATTTCTCAACACCTCTGTCTCCTTTTCTCTATTTATTTATTTATTTATTTATTTATTTATTTTATGCCTGTGTGTGTATGTGCGTGGTGTGTGTGTGTGTGTGTGTGTGTGTGTGTGATGTAAGTGAATCAATATATTTTGCCAAAAGCAAAGTAACCCAATTATAATGGTTGGCTCCATAAATCGTTTGGGCGCTGTTCATTGATTTAACTGCTTTCTCCTTACATCAAATTAATGATTACAATGCAAAACTTTAACAAGGAAAACTTTCTTTCTAAGAAAAAATGAAATTAAATAAAATGAACAAGATGAAATAACCAAGTAAAAAAGCAAGAAAAAATAAAACAACAAAAAACAAGAAAGGAAAATTAAAAACAAAAATGCAAAACCAAAAACAAAAACAAGAACAAACAAATTCTTAACTTTTGAAAAAAAAATTCTCATAAAATAAAAATCAGGTTCTCAAGGTGGTAGATTCTTTGATAAACAGATGATTGGCAGCCTTCCCTCTACGACAGACGATGGAGTAGTGTCAAAGTTTTTTTTCTTTCTTATTCTTTTTTTCTCCTTTTGAGCTACATAGCCGGGGGTTCATATGGAGGATAAGCTGTTGCACATGCAGCAAATACCCCTCTCCACACTGCCGCTGTGATCCAAAGGAAAGGTAAGGTACCAATGCGGTTTGGCAATGGTAGTGTCGCAGGAGTTGATGGGTAGCACTGTATTTCAGCATCACAACAACATAAGAACTCTGGCTCCTGATTTGTTTTCGGGGTTTACTCCCCTAGCCTTTCCTTGAAAGGCAGCAGAGGTTTTGTGTCGGACTTTCCGTTGACTTTGATGGGTTGCCGACCAAGGCTAAAGAACCCCCTTCAACCCATTTGGGAATCCATGAGAGTAGCAAGTGCTGTAATCCGACTTTTATAAAAATAAAGAATATTCAAAGAGAACAGGATATGTATATGATATAGTAATGCTATTAGGTTTGGTTGGTTGGTTCGTTGGATTTTACGGCATTTCAACCCTTGTTGGGTTATTGTATGTCGAAGGCGTTTTGTTTTATTCATTCTTGTTGGGTATTCAAGTATTTTTAAAACTCAATTTTTTAACCACCTTTTCGATACTCGTTTTTTGATCTAAACCCATAGATGGGACCCTGACAGTTAATACCATTCCGGTCAAGGTGGACCTAGGTGTAATGGCAATGAAGGGGTACTTCACACTCCCAAGAGCTCCAAAATTCAAACTTCACCACTAGATGCAGGTAGGTTAACGTCACACCCAGGACATTCAAGCTTTTAGTCGCATACTCTACAATCGTACTTTAAACAGATATATTACTATAACACTGCTGTCGCATAGGGCCAAATTAAAGTTGTAGTAGTAGTCGTCGTTATTAGAAGTAATAGACGTTAGTTCCTAAACAATATACTCAAGGCGTATAGTCATAAAGGGTTGCTTATTCCTTTCAACCTCGTGGATTCTTTTTAGAGTGAAGGAAAGATAGAGAGAAAAAGAGAGAGGGTATGGTCAAATTCTTCTTCTTCTAACATTGTATCATGTTCTGTACTACTCCTAAACCCATGCGGGAAACCGGGAACCACGTCCGAATCCCACCAGAGCCCAGCCGAAAAAGGCCGATTTTCTTCTTCCGTTTTTCGTCCCGGGGTGGGAGAGTCACATCCGGTTCCAGTCAAAACCCGGAACTTCCGTTTTTGTTTTCAAATCTATTTCCGGGGTCATTCTTAGGTTCTTGCTGGCACCCCGTTGTGTGTTTACTTTTCCAAACTTTTACCTATGTTCTTATTTCTTTTTTCTTCTCTTTCTCCAGAAATCCGATTATCATTTTTCAATTCCCGAATTCCCCGTTTTTAGTAACAACAGAAGGCCGCTTCTTTTTCCTCATGAGTATATTTTATTTCTCCCAAGTTACAACTTCCTCCGATCACGCATTTTGCTGCTAGACTCCTTTTTTACTCTGACCTCTCACTCCTCCTTTCTCCCTACTCCATGTACCATTCACTCGTCAAACCAAAACACGCCATCTCATCACTTAAACTTTTCCATTCTATTCCACACATCATCATTTAAACTTTTCCGTTGTAATCAGGCCTCACGGTTCCACGCCACGACAATTATATAACATTATCTTCAGTTCAATGAGAGATGACATTGTCTTTGAGTTAGTTACATATTTCCAGCAACTTGTAGACGTCGATGCGTACACATATAGATAAATGAATAAGTAAATAAAATATGAATAAAAAGCCAGGATGTTGAATGCTGATTTGAAAAGGAGGCTGAAGTTCACAATTTTTGGGAGGTTGGCGCAGCACAAACTTCATACCTCCCTCTTTTTTATATCTAGCATTTGGCATCAGATAAGCTGGGTTAATATTCTTGAAGGCAATTACCCAACCCATTCGTCATGGTTAGGATGTGACACAAGGTCGCCAATTGAGAATCGAACACGTTATTCAGTAGTAATAGATCTGCGAGACTACCTTGCACACAATTGAACCATAACACCAGAGTCGATATTCGTGTATGTTAGAAAAGACAGTAACAATATTATGTTATAGATGACTTGTATTGAATAATGCTCTAAAATTAGTTGATGTAGTTTTATACATCAGTAGGTATTTTTTATAATTAATTCATGACGTATGTCATAAAAATCAATGATTGATTTTGTTTATGACATGTACAGATAACTATACATGAAAATACACACAAAACGCTTTACGCATAGATAGGTCACACACACACACACACACAACACACACACACACACACAAACAAACAAACACAACAAACAGACACTCACTCATATACAAGGTATGTCAAGAACGTATCGGGATTTTTAGTACTTTTTGACTCACCTTGTCTTCTGAAAATATTAACGTCCCATTCATTGATCACTTCTATCTTGGTAAATACGGCTTCAATCTTGATATGCACACCACACACACACACACACACACATACACACACACACACACACACACACACATATATATATATATATGTATATATGTTTATATGTATAGGTAGCGTAGCGCATATATAGTAGCGTAGCGTATATATATATATATATATATATATATATATATATATAGGTAGGTATATAGGTATTAGGTATATATTATATATATATAGGTAGGTATATAGGTATATATATATATATGTAGGTATATAGGTAGGTATATAGGTATATATATAGGCATATATATATAGGTAGTTTAGCGTAGACATAAACTCAATGGCGCTTGGTAATCGCCCATGCAATTTTCAAACCAAATTTTGATTTGAAAATCGCATGATACAAGCAAGATACTGACAATTACCAAGCTTCATTTATCTACTATATATATATATATATATAATATATATATAGTAAAATCAGCAGAATGACATATTGTCGGTATCAGCCGGACAGCGAGGGAATCTATTCCCTTTTCACTAACACTAGACCAGGGAGATGGTTTTGCCGAGGTGGAGTGTCACACATATCGTCAGCTCCTCGCTTTACCAAACAAATTAGATTACCCAATCTGTGCTACTCATACGCTGAGTTGGCGGGGGCCGGTATCGAACTAAGAACCTTGCAATTCGAAGTCGGGTGTTCTAGCGACTGAAGTGTGTTTTTATGTGTATGTGTGTATGAGTGTGAGTGCATGTATTTGTTTTTATGTATGCACTTCTACATACATTATGTATATGATATGCATCGTCTATATACCTAGATATATACAGTACATTTCTATATTACAATGATCTGACGTTTGTATGTATGGTAACCTAAAAGCACCAAAAAAAGAATACAACACATCGAAGTTTTTGTCTGTACAATTTTGTTGAAATGCTCTAACTGGAAAATTTTCAATTTGGTTTGCAATTTTCACCTTTAGTTAGCTAAATTCCTAGCATAAAATTGTGCGTGCACATTATCTGAAATGAACTTAATTGTTATTAAGAACACATTTTATGATATTTTTGTGTTAAAGCATGCAGTTGTATTGTTTTCGAAAAAGTTTCTAAGATTTGTTATTTCGCACAGAGACTTTCAAAATGGCTACCGGCTTGTTTCAAAGTGAAAGTCGAGGGAGGTTACTCTAATTGCCTTATTTGCTTGGAATTTTAACAACTAAAGGTGAAAATTACCCAGAAAACTTACCTATATTTATTATTTTAACTAAATTTGATAAAATGAAAATACCGAAAAAATATATTTTAAAGGGGGGGGGGATAAAATATTTACATTTACTTGCAGATAAAAAAACCTGGGTAGTGGCTTACTTTTAACGCCTTCAAACCACTAAAAAAAAGTTATTTGTCGATAAAAGACTTGATGGGAGGGGGACTAAAATATCGCTTTCATATCGCATTAACTTTTCGGGAAAGACGCCTTTAAACAGCAAGGGAGTTCAATCGTAGCGCAGGTTGGTTTTTCAGCAGGCATCGCTCAGCGTTTTTTTAGGGCAGGAGGCCAGGACGCATTTATGCGATAATAACCCCAATTTTTCTTAGATTCGGTACAAGGTCAGAATTAAGGAGCTTCCCATGAGATTCGAACTCATTATCAGTGATCTGTTAATCAATCAGGGTAACCATTACACTACATGCGGGTCCCAAACTTATATTTATCTATTTAGAATTAATTATAAAATCTCTAAATAAAATTGAGACGATAAATTGAGCTTAATAGTCGCCTTGACGGCTTGTAAGTGCGTACATATAAAGAAGTTTTATTCTGCTTAAATAGAAGTAATTCAAGTCTCTTGGCGACTCATATTATTTACCAGTAAAAGAGACATATGCCGAGTTATGTAAAAAACCTCCCTTATTTGGCAATTTTTCATCTTCCTAAGGGCATTTCTATATCCATTATTAACTCTTTCGTTCCCATCAACAGAGCACGGATGAGTAAATTCGACAACGGTCCGATGACTAGAACGGTAGAGTAAAATTTTCGCAAAAAGGTTCGGGAGAACTGGGGAAGAAGCCAGTCAGTGCTTTCAGGTATATTCGGCAAGAATTGCATCTAATATGTCCTTGTCGGTGGACAATTATCTGGTAGAATAGTGACCTGAGGATCCAAGAGAGGCTGTTTTGCAGCGGGGTGTGGGTGTGGGGGAAAATAGGGAGGGGTTGGATGTCGTGTTGAGAGAAGAGGCTGAGTTCCATTATCAAAGGAGGAAAAAGGTTCAGCTTATTCGGTTTGCAGTAAATGGTTTTCCATTTTCGAAACTTCGACTGTGCTATTTACAAACCAGAGGATTCTGGATAATAAAATAGGATTTTTTCTTAGAGGAGACACAAGTATACATATCTATATATTAATATGCATGTTCCTTGATTGTAAGGTGGTTAATATCTTGTAATACCCTCTGATTAAAAATGAGACCGTCCAAATCGTCCAAGATTAAATGTAAATTCTGATTATCTGATGCTTATCCATCGTATTTTTATTTCTTATGAGTGTCGGCACCACAGTTAAATAATGGACCATTCCGTTTTTATGATATATATATATATATATATATATAATATATATATATATATATATATTGAAATCATACCTAATTTTGAAAATTAATTAGCTAATGATTAATGAATTTAGGCGGGCATATATATGTTCAAATGTAAGGCTAAACAAATCGAGAAAATGTCAATCGCTGAATGTACATTTCGCCCTATTTAGGGATTGATATTTTCTTGATTTGTTTAACCTTACATTTGAACATATATATGCCCGCCTAAATTCATTAATTATTAACTAATTAACTTTCAGAATTAGGTATGACTTCAATTAAGCACATATCCTCCAAAAAATGGCGGCTTAAAGCCATATAAAAATAAACACATTTGTTTGTTTACTTAACATCATATATATATATATATATATATATATATATATATATATATATATAATATATATATGAAAAGTAAATGGAAGTGAATCCGACAGTATGAATTAAACATTTGTAGACAAAAAATTATCGCATAACATCATTAGTTTGTTTTTTCTAAAAATGTTTAATTCATATATATATATATATATATATATATATATATATATATATATGCTCCCAAAACCCGGTAGAGCTCTCTAGAGAGGACTTTAACTGAACTTTTACCGCTTAGCGTAAGGCATTACCCGTCTGTTGTTTACAGACTTGAGTTTTCTAGTAATCGTACTTATCAGTTAAATGTTCGCCTCTTACCGAGAGTTACCAACGGCCGAGACGGTAAGGAGCCTGACAGATGAAAATTCAGTCGGATTTCGCTCCCGGATAGAAGTAGCTGTTAAGTCTAGCCACATTGATATGACGTTAACGTCGAAACATGGTTTCTGTGGATGACTATATATATATATAATATATATATATATATATATGTACCTTGTTTAGAATATGAATTTATTGTTTCTTTATTGTTTTTTGTTTTGTTTTAACACTTCACCCGCGGTCTTACTGGTGTGATTTTCCCATTTCTTTATTTTTGTTCTTTCACTTTTTAAAAAAATTCCGTGTTTGTTGGATACGCCAGTTCATGGGTACGCGCACACTCGCGATCTCTATAAACTTCATGGTTTTCGCGTGTTGACTATGCTGTGATGTCGTGGTTTCGAAATTTAATTAATAATTTGTGAATATGCATGTTTTAATTTTCTGTATTTTCTGAATTTTGTGTTTCTATTGTTAAGGTTTTGTATGCATATACATGGACACGTAAATGTTTTTATGTTTTAAAAAAAGATTTTTATATAAGTTTAAAGTTATTCCCATGCTTACATTTGAATATGATTTCATTTCTTCTATTAAATAGTTTCTTCCGGTCTTTGGATTTTATTATTGCTATTTTTCCTCCAGCATTTATTTTATATTCTTTTTTTCATCCCTTCTTGTTACTCCAATCTTGACATTATGTTACCCTTTTACCTTTGGCTTTTAAACGATATACCGGTTTTAAACTTTGACAATGCATCGATCGAAAAGGGCTCTTAAGTGTCCTTTTAGTGTTTAAATAGTTGTTCGAAATGAATAAAATATAATACTGTTTAAGTTTTATATAAAATTAGTTGTACCAAAAATTTTTCAAATATATATATATATATATATATATATTATATATATATATATATGTGTGTGTGTGTGTGTGTGTGTGTGTGTGTATGTGTGTGTGTGTGTGTTGAAAAGATATTTGACAATAAACTTAAAAAAACAACAAAAAATAATAATAAATATCTTCTATACAAAAAAATGTTTTTTTCAAATTATCTTTTCAACATATCTGTCAAATTCATTTCCATTTGCCCCCCCCTACAAATATATATCTATGTCTATATATCTACATATAAATATATATATGCATATAGATATATCTACATATATATATATATATATATATATATATATATATACATATATATATATATATATATACATACAAATATATTATATATACATACATAATATATATATATATATATATATACATTATATACATACATATGTATATATATATACATACAAATATATATATATATATTATATATATATATATTATGTACACCACACACACACACACAGAGAGAGAGAGAGAGAGAAGAGAGAGAGAGAGAGAGAGAGAGAGAGAGAGAGACGACGACGACGACGACGGAATATATAGGCAAAGAGAGAGAGATAGAGAGAGTGCGAACGA
>CM042153.1:83444263-83449263 GCA_023376005.1 Doryteuthis pealeii
GAGAGAGGGGGAGAGGAGAGAGGAGAGTAATGAATGGATGGATAAAGTATGCTGAGACCCCTTCTGATTACGACGCACAGACAGACAGGAGAGTGAGAGAGAGGGGACACCAAGAGAGAGAGAGAGAGAGAGAGAGAGAGAGAGAGAGAGAGAGAGAGAGAGAGAGAGAGAGAGAGGGGGGGGGGTGTAATGAATGGATGGATAAAGTATGCTGAGAACCCTTCTGATTACGCATCACTTCCGCCTCACTTTCCACGCACGCGCATTCACAATTCCTTGGCGGTCAAGGGGTTTGGTCAAACCATTTCCAATCGGATCCCATCTCCCAAACTATTGACCTTTTTATGCCTCTACCTGATACTTTCAGGCCATTGCTAATTCAATTGAAAGGACGATATATGCACTGAAAAGTCTGTAAAGGCAACAGGATGAGCCCATATTGACCACAGGGGTCAGTCGAGGTCAGATTCTGTCAGGGTCTAAGATCACATATTTCCTTTTCTTACAGACTAAACAGCCGGATGGCTGTATGCAGGACCACGGCACAACCCTACTCTTTTGTGATATAATTAACTGAATTAAGTTTTTCAGGGTCGAATAAATAAGCGTTCAGCTCTAATTGTAGATAAGAATAAATCACAATATAGACATATTTTTCTTTTTAAATCATTGTTTAAAATATAGTTTTCTATTAATTAAAAACGAAATTATCATATATTATATGCTTCCATAAATTTGGTATGAGCTCTCTAATTGGTAATTTAAATTAACTTTCACTACTAAGCATATAAGCAATGATCGTTTCCCTGGAAACTGCGATCGTAAAAAATATATAAACAAACCTATGTATCTAATAATTTAAAAACACCAATCCCGCTGCAGCAGTTGTCAGTGGCCGAGGAGATAAGACATCAGGCTGGCAAACAGTCAGTCTGAGTTCGACCCTAGCCAAGGATAGTTGTTGTGTTTAGCCACACTGAAGAGGCGCGAAACGCCGAAACACGTGTCTGTGTATGACTTATTAATATATATATATATATATATATACTCTCAAAGATTTCGACGCATGAAGGTTCATCCAATGAATAACCCACACAGTGGTTTTGTTTATCGTGGTGAAGTTTTGTGTTGGACCATCCGGAATTTTGTAGCACAGCCGATAGGAAAAAAATTGGTTCACAAGGAATGCCACAAACCCAATCAACGACTGACCTCAGGTTTTTACAAATTCAGAGTGTTTCCTTTTCCTATACTGGTTACCTTCCCAAGGTTAAAGAGTCCACTCTGCACTACTATTTTATCCATAGCTGGAGGGAGAATATATGGATTCATACCTTTCCCAAGTGTATTAGTGCTATGAGAAATACAAACAGTCTTGTATATATATATATATATATATATATATATATATATATATGTATTGGAGGATATGTGCTTAATTGAAGTCATATCTAATTCTGAAAATTAATTAGTTCATAATTAATGAATTTAGGCGGGCATATATGTTCAAATGTAAGGCTAAACAAATCGAGAAAATGACATTTTCTCAATTTGTTTAACCTTATATTTGAACATATATGCCCGCCTAAATTCATTAATTATTAACTAATTAATTTTCAGAATTAGTTATGACTTCAATTAAGCGCATATCCTCCAAAATTGTCGGCCTAAAGCCATATAAAAATACACACATTTGTTTGTTTACTTTACCTCATATATATATATATATATCACATACACATACACACTTCACACGCACACACAAACACACACGCACTCACATACACACACGCACTCACATATATATGTATAATCGAGAATTTTACTAATGTATAGATTGATGTTAGTGTGAATTTTACTAATATATAGATTGATATAAATGAGAATTTGTATAACATATAGATGAATTTTATATATATAAGTTATAAAATTATTTTAGCAATGTACAGATTTCAGACTTTTTTTTAAGATTCAAAAACTATCGACCGCCGTTTAGCAAAGATATCACCTTATCTCAGTGTTTCGAATAGCAATTGAGTGATTAAACAACAACAGCAGCAACGACAATAACAATAACAACAACAACAATAATAATAATAATAATGATAATAATAATAATAATAATAATAATAATAATAATAACAGACAGACAGACAGACAGACAGACAGATAGAAATGAAAATACAGACTGAATCATGGAAATTTAAGGATAGTGTGAGAGTGACAGAAAGACAGAGAATAAAAGGAAAATAATAGAGAGAGAGAGAGAGAGAGAGAGAGGAGAGAGAGGAGAGAGAGAGAGAGAGAGAGAGAGAGAGAGAGAGAAGCGGAAGTATAAGGATGGAAAGAGGAACTGGAATCGCTAAACAAAAAAAAAATACAGCTTTAAGCTTGGTACTTTTTTTTACACACCTTGTATTCTGAAAAAAAAAAAGAAATAATGGAACGTATATTCTTTTCAGAATACACGGTGTGACAAAAAGTTGAAAAAAATCTCGATACTTTTTTGACACACCTTGTAAGTTATAAAAGTATTTTAGTTATGTAAAGATTTCAAACTTAAAGTCTTTTTTTTTTTTTTTTTTTTTTTTTAGATTCAAAATCTATCGACCACCATTTAGCAAAGATGTTACTTTATCTCAGTGTTTCGAATAGCAATTACTAACAGAAGTTTGTGTGATTAAACAACAACAACAACAACAACAACAACAATAATAATAATAATAATAATAATAATAATAATAATAATAATAGAATTGACGCTGAGAAGAAGATGCAGCTTCATTTGTAGATGAGGTCTCCCTCGTACGTAATTAAAAGCCAGCGGGTTTATCAATGCAGTGACAATTAATGTCATTATTTGTACCGGTAATGAACACCGAGACACCGGAAGCAACGGTTAATTCTTTTTTTTTTTTTCGGGGGGGGGGGCAATTCGTACGCCACCTTCGTATCATCCTCACGTATTAACTCTTTTTCTTTCCTTCTGGTCATGATTTTCCAGGATTTTCCGCCATTGTCAAAAAGTAGTCTTGTCTTTTTGTTAAAGGACTTTGCGAAACGGCGCTTTCTGAGAAGATGTGAATTCTGCTTAGTCTGAGAAAAAGTTGTGCCACAAATTTAGCCTCCCCCCCCACGAGAAAAAAAGAAAAAGGAAAAAAAAAAAGAAGAAGAAGCAATCTGCCAACATGTTAATTCCATCAGTCGCTCATGTAATTACACATGCTTCCCACCTTTAAAAGAAATAAAACCGACGGGCGTATTTAAAGTGGAAAATATCGACACGCCAGCTTCCTGTTCGTTTCGTCATCGAATAATCAAGAGGTTACCATTTGTTTAGAAAATCAGTTTTACATCCTTATACTTCTCCTTCTCTCTCTCTCTCTCTCTCTCTCTCTCTCTCTTGTCTTTCTATCACTCTCTATTATTTTCCTTTAATTCTCTGTCTCTCTGTCTCTCTCACGCTATGCTTCTATTTCCATGATTCAGTCTGTATTTCCATCTCTGTATGTCTGTCTGTTTGTCTCTCTGACTAAATATCTCTCACTCTCTGTATCTATCTTTTTCACAGTAAAAAAAAAAAAAAAAAAAAAGTAAAGTTGGCGGAGTGGCTTATCATCGGTATCAGCCGGACATCGAATGAGTCTATCCCCTTTTCGCTTGGGCTAGACCAGAGGGAGTATTTTTGCTGAGGTGGAGCGCCACACCTACCGTCATCTGTCCACTTTACCGCTCAGATCAGATCATACAATCTGTGATACTCATACGTTGAGTTGGCGGGGACCGGTATCGAACTCAGAACCTTGGGATTCCGATGCGAGTACTCTACCGACTGAGCTAGCTCTTTGTTAATAATTGTGAATGTGATGTTATCAACCGTTAATTTTTATATGTGCGTTTGTTTACCTATGATCTTCACCTTCCATTTTTGCACATGCAATGATCACGTCATCGGCCTTCGTAAACAAACGCACATATAAAAATTAACGGTTAATAACATCACATTCACACATTCACTATACACTTAACATTTTTCATTTTGTCCCTCACAAAAACATTCCTTAACAGTGTCCTGAAGATGGTATAATACCGAAATACTTAAGTATTGATACATAAAATTAATTCCCCTGATCGTAACATCCTGTGTTTGTTATATTTTTGAAAATATTTTCTTCTCATACAATATATATACAATACTATGAGTATGAAAAGGTGGAATGAAAACTTTTATCTCCGATCACAAACACCACGGAGTAAATGCGCTCTGAAGATGATTTTTGTAAAATCGAAATATTGATCAATATCAGCTATGATTATGTTATAAATTGTTTTTCTCTTTAACAGCATTGGGTGATGTTTTCATTCCACCTTTTCATACTTATACTGTCGGATTCATTTCCTTTCTTTTAACTTATATACAATACTATATAATATAATATACAAAAATCTCTTTAAATGTTTAACCTCATTTTTTAAAAAAGAATTTCACGCGAACCGGTCCGTTCTACAAAATCTTCAAAGCGTCAGGGGCCGAGAAGCAACCATTAGATTTGCTTTTCATCATATTCTCCCGCATAATTGTTTTGTTTTAAGGGGTGGCGTCCATCTTGTGATTATTGGTTTTTCTTTCTTTCCTTTTTTTTTCTCAAACTTTCTTTTATCCACTCCCTGCTATCTCTCTTTCACACGAACACTCTCTCTTTCTCAGCTTCCTCTCTCTTTCTCACACACACAACCACTCTCTCTCTCTCTCTCTCTCTCTCTCTCTCTTTCTCTATCTCTTTTTTCCCTCTCATACACACTCACTCCTTCTCTTTATATTTCCATTTCTGTTTCTCCACCCTCACACTTTCTCCCATTCTCTCTCTCTCTCCCTCTGACACTTTCTTTCTTTCTCTTTATCTCTCTCACACTCTCTCACTCTTATTCCCTCTTTAGTGCTTTCTCCCCCCATCTCTCTCCCTCTCTCTCTCTCTCTCTCTCTCTTTCTCTCACACACA
>CM042153.1:83454263-83467017 GCA_023376005.1 Doryteuthis pealeii
ACATATATATATATATATATATATATTATATATATATATAAGCAGACTGTACAAAGCTTCTCAAAATACCGAGGCGAAATATCATTTTTGAATGTAGCTGTTGTGTTGTTTTATCCACATTTTCCTCTATTTTAAACTCTCTCTCTCTCTCTCTCTCTCTCTATAATATATATATATATATAATATATATATATATTATATATGAACATCGGCCTCTATGTACACTCCGATAAAACCGAGTTCATGTGCTTCAAAGAGAAAGGAGACATCTCCACACTTGATGGTAAGCCTCTTAAGCTAGTAGAACAGTTCACATACCTAGGTAGTAATATCTCATTCACAGAAAGCGATGTTAATACACGTATAGGAAAGGCATGGGCGGCCACAAACAGATTATCAGTAATATGGAAATCTGATCTCACTGACAAGCTAAAGCGAAAATTCTTCCAGTTGTGGTTATATCAGTACTGCTGTATGGCTGCACCACCTGGACCCTAACAAAGCGCCTTAAGAATAAGCTAGATGAGACCTGCACAAGAAAGTTGCGTGCAGTCCTGAATAAGCCGTGGAAGCAGCACCCCACAAAGAGGCAACTATATGGTCACCTGCCCCCCATATCACAAACCATACGGGTGAGACGGACTAGGCATGCAGGACACTGCTGGAGAAGCGGGGACGAGCTCATAAGCGACGTTCTCCTGTGGAGGCCAAAACATGGACATGCTAACGTAAGATGCCCACTAAGGACCTACATTGACCAACTATGCGAGGATTCGGGATGCTGCACGGAGGACCTCCCAGGAGCAATGAGTAATAGGGAAAGTTGGCGAAAGATAGTCATGGATACCCGTGCTGCTTGCGCGACATGATGATGATGATATATATATATATATAGGAGTAAAATATGGAAATAAATCCGACAATGTGAAGAAAATTGAAAAACGAAGTGTTCCAAAATAAGATGAATTTATTTATGCAAATGAGTCGATGCTTAAACGTTTCGGTTTATTCTAACCCTTCCTCAGGACTGATTATGCGATGAAGAAAATTAATGGATGTTTTATAAATGACAGGAGTTAGAAAAACATTTATAAAAGGTTTGTAACTGTATTTGTTCAGCGTTATATTTTTCGAAAAAAATATAACGCTGAACAAATAAAGTACAGTTTCATGTCAGTTCAACAAAATTAACAGTCATGTCCGGTTCTGTTCGGTTCTGATCGTTTTTGTTTTTGTTTAATAGTATTACTACTGTTCTTCTACAATGATGAATTTGGAATTAGATTATTTAATGCCCAATTCATCCTTGTAGAAGAACAGTAATTGAAAATATGGATTACCATTTATTTATTATTTACAGCAGCGGTCCCCAACCTTTTTTGCACCAAGGACCGGTTTCATCTAAGACAATATTTTTACGAACCGGCCTTCATATGCTCCGGTCCGGCTTACATTTGCTCGATAATCTTTAATGACTTAATTTAATAATAAATCATCCGCAGTGGTCTTATGTCAAATGCAATCATCAACAGACAATAAACAACCTTTTGTTCATAAATTAATAATCAACAACATCTCTGTAAACAAAAATATTTATCTTAGGACGAAAATCCTTTCTAATAAGAAATAATTATAATAAAAAAACTCGATTCAAGTGACAATACTGATCATTTCTATATAAAAGAATGAACAAGTGAATCAAATCTTATTATAATGGAGATTGTGGATTTGTCTGTCTGTAACCGAAACTATATTACTATACAAGTCACAATTCCCTTTGTTATTTACATCACATTCTCCATGATTTCATTTTTTTCATTTAAACCTCAGTTATTAGTAAAATTTTTTTACATCATTAAGACTGTTAACAATATCCACATACTAATAACATGCAATTTGTATTTATGTATACAACAAATAGCGGTTCACAGTGTGAATGGGAAGGCTAATTTGCATATTGATCTTAAAAATTTGATTTTAAAAAATATATGCTTAGTATTATTGATTTCTAATTGTTTGGTTTTATCCTATTGAATATGAGCAAAAATCTCGGGGATGAATTTTAAAAGAAATCCATTAACAAGAAGAAATAACTGTAATATTATTCTTTACTTCCTAACTAAATAGTTAAATTAGGAAAATTTACCACTGAAAGACGGGAGTAATGGAAAATGATGGAAGAGTTAGTTTCAAAGTAGTTCTATTTTCCGATTATACCCCCTCTGTTCCAAATATTTTTATCTGAATTCTTATTCAGTTTCATTAGCCTTTCTAATTTAACATGATATTTTATTATACTAAAACTTAAATACTTGCACCCGGAGGGTGCATATATTTGCTAGTAATAATAATGTCAATTAGTGAGAGCATGACCAAGACCTGTCAAGAGGCACAGAAGTCACTTTTCAAAATAAAACATCAACATTTAGACTGATAATCAATAAAAAGAAAAAAAGAAAAATTCAAACGTTCTGTGCGGCCCGGTACCTAATGGCCACAGCGGCCCTATACTGGGTCGCGACCCGGTGGTTGGAGACCGCTGATTTACAGCAATCACTTAAAGAAAATAATTATTGGTAGGATTTTACACTAGTGCAGAGGTGCAGTTGGCGTATTCTTCTGCCGCAGCCGACAGGGCGGAAGGAGAAATGGAATCAATCAAATTGAACGACAAAAAATGACCTGCTGTTGTATAATCTATGTGGGGGCATGGATTATTGTCAACCCCCTGTATTTCTGCAGGGATGGTGCCTTTCATATCACGGGCGACCCTTTCCATGGGATATTACAGGTAAGACAGAAAGCCCGCGAATCACACGAAGTCACGTGAGAGCTTGTTAACTCGCCAGTACCAGCTGGGACTTCAGACGAGGAGCATGGGCTCACCAGCACACGCGCGCCGTGTTTAGTTAGTTTAGTTAGGTAAATAAAAGTCTTAAAGAAATAACATGGTGTTGTTGGTTGATGCATGTCTTGGCAAAAAGACTGACCAAGAAGAAGAAGAAATGAATCAAAGAAGAACAACCAATGAAATAGAAAGAAGCTAGTCATCACACGAACGGCCAGAGAAGAAAGTAAGTTATGCATCTATGCATCTCTCTGTCTACCTGTCTATCTCTCTCTTCCCTCTCTCCAGTAAGGGAACACTTGCGCATGTACCCAAACATGGGTATATGTGTATGAGCATGTAACACTGCGATGTTTTCAAGGTCGAATATATAATACCTGATTTTAAGGCAGTTTTTTTTTTTACATCGAATCCAAAGTTCATACTCATTCTTTTAATAAGATCAAATTTTTAAATTACAAACTCTTACTTGAAATATATAAAACAGTATTATAACTGTGAAAAGTAGAGTCCACAAGCTTTTAGATAAGTGTTATTATGTTGTGAAGTATTCAAGCACATCTTAAAACTAGACCTGACTAAACACATTGAATGGTATTTTAGAATTCAGTATAAAATGGTAATCATATATCACTTGGTAAACCTTTGACCTTTGGAAAAATATTTAACACAGGTCAGTGTAATGATCAAGGAACGTGTAAAAATTAATTGTTGTTTTTTAAGCTTTTGTTTAGTCTGACACACAGGAAACCGAACAGGGATAGTCCCCTTTGACATGGTAGATAATGTACTGGAATGCTACGTCGTAATAAGTGAGTTCGAATCCCAGCCGGGCTATAACGTTCACTTTCGGAGTAATTCCCTCGGGAAAGGTATTAAGCCTCTTATCCCCCAGCTAATTATTTCTTTATTTCTTCTTCTCTTCTTCTTCTTCTTCTTCTTCTTCTTCTTCTTCTTCTTCTTCTTCTTCTTCTTCTTCTTCTTCTTCTTCTTCGTTTCAATTTCTTCTTCTTTGTTTCAATTTCTTTTTTTCTTCTTCTTCTTCTTTCTTTCTTCTTCTTCTTCTTTCTTCTTTCTTCTTCTCTTCTTCTTCTTCTTTTTCTTCCTTCTTCTTCTTCTTCTTTTCTTCTTCTTCTTCTTCTTCTTTCTTTTCTTCTTCTTCTTCTTCTTCTTCTTCTTTCTTCTTCGTTTCAATTCCTTCTCTCCTTTTGTTGTTGTTGTTGTTGTTGTTGTTGTTGTTGTTGTGTTGTTGTTCTTCTTCTTCTTCTTCTTCTTCTTCTTCTTCTTCTTCTTCTTCTATCCATTTTGTGTCGACTTTACAGAAAGGCACACCCTTTTCTACATTCATTTTCTCTTTCCAGTCGCGCACCTTCTCTTGCTTCTCCCCCTCCCTATTCCTTGTAATACAAACTTCAAATCAGTTAGTGATAATCTCATTAACGATATCTGTGCCATAATCTGATCATGGCCAACAAGGTTTCGGCCACATTGCGATGATTAGAAAATTATGAAAATGCATCGGGGACCAGAAAAGGTTAGAATCGACGTTGCCATTTTAAACGACCGAGGTAACCATGGAGAAGGGCCAAAACTAGGAACAGAGTAACCGTAAAATCTTCTGTCCCCACACTAGTCATCTTATGGGAATTGAAGTCAATTTGATACTCCTGGAGGTGTGACGCCGCCACCTCAAGCGATAAAAGAAAGTTCGGATGAAGATTATTTAGTGGAATTTGTTTTTGTGCAGAAGCAACGGTATACAAGAATCTAAAAAAAAAAAAAAAAAAAAAAAAAAAACGAAAATGAAAAAGGATTACATATTTGCCCCACGTTTAGTGATAAAAAAAAGGTTTAAATCCTACTTAACGGACATAAATTCCACCATCGTATGTCACACCGCCGAAAGAAAAAGAAATACTAAAAATCAAGGAATTAACTGAATTTAATGAAATTTTCAATGTTAATATATTAATGAATAAAAAATATAATACGCTAGTTATTTTATTCTAAAACTTTTACATTTTGTTCAGGGCAATTAACTTTGACCTACCTATGTTTTTGAATCTGTTTTATGTCTCAAGGATACGTGGGTCAACGTTAACTGACTTGAAATAGTGTAAGAGTTTTCAAATAAAATAACTAGTGCATTGTATTGTTTATTTATCTTGTAAAATACATCTATAAGATGATTGAGGGGGAAGTCATTAGCGTTGTTATATCCTTGGGATCATTGGAAATTTCTGGTCTTTCAATAACGGATTTTCTCGCCCAGGGGACCAATCGGGGTTGATCAAATCCCGACCCTTCCCTCTCGGCATATGACCTCGCCTCTTGATGACCATAGTTTTATTGTACTGGTCACTTGACCTCCAGCCAATGGCAATAGAGTTCTCCTTATTTATATTACATTCATTTTATTACTCGAGTTTGGTCTTACTACCAGGAAGAACGGTTGTTGTAAGTTTGTTTTTTATTTTTTTATTTTTTTAACCCCACGCCTCGTTGTTGAATTTTTAAAAATTTTACCATTAAAAAAAAAAAATATTTCATTAAATTCGGTTAATTCTTTGATTTTTAGTATTTTTTAATCTTTCGGTGGAGTGACATATGATGGTGTAATTTATGTCAGTTAAGTAGGATTTAACCAAAAATATATATAATTACTCGGATAAGTGTCTGTCTTACAGAAGGTTTAGTCTAAGCAATATCTGTTCTTCTTGGAAGCGGTAGAAATTTCTGCATACTGCCCTATCTTGTGTAGACAGAAGGCACCAATTTGCCATTTTTAGGAAAACATTACATCAATCCGGCGACTGGTATTCATTTTACCTTCCTCAATTCTCCAATGATTTTCCCTGTTTTTAGTAATTTATATTTACACATTGTGACGTTTAATTTACCGGAGGTTTTCTTATTATAATGTTCCGGTCGAAAGGGCTCTAAAGCTTATTTGTTTGTAGTTGTGTTTATTCTCAATAAAATATGATTCCACACATAAAAATAACCGTGGATATATATATATATATTATATATAATATATATATTATATATATATATAATTAATTTTGTTGTTATTAATATTGGAGAAATGATTATAAAGTGCTCAATTATTTCTTTAAGATTACTTATTTCTTTATTTATTTAAGTCACCAATACAAAGTTTGTCTTACCAATGGGTTCAGATGTTAATCCGTCATCAGGGACGTTGATTTTTTGAAAAAATTGAAAAAATTGGACAGTTTTTAAATTCGTGCCTCGTGTGAACGTGATCCGTTATTCGTTCTTATTTTTGCGTTCTTCATTCCCCGGCGTTCCTATTTGTCATTATTGAGTCACGTGTTTTTATGATGATTTTTTTTATATATATAGGTATTTTGTATTGGAAAATAAAGTGCTTGATTGCAGTTACATTTATTCATTATGGTATATTATACAAGTAAAAAGGCTTTTGTTCTCACTGGTTTCAAAAAGCACTTTAGCCGTTTATCCTTAGACAAAGCACCTTGGTAACAAAAACCTTTTAATTCTATAAGCATACCATAGCACACACACACACACACACACACACACACACACACACACATATATATATATATATATATATATATATATGGAAAAATAGATAAGAAAATTTAGTGTATAAGCCTGGTAGTCTATTTCAGGAAACTTAGAGAAGTATACATTCTCCAAGTAACTTTCATCCGATGCAAAAATAGCATCTGATGAAGGTTATTAGTCCGGAAGTGAACGAAATCATGCCAAAGCCATTCTTGCAGTAGAAAAGTTTGGAAGATATTTAATAGGCACAGAATTAAATACACTGGGCGTAAGTATTATGAAAAAAGCTAAATTTTTTAACGGAAAATATCAAGGGTTTATGGATTCTTGTGTGGAGAGTGACGCAGTGGTTAATGTGATGGAATGCGATATCGCAGTAAGTGAATTCCAACTCCTGTCGCTCTATCACCCTTGGGAAAGGTATGAACCTATTCTTCCCCAATCTATCGGTTAAATAGTTCCACTAATGTTCTTCTACAAAGATAGCGGACCATATGACCTTTAGTCACCCCTTTGTGATCTCGATACAGAAGGACATGTTTTTAATTCACACCGTCGATATCCGGTTGTTTGTTAGGGGTTAGTGTTAGGGGTTAAGGTTAGGGATTAGGGATTAGTTTAAAAATTTTTTTTTAAATCTAAAAATCGTCTGTTAACAAACAACCGGATATTGACGGTGTAAATGAAAAACATGTCCTTCTGAATCGAGATCAAAAAGGGGTGGCTAAAGTTCATATGGCCCAAGATGGCTTTGGTCTTAATAACCCATGGAGTTTGATATGTCATTGACAAAGAGGACGAACCCAAACCTTATTTCATTCAAAAGATCGTTTTTGGCTCTATTCTGATAGCTTTCTTACCAGATTGCATTCAAAGATTATAACCGCTGTATTATTATTATTATATTATTATTATTATTATTATTATTTTATTATTATTATTTATGGTTCAAAGAATGAAGATAGATTAAAAATTATCAATATTTTTTGGACATATATGTTTTTATTCTTATTTAGAAAAAGATAACCAGACAAAAAAGAAAAGAAAAAAAAGAAAAAATACAAAAAAGGGGGATTGTTGTTCATTCACGGGAGAGCACAGGAATATTATTGCGTGAAAATTTGGTTTATGATGTTTTGTGTCAATAATTTCATTGTTGAACGCCCGCCGCATTTCACGCGCGAGTTGAAACAGTTGAATTTAATAGAGATCAAAAGAAGACAAGAAAAAAAGAATCAAGGTTATATGACGCAGAAGATACTCAAAATATCAAATTATGCATCAGCTTGTTTACGTTTAGTTTCATTTTTGTTTGTTTGATTTGTTTTACGGCATATAAACCCCGGTGGGTCATTTAATGCCGGCAAAGTTTTGAAATATTCGTAATGATAGTTTGGAAGGATATTTTAAACTTAGTTTTTTGTAAACCATTTTCAATTCAACTCATAGATGAGACCCTTACAGGTACTACCATTCCGGCTCAGAGTGGATCAGGGAGCAATGATAATGAGGGGTTACTCCACATTCCCCAGACATCCAGAACTGGAAGCTCACCATCAGATAGAGTTTAACGTCATTCCCAGGGCATGAAGACCCTCAGCCACCGCCCTGTAGCTCATATATGATTAAAAAAGGTTGGGGCTTGCCATAAGGACAATAAGGTTGGGGCAATCATATGGGCGCTAGGGCTTGAAGTGACCAGCCGATTGATTGGGTGGAGGGCTCACAGCTTATTTGTCTATAGTTTTGTTTATTCTCAATAAAGTATGACACATAAAAATAACCGTGGATATTTTGCAGTAGAAGTTCAACCACACCCTGGTGACCGTTGAGCATGGCCTCTGTTAAAGGGTGGCGATGTTTTTTCCAAGAATCGCACATTTCACGACGTCCCTGTCGGAGAGAAAGTCCCAGAAGATAGCTGGCTATTTTTAACTTGCCGAAAGATAAAGCCATAATGAAAGGTGTGCATCCACCAATGGACAAACAGAATCATATTGCACTGATCCGGTGGGAAAATTCTTAAGAGTTCCTTGACATTGTTCAAATAGTTAACCCTTATCAGACGGAATAGTCGATAAATGATCTTGCCCAATTAAGTGTCTAGGTGAAGTGTTGCATGTCATGGACTTCTCATCCACCAGGATTCCGTCCTTAACAGTCACGGGTCACCACTCACGCGTCATCAGAGTTGCCCCTGGGGGGGGGGCTGGTAGTCCACTTTAATGTGTGACTTACACCATTGTTGCGTTACTGATGGTTTTCACGGTACCCAAATCGATATAATGTTGTATACCCTTTCTTTACTTCTTTACTTCTAGTCGTCTTATCTTCTGGCCGGCTTTGGTTCTATCTTCTAACATCTTGCGTCTGGAGTTGTCTTCTAAGGTCTTGAATTTTTGGGGACTTCGGGGCTGGTTCGTTATGGGTTTCGTTATCAGAAGCCCTGTGTCATTGTTTTAGTTTAGTAAATACAGACTTCGATTTTCTTTTAATGTTACTTTTATTCGGTAAATCCCCAACCCAGACATAACATTAGCGCGCGTATGCAGAGTTACGTTTGGACAGGCATCATAGCCGACTGCCTCTGTCTGACGTTCCACTGCAACACTAACTAATCTCCCTTACTATTCTTTAAACCGGAACAGGTTTTCTTCTATGCCTTCCGGTTCCACGATTTAACCCGGAAGGCAAGGTGAGAGTTAGGTCAAACGCCATCACTCACTTTTCAGGGCATCAATTTGCACTGATCGCACCATATCTCTATACTACCTTACATAAGTATGAAAAGGGTATCCCCTCAAAATTACAGGGGATTGACAATAATCTTATGCCATCGGCATAGGATTATGTAACACACATAAAGTATAAACGGTTATAGGAAAATTAAATCGGCGATTCGACTTCTAAGATGTGGATGTTTGTATTTTTAATCACTGAATCCATGCCATTTTATTAATTAAAATCAAAATAAAATCTTTGGGTCAAAATAGAATCCACCTAAAACTTACTTGTATTCGATAGAACCGTACTGCATAAAAAAAACCCCCAAAAACAAAAAAAACAAAAACAAACAAAAAAACCCTCATAAAAAGTTACTACACAAAATTGTTAAAATTAACTAAACTTTTTTTTTTTCAAATTATACTATTTAAATTAAAAGTCCTGTTAGGGTCAATGAGACTTGGTATCCAAAATACAAAAAGTGTAGCAGTAATTACTAAACAAACTCAACAGGGTGGAATAAACATGTAAAGTCAATTAATCCATTTCTCAGAGAAAAATTGGAGACCGAGACAATTCTAGTCTATAATCACCAAGAAAAATAATGTTACTTACTCATACGGTGAGTTTGCCGAGGGCCGGTATCTAACCCTGAACCTTGAGTTTCCTAAACTGGATGCTCATAACGATTAAGCTAAAACCGACCCTAAGAACCTAGGCAACCTACACCGATAATATTTTGAATGGTGGCAAGAAATCAGCCTTTTAAAATTTCAGCATATTGCATTCGTGATTTTTTTTTTAAAACCACGGATCGAACGGAATATTTATATTTTTCATTTAGGAGCGGAATAGATTTTGATGGTGGACTTCCATAAATGTCATAAATCTGTTAACTGACCTTTAAAACTTATCAGGTATATAATCTAAGATTAATCCTGTGAAGAAGGGTGCAGTTTTTCTCACAATTGTCAATTTACGTCTTTTCCTTTCGAAAAGGTTTTTCATTGGTCGATGAACTAAGCTGTTAATGAAATTAGTAAAGGACCATATTTACCTTTAGGCACCCTTTTTGATTCGTGATAAGAAGGACATGGTTTTCATTTTACACCGTCAAATATCGGTTGTTTGTTAACGACGATTTTTTAGATTTTTTTTCTAAATCGGTCTTGAAAGCAAACTGGATATGACGATATAAAATGAAAAACATGTCCTTCTTATCAACGATCAAAAAGGGTGCCTAAAGGTCATATAAGTAAGTAACAGTCTCGGGCGGCCTTAAAGTTCGGTATCAGCCAGTCAGCCGAGGGAGTCTATACCTTTTCAATGCGCTAGACCAAGGAGATTGTTTTTTTAGCATCTGAGGTGGAGCGCCACATACCATCTGCTTCCTTACTTTACGCACAGATCCCTGCTGTACCATATTACGCTGAGTTGGCGAGGACCGGTATCGAACTAGAACCTTTGGTTTCTAGCCGAACACTCTTACCGACTTGAGCTAAACCCGGCCCTATATGGTCCCTAGTAAAGATTCCGAGTTGACTTCCCCCTCCCGAAAAAAAACAACAATAAAAACAATGTTGAATTCCTACCACACCTTTATTCTAGCCAATCATAACTGCTGCACATTAAAATACAAACAATTATCCTAACTCATCTGTTTTCCTTGAGCATTCTGTCAACAAATCATAAGATAACTTTACCACACAGATCCCTGTGACTACTCATTACGCTGAGGTTGGCCGGATGGCCAGGTATCGAACTTCGAAACCTTTGTGGTTTCTAGACGACACTCTACCGACTGAGCTAATTATCACAAATAAAATAAATAATTTAAAAAACGCAAAGAAATGTAAATAAAATTATTACGACACCAAACTTAAACAAAATTCCGAAAATAAAATTACCAAAAATTTATCTTGAGAGTGTGAGATAAAAACTGGCATGAAGTTATACCTTTAATGATGCATTTTTGATAGATGTATTTCGTGCTAATCAATAAGAATAAGTTTAAACAAAGATATATCACAATGTGTTGGTCAAAACGTGTATCGATAATTTTTTTGTACTTTTTTTGACACACCTGGTATTCTAAAATCAAATAACGTTCCATTCCTTGTCATTCATATCTTGGCTAAATACAGCCTTCAAACCCGATACTTTTATTGATACGAAACTTGTATTCTTGAAAAAAAAATAATAACGTATCATTTATTACGATTTTTTTTGAACATCCTTTTAGGCTTCAAGCAAGAGCGCTTGTTCCCAGCGGAATCCTATGGGCAAAAGAACCTTGGTTTGTTCCTTGGTGTTCAGTATTGCAAGTTCCTTCGTCAACGATTGCAAATGGACAGCTCTTCAGTATCAGTTGCTTAAGTAGCTCAACCAGCCCACGCATTTATGGCTGTTGATGGCGGTAAGAAAACCACGTGAGATCGCCCAGTCTATAAATTAGGTTCGGGTGTATTGTAGCACACCTTATATATCGAAATTATTCCAAAACCATTCAATGTTCATTTCTATCTTGCTAATACAGCTTACAATCTCGATACTTTTATGACACCTTGTACTTCATGGTGTTATTCAGATCTTGTTAGGATGTATTATTGGATGAAGTTCCGACATCAGGAATCAACAGGGCTGATCAATTGATCAATAAATGCCAAATTTAGCTATTACTCGAACGAGGAACATAGATTCTGGCACGTTACAATATGCAGAACTTATTCAATAACCTTGCCCAACGGGTTTCGGCGCGAAGAAAGTCGTTCAGATAGTTGGCTAGGTTTTGATAAATCTTGCTTCTTCTGCTTTTGTGTACACATCTGTTCATACAATGGATAAACGTTCGTCTTTCTTGTTCGCCCGAGACACGTATACAAATTAACAGGGCGTAGACAATGTACTTTTATTCAATAAAATCGGAAATTGCTGTCTGCAGTTTCTGTTACGGAAATGAACGCTTAGGCTGTCGCGGGCTACCAAAGTGCGATCACCCCAATAAGAGAAATATGTTGTCATTAAAGTTGCGACCGACCTAGAGATATTATTGTCTGCCAGCATTACACTTAAGCTCCGCTCTTCATTTTTTACGTTTAAGAATGGTCATTTTAAATGCGAGATCTTGGTCAAGATTCGATTAAATCCATTCTTCCACAAATCATGCTAGTCGATACTTTCGCTGTTTGTTTGTTGTTTGCTTTATTGATTTTAAAGGCATATCGGCTACTCTGGGGTTATGTCATGTCTTAACGGTTTGGAATTATTTATATCTGTGATTTATATTTATTACTTTAGTTAATTGGTTTTTAACATGTGTTTAGCATTATTTGGGAATTATGTTTGATATGCTATGATTTGTTTCATTGTCTATATTTTGGTATAATTTTATTTCCCCCAAAAAGAGAGAATATTCTCCATAGTTGACGTTTCAAAATCATATCTTTCAATTTGTTTGCTTTTAAAATTAAACGAATTTTTCTGATTGTTTTAGCAAAAAAAAAAAAAAAAATGCATTCTATGAATAAGTGTTTAACTGTTCAAAGGTGTTTGACATGTTTCACATGTTGTTGGTTGTTCCTTGTTTTAAGTATATAGGAGTGTGTTAGTCTTTGATCTTCTTCT
>CM042153.1:83467117-83477117 GCA_023376005.1 Doryteuthis pealeii
AGAGGATAGAGACGGAGAGGAGGGAGTGAGCAGAGAATTAATCTTTCTTACATTGTATTTGTTGAGTCATTTAATATGGACAGCACACCCATTAACATACATGTAAAACATCAAATCTTAAATTATTTTTCCCAAATGTATATACACGCATATATACACAAGGTACTACTTACTGATAGTAAAAAAAAATTCAAATCAAATTTGATTTTTTACTTCTGTCTGGGGCGTTGGGTTTGTTTTTGATGGTTATACTAATAAACACAGAAAAATAATTTTTGAAACAAACAAATAAATAAATGAATAAAATATCGTACAATAACATCACATTGCTATACCAATAATATTTACCCCACCCATCCATATCCTAATTTTATTAATACCTCAACCGGGTCTATCATCTTTATACATTTTTGAAATCAGATTTGAAAAAGTGAAAAAGCTGATATATATTTATAAGCTGGGTTACCTAAAAGTTTCACATAATACTATATATAACATATATTAAATTATTTATTATTATATTTATTAATTTATTAATATATATATATAATTATCATATATTATATATATATTATATATATATTAATATAGTATATTTATATATATACTCCCACTTTGGTCCGAGTTTCTCTGAATTAGGGATTTTAATTGCAGATTAACCGTTCGCTTTGTTTACAAAATGTTTGAGGCCTCTAGTGAATTCATTCCGCTTAGAATTGTAGCGATAAATATTCTCCTATAATGACAGCTGCCTCTGGCCGTACGGGTTAAAGGCTTGGGCGAACGAAGTTCATTCGGGTCTCAAACCCAGCCAGGGGCTAGCCTGTTACAGTATAGCCACACTGATGAAGGTAAACCTCGAAACACGTGCGGTCTGTGATTACTTATTTATTACATATATACCCCACTTTGGTTGAGTTCTTCTGAATAGGGATTTAATTGCAGATTTCACCGTTCTGGCGTCTAGCTAACCCTCGCTTTGTTTGCAAATGTTTGAGGACTCTAGTGAATTCATTCCGCTTAGAAATGTAGCGATTAAATATTCTCCTATATTTGACAGCTGCATCTGGCTTAAAGGCTTGGCGAACAAAAGTTCATTCGGGTCTCAAACCCAGCCAGGGGTAGCTGTTACGGTATAAAGCCACACTGATGAAAGGTGAAACCTCGAAACACTGTGTCTGTGGATTACTTATATATATATATATATATATATGACAGCCTAAAGCGACAATTCTTACCAGGTTTGTGATTATATCAGTACTGACATGTATAGCTGCACCACTTGGACCCCCACGAAGCGCTTGAGAATAAGCTAGATGGGAGCCTGACAAGAATGCTGCGTGCATCTTGAACGAGTCGTGGAAACAGAAACCCACAACGGGAGCAGCTGAATGGCCACCGGTTTCTCCATCTCACAAACCATCCAAGTGAGACGGACTAAGCATACAGGCACTGCTGGCAGAAAGCAGACGAGCCTCATAAAGCGACATTCTCCTGTGCGAAACCAACACAGGACATGCCTAATGTGGCCCCCCACCACGGACCTACATTGCACCAACTATGCAAGGATACCTGGTTGCTGCGCAGAAGGACCTCCCAGGGGTAATGAATGATAGGGAAGGTTGGCGAAGAGATTGTCCATGAATATCCGTGCAACTTTCGTGACCATGATATATATATATTATATATATATATATATATATATATATATATATATATAAAGTAATTTGGTAATTTGCTTGAAGCATTGTTAAGTATGTTATAAAATAATAAAATTCGAAGGCAATACAAATGCGTAAAAATAAAGAAATAAAGAGAAATTATAACCACACAAATAAAAAAACATAAGCACGTCATTTCTGAAATTGAACTCTGATGATAAAGCTTTGCCTTTGAAATCGATTAGACATATAAAACATCTTTTGTCTTTATTTTACGCCATATGTATTGCCTTCGAATTTTATTATTTATATATATATATATAATAATATAACTAGACAAAACGCCTAGCTCTAGGTAGATAATTAAGATTAGGGAAAAGGAAGTTAGCAAAGCGAATACAATTAAAATATAAAATACGGCTGGACGAAAACCTTAAATATCATTGTTGTGCCTTTCTAAGAAAGGAAATTTGACCTCATTTAATCTACGAGCTGCTTGTGAAATTTAACATAGAAACTAAATTTCAAATTCTCCCGTCTCTCTTTTCCTCTCTCCTTCTCTCTCTCTCTACTAACCCAGAGAAACGCTAATCATTATATAACCGAGGAGCGGTAGTCAAGACGAATACATAGGGGAAGAAAGAGATAGACAGAGAGTAAAGTAAGAGATTGGTCGCGTTTTGGGCTTTATGTGCAAATCATAGTCACGACTAATTAGAACCAATTAAAACAGAATTTCTTTCGAGCACTAGTTCGATCCTAAAAGTAAGGCAATATTAGTTAAACAGTTTAGAAAAAGCCTTTAGGAAGCAAATGTGTGATAAACTCAGGTTTTCGAGAATCTATAAGAATATCTATTCGTAACATATATATTATATAGATATTAATAATTTATATATTATATTATATAGATATATAATATATTATATATATATATAATATATATATAATAATTAATTATATATATTTATAAACAGATGGGAATAACAAGGACTACCACTCGCTTTTCTCGTTATTTGTGATAGAATAATTTTCTTATACCCTTCCATATACCAACAAATGCCATGAAGATTGATCTAATTAATATGATCGAAACACTGCAGCGTCGGCAATAAACTCACCACTTGACCCACGTGTAAACCTGTGTTTTTTTCACTTTTTCTTAATATACTACATACCGTCGGATATCACTTCCTTTCTTCACACACACACACACACTACACACACACATATATATATATATACAGTAAGAAGGTTTATATGACATTAAAACAAAGAATAAGTTAAATAAACCATATATATATATATATATATATATATATATAATATATATATATATACAAGGTGAGACAAAAATTTATGGAAACTGTTTGTACTTTTTGGCACAACCTAGTATTCTAAAAAGGTAATAACGTTCCATTCATTCTTCATTTCTATCTTGATAAATACAGCTTTAAAACTTGGTACTTTTTTTAAAACACCTTGTATTCCGATAAAACTAATTTTTGTGTCAAAGTGTCAAAAAGTACAAAAAAAATCACGATACTTTTTGACCACAACGTGGTATATAGATATGTGTGTGTGCGCGCTCGCGTGTGTGTGCCTTTGAAACTCCTCTGGAGGCGCGAGTGTCGTGAGTGTGTGCTCGCGCGCGCGTGTGGCGTGTGTAATGGTTGCGCTGCGCGCGGTTGCGTGTATATGTGTTTGCATTTTACGAATGATATATAAGAAAATATTGCTTAGATTATTACACGAATATTGTGATTGCTACATAGGTAAGATTGTTGTGCGCTAATCTTGTATGTGGAGATGGCTTGCCTGCATGTCAATGCGCTTTCAAAATGTTGGCTTTTGTTTTGGTTTGAAAACACGCATCTGTCTCATCCATCGAGGCATGTTGTGCATGAGGCTTGAGGTTTTCAATGGAATATATCTATTCAAAAATGCCAACATGAAAGTTGCGCAAAAACAAACATGATATATATTGATCAATCAAGATCGATTGATTGATATAATAAGAATAAAAATTATGTAGGAGAGAGAGAGAGAGGAGAGAACAGTGGAGACGTAGGAGAGAGTTTTAATGGATGCTAGAAAGAAAGCCATGAGAAAGAATTCGTTACGTTATGGGAAGAACAGCGATAGAGAAAGATAGAAGAAAGAGATACTTTAAATATCATATTCTATATGCCGTCGCATAGGTGAGATATCTGTAAGAGAAGGAAGAGAGAGAGGATAGACAGAAGACAGACAGACAGTGAGGGGGGGGGCGGTGAATGTGAGAGAGCTGAGAGAGACCGACACTTGAGAGAGAAAGAAAGATCGAGACACGTACTACTTGTAGTAGTCCATTGATGTGCTCGCGTGTGTGTGTGTGTGTGTGTGAGTCGTGACGAGAGATCACTGAGGAGAGAGAGAGAGAGCAGGGGAGGAGAGGAAAGCGAGGAGTGGAAATGGATGGAGATAAAAGTTTATGCTTGAGAACCCTTCTGAACGACGACAGAACAGAGAGGACGGACGCGAGAGATCGTGACTAGGAGAGAGGCACCATAAGCGTCTGCTCGTTTGAGTTGAACGCATCTCAGAGCTGACTAGCTCCAGTGAGCCTACAGAGATAGAGAGGGGACACAGAGGAAGAGAGAGAGAGAGAGAGAGAGATGAGAGATGATTCAGACTCCGAGCAGAGAGATGAGAGAGAAGAGGAGAGAGGGGGGAGTTGTAATGGAATGGATGGATATGGATAAATTATGCTGAGAACCCTTCTGATCATACGCAACACTTCCGCCTTCACTTTCCACGCACGCGCATTCACCAATTTCCTTGGCGGTCAAGGGGTTTTGGTACAAACCATTTCCAATCGGATCCCATTTCCCAACTATTGACCTTTTATGCCTCACCTGATACTTTTCAGGCCATTGCGCGTAATTCCAATTGAAAGGACGATATATGCACGAGAAAGCTCTGTAAAGGCAAACAGGATGAATAGCCTCATACTGACCACAGGGCGTCAGTCGAGTTCAGATTTCTGTCAGCGGTCTAAGATCACATATTTCCTTTTCTTCAGACAAACAGCCCGGCAATGGCTGATATGCAGGCGGGCACGGCACAACTCCTACTCTTTTGTGAATATAATTAAGCTGAATTAAGTTTTTCAGCGGTCGAATAAATAAGCGTTCAGCTCTAATGTTAGATAAGAATAAATCACAATATAGACATATTTTCTTTTAAATTCATTGTTTAAAAATATAGTTTTCTATTAATTAAAACGAAATTATCATTATATTATATGGTTCCATAAATTTGGTATTGAGCTCTCTAATTGGTAATTTAAATTAACTTTCACTACTAAGCATATAAGCAATGATCATTTCCCCGGAAACTGTGATCGCTTAAAAATATATAAAAAACAAACCTATGATCTAATAATTTAAAAACACCCAATCCCGCTGCAGCAGTGTCAGTGGCCGAGGAGGATAATACATCAGGCTGGAAACAGTCAGTCTGATGTTCGACCCAGGCCCCCAAAGGATAGTTGTTGTGTCTAGCCACAACTGAAGAGCCGCGCAAACGCCGAAACACGTGTCTGGTGTATGACTTATATCTATATATATATATAATGTACTCTCATCGATTTCGACGCTTATGAAGGTTCATCCAATGAATAAACCCACACAGTGGTTGTTTATCGTGCTGTGAAGTTTTGTGTTGGACCATCCGGAATTTGTAGCACAGTCGCATAGGAAAAAAATTGGTTCACAAGGAATGCCCACAAACCCAATCAACGACTGACCTCAGGTTTTTACAAATTCAGAGTGTTTCCCATAACGCGTACCTCCCAAGGTTAAAGAGTCACTCTGCACTACTATTTTACCCATAGCTGGAGGAGAATATATGGATTCCATACCTTTCCAAGTGTATTAGTGCTATGGAAATACAAACAGTCTTGTATATATATTATATATATATAATATATATACATATAATATAATTGGAGGATATGTTCGCTTAATTGAAGTCATATCTAATCTGAAAATTAATTAGTTCATGATTAATGAATTTAGGCGGGCATATATGTTCAAATGTAAGGCTAAACAAATCAAGAAAATGACATTTTTCTCAATTTTGTTTAAACCTTATATTTGAACATATATGCCCCCTAAATTCATTAATTATTAACTAATTTAATTTTCAGAATTAGGTATGACTTCAATTAAGCGCATATTCCTCCAAAATTGTCGGCCTAAAGCCATATAAAATACACACATTTGTTTGTTTACTTTACCTCATATATATATATATAATATATCACATACACATACACACTTCACACGCACACACCATACACACACGCACTTCCACATACACACACGCACTCACATATATATGTATAATCGAGAATTTTACTAATGTATAGATGATGTTAGTGTTGAATTTTACTAATATATAGATTTGATATAAATGAGAATTTGTATTTATAACATATAGAGAATTTTATATATATAAGTTATAAAATTATTTTAGCAATGTACAGATTTCAGACTTTTTTAAGATTCAAAAACTATCGACCGCCGTTTAGCAAAGATGTCGACTGTAGTCTCATCTCAGTGTTTTCGAATAGCATAATTGATTGATTAAACAACAACCAGCAGCAAAACGACAGACAACAACGAACAACAACAACAAATAATATTAATAATTAAACAGACAGACAGACAGACAGACAGACAGACAGACAGAAATGAAATACAGACTGAATCATGGAAATTTAAGGATAGTGTGAGAGTGACAGAAAGACAGAGAATAAAAGGAAAATAAGATAAGAGAGAGAGAGAGAGAGACGAGAGAGAGAGAGAGAGGAGAGAGAGAAGAGAGAGAGAGAGAGAGAGAGAAAAGCGGAAGTATAAGGATGGAAAGAGGAACTGGAAGAATCGCTAAACAAAAAAAAAAATACAGCTTTAGCTTGCGTACTTTTTTTTACACACCTTGTATTCTGAAAAAAAAACGAAGAAAGAATGGAACGTATATTCTTTTTCAGAATACACGGTGTGACAAAAAGTTGAAAAAAATCTTCAATACTTTTTTTGACACACCTTGTAAGTATAAAAGTATTTTAGTTATGTAAAGATTTCAAACCTTAAAGTCTTTTTTTTTTTTTTTTTTTTTAGATTCAAAATCTATCGACCACCATTTCTTAGCAAAGATGTTACTTTATCTCAGTGGTTCGAAATAGCAATTACAAACAGCAAGTTTGTGTGATTAAACAACAACAACAACAACACAACAACAATAATAATAATAATAATAATAATAATAATAATAATAATAATAGAATTGCGCTGAGGAAGAAGATGCAGCTTCATTTGTAGATAGAGGTCTCCCTCGTACGCTAATTAAAAGCCAGCGGGTTTATCAATGCAGTGACAATTAATGTCAATTATTTGTACCGCGTAATGAACACCGAAGACATCGGAACAGAACGGTTAATTCTTTTTTTTTTTTTTTCGGGGGGGGGGCGCAATTCGTACGCCGCCTTCGTATCATCCTCACGTATTAACTCTTTTTCTTTCCTTCTGGTCATGATTTTCCAGGATTTTCCGCCATTGTCAAAAAGTAGTCTTGTCTTTTGGTTAAAGGACTTTGGCACGAAACGGCGCTTTCTGAGAAGATGTGAAATTCTGCTTAGTCTGAGAAAAAGTTGTGTGCCACAAATTTAGCCTCCCCCCCCACGAGAAAAAAAGACAAAATGAAAAAAAAAAAAGAAGAAGAAGCAATCTCCAACATGTTAATCCATCAGTCGCTCATGTAATTACACATGCCTCCCACCTTTAAAAGAAATAAATCCGACGGGCGTATTTAAAGTGGAAAATATCGACACGCCAGCTTCCTGTTCGTTTCGTCATCGAATAATCAAGAGGTTACCATTTGTTTAGAAAATCAGTTTTAACATCTTATTACTTCTCCTTCTCCTCTCTCTCTCTTCTCTCTCTCTCTCTCTTTCTCTCTACTCTCTCTCTTGTCTTTCTATCACTCTCTATTATTTTCATTTAATTCTCTGTCTCTCTGTTCTCTCCACGCTATGCTTGTATTTTCCATGATTCAGTCTGTATTTCCATCTCTGTATGTCTGTCTTTGTTTGTCTCTCTGACTAAATATTCTCTCACTCTCTGTATCTATCTTTTTCACAGTTTAAAAAAAAAAAAAAAGAAGAGTAAAGTTGGCGGAGTGGCTTACATCGCGTATCAGCCGGACATCGAATGAGTCTATCCCCTTTTCGCTTGGGCTAGACCAGAGCAGTATTTGCTGAGTGGGAGCCGCCACACCTATCGTCATCTGCCCACTTTACCGCTCAGATCAGTATCACACAATCTGTGATACTCATACGTTGAGTTGGCGTGGGACGGTATCGAACTCAGAACCTCGTGCGGGATTCCGAATGCGAGTACTCTACACTGAGCTAGCTCTTTGTTAATAATTGTGAATGCTATGTTATCAACCGTATTTTTTAATGGGGCGTTTGTTTACCTATGATCTTCACTTTCCATTTTTTCACATGCAATGATCACGTCATTCGGCTTTCGTAAACAAACGCACCATATATAAAAATTAACGGTTAATAACATCACATTCACACATTCACTATACACTTAACATCATTTTGTTGTTCCTCACAAAAACCATTCCTTAACAGTGTCCTAAAGATGGTATATAATACCGAAATACTTAAGTTATTGATACATAAAATTGATTCCCCCTGATCGTAACATCCTGTGTTTGTTATAATTTTGAAAATATTCTTCTCATACAATATATATATACAATACTCATGAGTATGAAAAGATGGAATGAAAACTTTTATCTCCGATCACAAAACACCACGGAGTAAATGAGCTCGAAGATGATTGTAAAATCGAAAATAGAAGATGATTTTTGTAAATCGAAATATCAGCTCTGATTATGTTATAAATTGTTTTCTCTCTTGTGTGATGTTTTCATTCCACCTTTTCATACTTATACTGTCGGATTCATTTCCTTTCTTTTAACTTATATACACAATACTATTAATATAATATACAAAAAATCTCTTTAAATGTTTAACCTCATTTTTTAAAAAAGAATTTCACGCGAACTGGTCCGTTCTACAAGATCTTCAAAGCGTCAGGGGCCGAGAAGCACCATTAGATTTGCTTTTTCATCATATTCTCCCGCCAATTATTGTTTTGTTTTAAGAGGTGGCGTCCATCTTGTGATTATTGGTTTTTTCTTTCTTTCCTTTTTTTTCCTCAAACTTTCTTTATCCACTCCCTGCTATCTCTCTTTCACAACGAACACTCTCTCTTTCTCAGCTTCCTCCCTCTTTCTCACCCACCACACAATCACCCCCCCTCTCTCTCTTTTTCTATCTCTCTTTTCCTCTCCATACACACTCACTCCTTCTCTTTATATTTCTATTTTCGTTCTCCCACCCTCACACTTTCTCTCTCTCTCTCTCTCTTCTCTCTCTCTCTTGACACTTTCTTGCTTCCTCTTATCTCTCTCACACTCTCTCACTCTTATTCACTCTTTAGTGCTTTCTCTCCCAACCCATCTCTCTCTCTCTCTCAGACATACTCACTCAGTCCCTCTCTTTCCTATTTCTTTTTTTCTCTTTCTCTCACTAACACACACTAATTCGCTCTTTTTGATCTTCTTTTCCACTCTGTCTCTCAAACATACTCACTCTGTCCCTCTCTTTTATCTCTCTCTCTCTCTCTCTCTCTTTCTCTCTCTCTCTCTCCTCTCTCTTCTCTTAACTCATACACACTCATTCACTCTTTGTAATTTCTCTCCCCCTCCCTCTTCAAAACATACTCACTTCTATCCCATCTTTTTTTATTTCCTCTCTCTCTCTCTTTCTCTCTCTCTCTCTCTCTCTTCTCTCTCTCACACACACACAACACACACAACACACACACACCACACACAAACACCCATTCACTCTTTGTAATTTTATCCCTCCCTCTCTCAAAACATACTCACTCGTCCTCTATTTTATTTATTTATTTATTTATCTCTCTCTCTCTCTCTTCTCTCTCCCTGGCACACACATCTTCCCTCTCTTTCCACTTTCTCTCTCTCTTTCTCACAAGGTAGAACAAACTTCGACTTATTTCACATTCCCGGCGTCGACCAGAAACATAAAACTTTGAACTCTTCTCTCTTTTCTTCCCAAAAGTTTCAATATGCTTTTCTGTTCTTTCATTTGCTCCTATTTATTGCATCTTCGTTCCTGCTAGACACCGTAATTATTCGGTTAAATCGAACTTACACGACCTATATTCCACCCCGCCGAAAGAAAAAAA
>CM042153.1:83482117-83499617 GCA_023376005.1 Doryteuthis pealeii
TATATAATTATATATATATATATATATATATAAATTTATATATATATAATTTAAGAATATATAAAGTAAACGTAAAGTCGTCGGGGAGGCCTAGAGTCAGTATCAGCCATACAGCGAGGGTGTCTATCTCCTTTTCACTAGCGCTAGACCAGGGAGATTTTTCTAGCATCTGAGGTGGAGCGCCACACATATCGTCAGCTCCCCACTTTACCGTACAGATCCCTGTGCTACTTATACGCTGAGTTGGCGAGGGCTGGTATCGAACCAGGAACCATATGTGTGTGTGTGTGTGTTTGTTTGTGTGTATGTGTGTGTGTGTGTGTAAATAATATCAAATATTTCCGTGATAGGTTTAAACCAAAATAGAGAACTCAAACACACATCTAAAGTTTACATCCAACTCATATCCAACACTCCAATCTTTCCTTTACTTTTGCCTAACATCTTACCACTCAGTACGCCCCCGCTCATTTTCTGCCCGCCCCAAAATTACATTTTTAACATAAAAGCAGACTCTACAAATCTTCGCAAAATGAACATCGGCCTCTATGTGAACTCCGATAAAACCGAGTTCATGTGCTTCAAAGAGAAAGGAGACATCTCCACACTTGACGGTAAGCCTCTTAAGCCAGTAGAACAGTTCACATACCTAGGTAGTAATATCTCATCCACAGAAAGCGATGTTAATACACGTATAGGAAAGGCATGGGCGGCCACAAACAGATCTGATCTCACTGACAAGCTAAAGCGACAATTCTTCCAGGCTGTGGTTATATCAGTACTGCTGTATGGCTGCACCACCAGGACCCTAACAAAGCGCCTCGAGAATAAGCTAGATGGGACCTGCACAAGAATGTTGCGAGCAGTCCTGAACAAGTCGTGGAAGCAGCACCCACAAAGAAGCAATTATATGGTCACCTGCCCCCCATCTCACAAACCATCTGAGTGAGACGGACTAGGCATGCAGGACACTACTGGAGTGGAGAAGCGGGGACGAACTCATAAGCGACGTTCTCCTGTGGAGGCCAACACATGGACATGCTAACGTAAGACGCCCACTAAGGATCTACATTGACCAACTATGCGAGGATTCAGGATGCTGCACGGAGGACCTCCCAGGGGCAATGAGTAATAGGGAAGGTTGGCGAAAGATAGTCATGGATACCCGTGCTGCTTGCGCGACATGATGATGATATATATATATATAGGAATAAAATATGGAAATAAATCCGACAATGTGAAGAAAATTGAAAAACGTAGTGTTCCAAAATAGGATGAATTTATTTATGCAAATGAGTCGACGCTTAAAGGTTTCGGTTTATTTTAAATCTTCATCAGGACTGATTATGCGACGAAGAAAATTAATGGATGTTTTATAAATGACAGGAGTTAGAAAAACATTCATAAAAAGTTTGTAACTGTATTCGTTCAGCGTTATATTTAAACAAATATATAACGCTGAACAAATAAATTACAGTTTCATGTCAGTTCAACAAAATTAACAGTCATGTTCGGTTCTGTTCGGTTCTGATCGTTTTTGTTTTTGTTTTATAGTATTACTACTGTTCGTCTACAATGATGAATTTGAAATTAGATTATTTAATGCCATCCTTGTAGAAGAACAGTAATTGAAAATATGGATTACCATTTATTTATTATTTACAGCAGCGGTCCCCAACCTTTTTTGCGCCACGGACCGGTTTCATCTAAGACAATATTTTCACAGACCGGCCTTCATATGCTCCGGCCTACATTGGCTCGATAATCGTAATAATGACGCAATCTAATAATAAATCATCCGCAGTGGTCTTATGTCAAATGCAAACATCAACAGACAATAAACAACCTTTTGTTCATAAATTAATAATCAACAACATCTCTGTAAACGAAAATATTTATTTTAGAACGAAAATCGTTTCTAATAAAAAATAATTATAATAAAAAATCTCGATTCAAGTGACAATACTGATCATTTCTATATAAAAGAGTGAACAAGTGAATCAAATGATAATAATGACAATTAGTGAGAGCATGACCAAGACCTGTCAAGAGGCACAGAAGTCACTTTTCAAAATAAAACATCAACATTTAGACTGATAATCAATAAAAAGAAAAAAAGAAAAATTCAAACGTTCTGTGCGGCCCGGTATCTAATGGCCAGCGGCCCTATACCGGTTCACGACCCGGTGGTTGGAGACCGCTGATTTACAGCAATCACTTAAAGAAAAAACATCATTAGTAGGATTTTACACTAGTGCAGAGGTGCAGTTGGCGTATTCTTCTGTCGCAGCCGACAGGGCGGAAGGAGAAATGGAATCAATCAAATTGAACGATAACAATGACCTGCTGTTGCATAATCTATGTGGGGGCATAGATTATTGGCAACCCCCTGTATTTCTGCAGGGATGGTCCCTTTCATATCACGGGCGGCCCTTTCCATGGGATATTACAGGTAAGGCAGAAAGCCCGCAAATCACATGAAGTCACGTGAGAGCTAGTTAACTCGCCAGTACCAGCTGGGACTTCAGACGAGGAGCATGGGCTCACCAGCACACGAGCGCTGTGTTTAGTTAGTTTAGTTAAGTAAATTAAAGGTTTAAAGAAATAACATGGTGTTGTTGGTTGATGCATGTCTTGGCAAAAAGACCGACCAAGAAGAAGAAGAAATGAGTCAAAGAAGAACAACCAATGAAATAGAAAGAAGCTAGTCATCACACGAACGGCCAGAGAAGAAAGTAAGTTATGCATCTATGCATCTCTCTGTCTACCTGTCTATCTCTCTCTTCCCTCTCTCCAGTAAGGGAACACTTGTGCATGTACCCGACATGGGTATATGTGTATGATTATGTAACACTGCGATGTTTTCAAGGTCGAATATATAATATCTGATTTTAAGGCAGTTTTTTTTTTACATCGAATCAAAGATCATACTCATTTTTTAATAAGATCAAGTTTTTAAATTACAAACTCTTACTTGAAATGTATAAAACAGTATTATAGCTGTGAAAAGTAGAGTCCACAAGCTTATAGATAAGTGTTATTATGTTGTGAAGTATTCAAGCACATCTTAAAAACTAGACCTGACTAAACACAATGAATGGTATTTTAGAATTCAGTATAAAATGGTAATATCATATATCACTTGGTAAACCTTTGACCTTTGGAAAAATATTTAACACAGGTCAGTGTAATGATCAAGGAACAAGTAAAAAGTCATTGTTGTTTTTTAAGATTTTGTTTAGTCTGGCACACACAAAAACCGAACAGGAATAGTCCCCTTGGCATGGTAGATAATGTACTGAAATGCAACATCGTAATACGTTTCAATTTCTTCTTCTTCGTTTCAATTTCTCTTCTTCTTCTTCTTCTTCTTCTTCTTCTTCTTCTTCTTCTTCTTCTTCTTCTTTTTTCAACTTCTCTCTTCTTCTTCTTCTTCTTCTTCTTCTTCTTCTTCTTCTTCTTCTTCTTCTTCTTCTTCTTCTTCTTCTCTTCTTCTTCTATCCATTTTGTATCGACTTTACAGAAAAGGCACACTCTTTTCTACATTCATTTTTCTCTTCCAGTCGCGCACCTTCTCTTGCTTCTCCCCCTCCCATTCCCTTGTAATACAAACTTCAAATCAGTTAGTGATAATCTCATTAACGATATCTGTGCCATAATCTGATAATGGCCAACAAGGTTTCGGCCACATTGCGATGATTAGAAAATTATGAAAATGCATCGGGGACCAGAAAAGGTTAGAATCGACGTTGCCACTTTAAACGACCGAGGTAACCATGGAGAATGGCTAAAACTAGGGACAGAGTAACCGTAAAATCTTCTGTCCCCACACTAGTCATCTTATGGGAATTGAAGTCAATTTGATACTCCTGGAGGTGTGACGCCGCCACCTCAAGCGATAAAAGAAAGTTCGGATGAAGATTATTTAGTGGAATATAGTTTTTTGCAGAAGCAACGGTATACAAGAATCTAAAAAAAAAAACAAAACAAAAAAAAAAACGATAAGAAAATGAAAAAGGATTACATATTTGCCCCACGTTTAGTGATAAAAGAAAAAAAAGGTTAAATCCTACTTAACGGACATAAATTCCACAATGGTATGTAACCCCGAAAGGAAAAAAATACTAAAAATCAAGGAATTAACCGAATTTAATGAAATTTTTAATGTTGATATATTAATAAATAAAAAATATAATGCACTAGTTATTTTATTTTAAAACTTTTACATTTTGTTCAGGGCAATTAACTTTGAACCATGTATGTTTTTGAATCTGTTTTATGCCTCAAGGATACGTGGTTCAACGTTAACTGACTTGAAATAGTGTAAGAGTTTTCAAATAAAATAGCTAGTGCATTATATTGTTTATTTATTAATATATCAACACTGAAAAATTTCATTAAATTCGGTTAATTCCTTGATTTTTAGTATTTCTTTTCTTTCGGCGGGGTGACATATGATGGTATAATTTATGTCCGTTAAGTAGGATTTAACCAAAAATATATATAATTACTCGGATAAGTGTCTGTCTTACAGAAGGCTTAGTCTAAGCAATATCTGTTCTTCTTGGAAGCGGTAGAAATTTCTGCATACTGCCCGAGCTTGTGTAGACAGAAGACATCAATTTGCCATTTTTAGGGAAACATTACATCAATCGGGCGACTAGTATTTATTTTACTTTCACTATTCTCCAATGACTTTCCCTGTTTTTAGTAATTTATATTTACACATTGTGACGTTTGATTTACCGGAGGTTTTCTTATTACAATGTTCCGGTCGAAAGGGCTCTAAAGCTTATTTGTTTGTAGTTGTGTTTATTCTCAATAAAGTATGATTCCACACATAAAAATAACCGTGGATATATATAATAATATATATATATATTATATATATATATATATATATATATATAGGACTTTGCGTCCTGGGTTCGCCGGTTCGATCTCTGTAGGGGGAGATCGTAGGATATACACTGCTGATGAGACCAAAATTAGGTCGAAACAGCTGTTTACAGTGTTCCTCACGTCGCACATGGTATTCGCCGAATTTGCTTGTCATGATTAATTAAAATTATATAAATAAAATTTCTCTCCACCAAAAAAAAAAAATAAATAAAATTACCTATATATATATATATATATATATATATATATATATATATATATATATATGTGTGTGTGTGTGTGTGTGTGTGTGTGTGTGTGGAGAAAGGTAGACAAACACGGGATGTTATGGAAACTGGATGTTTATTGTCGACGATGCAACGTTCGGCCTCTTATTAGACCATCTTCAGGACTTGGATATAGTTACTTGCTTCAATGATGGACATTCTCAAAATTCTGAAACAGAAGATCGTCAGTAGGGGGAGGGGTGTTTGGAGGTGGTTAGTGGATGGTGGTCAGAATCTAGTGAGAAGAAAATCCACCAACCACTTAGAGAAGTATACATTCCCCAAGTAACCTTCATCAAATGCAAAAATAGCATCTGATGAAGGTTATTAGTCCGGAAGTGAACGTAATAATGCCAAAGCCATTCTTGTAGTAGAGAAGTTTGAAAGATATTTAATAGGCACAGAATTAAATACATTGGGCGTAAGTATTATGAAAAAAAGCTATTTTTTAACGGAAAATATCAAGGGTTTATGGATTCTATTGTGGAGAGTGACGCAGTGGTTAATGTGCTGGAATGCGATATCGCAGTAAGTGAGTTCGAACTCCTGTCGCTCTATCACTCTTGGAAAAGGTATGTACCGCTTCTTCCCCAATCTATCGGTTAAATAGTTCCACTAATGTTCTTCTACAAAGATAGCGGACCATATGACCTTTAGTCACCCCCTTTTGATCTCGATACAGAAGGACATGTGTTCATTTACACCGTCAATATCCGGTTGTTTGTTAGGGGTTAGGGTTAGGGGTTAAGGTTAGGGATTAGGGTTAGACGTTAGGATTAGGGGTTACTTTTAAAAAAATTAAAAAAATCTAAAAATCGTCTGTTAACAAACAACCGGATATTGACGGTGTAAATGAAAAACATGTCCTTCTGAATCGAGATCAAAAAGGGGTGCCTAAAGGTCATATGGTCCAAGATGGCTTTGGTCTTAATAACGCATGGAGTTTGATATATCATTGAACAAAAAAACGAACCCAAACCTTATTTCATTCAAAAAGATCGCTTTTGGCTCTATCCTGACAGCTTTCTTACCAGATTGCATTCAAAGATTATAACCGCTGTATTATTATTATTATTATTATTATTATTATTATTATTATTATTATTATTATTATTTATTGGTTCAAAGAATGAAGATAGATTAAAATTATCAATATTTTCGACATATAATGTTTTTATCTTATTTAGAAAAAGATAAAACCGAGAGAAAAAGAAAAGGATAAATACAAAAAAAGGGATTGGTTCAATTCACGGAGAGAGCACACGACATATTATATGCGTGAAAATTGGTTTATGATGTTTTGTGTCAATAATTTCATGTTGAACGCCGCCGCTTTCACGCGCGAGTTGAATAGTTGAATTTAATAGAGATCAAAAGAAGACAAGAAAAAAAGAATCACGGTTATATGACGCAGAAGATACTCAAAATATCAAATTTTGCATCAGCTTGTTTACGTTAGTAATTTTTGTTTGTTTGATTTGTTTTACGGCATATCAACCCCGGTGGGTCATTTAATGCCGGCAAAGTTTTGAAATATTCGTAACGATAGTTTGGAAGGATATCTTAAACTTAGTTTTTTGTAAACCATTTTCAATTCAACCCATAGATGAGACGCTTGCAGGTACTACCACTCCGGGTCAGAGTGGATCAGATAGCAATGATAATGAGGGGCTACTCCACATTCCCCAGACATCCAGAACTGGAGGCTCAACATAGATAGAGTTTAATGTCATTTCCAGGGCATGAAGACACTCAGCTATCGCCCTGTAGCTCATATATGATTAAAAAAGGTTGGGGCTTGCCATAAGGACAATAGGGTTGGGGCAATCATATGGGCGCTAGTGTTTGACGTCACCAGCCGATTGATTGGGAGGAGGGCTCACAGCTTATTTGTCTATAGTGTTTATTCTCAATAAAATATGATTCCACACATAAAAATGACCGTGGATATTTCCCAGTAGAAGTTCGACCACACCCTGGTGACCGTTGAGCATGGCCCCTGTTAAAGGGTGGCGATGTTTTTTCCAAGAATCGCACATTTCACGACGTCCCTGTCGGAGAGAAAGTCCCAGAAGATAGCTGGCTATTTTTAACTTGCCGAAAGATGCAGCCATTACGAGAGATGTGCATTCACCAATGGACAAACTGAGAATCATGTTGCACTGGTCCGGTGGGAAAATTCTTAAGAGTTTCTTGACATCGTTTAAATAGTTAACCCTTATTAGATGGAATAGTCGATCAACGATCTAGCCCAATTAAGTGTCTAGGTGAAGTGTTGCATGTCATGGACTTCTCATCCACCAGGATTCCGTCCTTAACAATCACGGGTCACCACTCACGGTCCTCAGGTTGCCCCTTTGGGGGGGGGGAGCTGGTTAGTCACTTTAATGTGTACTGAGGTTTTCACGGTACCAAATCGATATAATGTTGTATACCCTTCATTACTTCTTACTTCTAGTCGTCTTATCTTCTGTCCGTCTTTGGTTCTATCTTCTAACATCTTGCGTCTGGAGTTGTCTTCTAAGGTCTTGACTTTCTTGGGGACTTCGGGGCTGGTTTCTGTTAGGGATTTCTCCTTATCAGAAACCCTGTGTCATTGTTAGTTTTTAGTAAACACAAGACTTCGATTTTCTTTTAATGTTACTTTATTCGGTAAATCCCCAACCCAGACATAACATAGCACGCGTATGCAGAGTTACAGTTTGGACAGAGCATCATGGCCGACTGCTCTGTCTGACGTCCACTGCAACACTAAACTAAATCTCCTTACTATTCTTAAACCGGAACAGGTTCTTCTATGCCTTCCGGTTCCCACGATTTAACCCCGGAAGGCAAGGTGAGAGTTAGGTCAAACGCCATCACTCACTTTCAGGGCCATCAATTGCACTGATCGCCACCATATCTCTATACTACCTTACATAAGTATGAAAAGGGTCATCCCCTCAGAATTACAGGGGATTGACAATAATCTTATGCCACCGCATAGATTATGTAACACACATAAGTTAAACGTTATAGGAAATTAAATCGGCGATTCGACTTCTAAGATGTGGATGTTTGTATTTTTAATCACTGAATCATGCCATTTATTTAATTAAAAATCAAAAACCAAATCTATGGGTCAAATAGATCTACCTAAAAATTACTTGTATTCGATAGAACCGTATGCATAAAAAAAACCAAAAAAAGAAAAACAAACAAAAAACCCTCATAAAAGTTACTACACAAAAATGTAAATATAAACTTTTTTTTCAAAGATTACTATTTAAATTAGAGTCCTGTTAGGGTCAATGAGACTTGGTATCCAAAATACAAAAAAATGTAGAGTAATACTAAACAAACTCCACAGGGTGGCATAAACATGTAAAATCATTTAATCCCATTTCTCAGAGAAAAATGGAGATGAGACAATTCTAAGTCTATAATCACCAAGAAAATAATGTACTTACTCATACGCTGAGTTGCCGAGGGCCGGTATCTAACCCTGAACCTTGAGTTTCCTAAACTGGATGCTCTAACGATTAAGCTAAACCGACCCTAAGCAACCTAGGCAACCATACACGATAATATTTCTGAGGTGGCAAGAAATCAGCTCTTTAAAATTTCAGCATATGCATTCGGGATTTTTTTCAAACCATCGATCGGAACGGAATATTTATATTTTTCATTTTAGAGTGGATTAGATTCTGATGGTGACTCATAAAATGTCATAAATCTGTTAACATGACTTTTAAAACTTACCTAGGTATATAATCTAAGATTAAATCCGTGACAGAAGGGTGCAGTTTTTTCTCACAATGGTCAGTACGTTTTTCCTTTTTCGAAAAGGTTTTTCATTGGTCGATGAGATAAGCTGTTAATGAAATTAGTAAAGGACAATATTACCTTTAGGCACCCTTTTTGATCTCGATTAAGAAAGGACATGTTTTTCATTTACACTGTCAATATCCGGTTGTTTGTTAACAGACGATTTTTAGATTTTTTTCTAAATCGTCTGTTAAAGCAACTGGATATTGACGATATAAATGAAAAACATGTCCTTTCTTAATCAAGATCAAAAAAGGGTGCCTAAAGGTCATATAAGTAAGTAAAGTCTCGGGGCGGCCTAAAGTCGGTATCAGCCAGTCAGCGAGGGAGTCTATACCCTTTTCAATAGCGCTAGACCAAGGAGATTGTTTTTTTAGCATCTGAGGTGGAGCACCACACCTACCATCTGCTCCTTACTTTACCGCACAGATCCCTGTGCTACTCATACGCTGAGTTGGCGAGGACCGGTATCGAACTAGGAACCTTGTGGTTTCTAGCCGAACACTCTACCGACTGAGCTAACCCGGCCCTAATATGGTCCCTAGTAAAGATTCCGAGTTGACTCCCCCCTCCCGAAAAAAAAAACAATAAAAACAATTTGCATCCTACCACACCTTTATTCTAGCCAATCATAACTGTGCACATAAAAAATACAAACAATTATCTAACTCATCTGTTTTCCTTGAGATTCTGTCAACAATCATAAGATAACTTTACCGCACAGATCCCTGTGCTACTCATACGCTGAGTTGGCGAGGACCGGTATCGAACTCGAAACCTTGTGGTTTCTAGACCGACACTCTACCGACTGAGCTAAATTATCACAAATAAAAAAATATTAAAAAACAAAGAAATGTAAATAAATTATTACGACACCAAAGCTAAACAAAATCCGAAATAATAATACCAAAAATTATGAGAGTGTGAGATAAAAACTGGCAGTGAAGTTTCCTTTAATGATGCATTTTTGTAGATGTATTTCGTGTATCAATAAGAATAAGTTAAGACAAAGATATATACAAGGTGTGTCAAAACGTATCGATATTTTTTGTACTTTTTGACACACCTGGTATTCTAAAATCAAATAACGTTCCATTCCTTGTTCATTTCTATCTTGGTAAATACAGCTTCAAACCCGATACTTTTATGACACAACTTGTATTCTGAAAAAAAAAAATAACGTTCCATTTATTACGAACCATCCTTTAGGCTTCAAGCAAGAGCGCTTGTCCAGCGGAAATCCTTGGTAAAGAATCCTTTGGTTGTTCCTTGGTGCTCCTCAGTATTGCAAGTCCTTCGTCAACGATTGCAAATGGACAGCTCTCAGTATCAGTGCTTAAGTAGTCAACCAGCCACGCATTATGGCTGTTGATTGGCGGAAGAATAAACCACACGAGATCGTCCAGTCTATGAATTTAGGTGGTGTATTGTAGCACATCTTATATATCGAAATATTCCAAACCCATTCAATGTTCATTTCTATCTTGCTAAATACAGCTTCAATCTCGATACTTTTATGACACCCTTTACTTCATGGATGTTATTCAGATCTTAGTTAGGATTGCACTTATTGATGAGTTCCGACATCAGGAATCAACAGGAGCTGATCCAAATGATCAATAAATGCCCAAATTAGTTTACTCGAAAACGAGAACATAGATTCTGAGCACGTTACAATATGCAGAACTTATTCAATAACCTTGCCCAACGGGCTTCGGCGCTAGAAGTGTTCAGATAGTTGGTAGGTTTGATAAATCCTTGCTTCTTCTGCTTTTGTGTACACATCTGTCATACAATGGATAACGTCGTCTTTTCTTGTTCGCCCGAGTACACGTATACAAATTAACAGGTGCGTAGAAATGTACTTTTATTTCCAAATTAAAATCGGAAATTGCTGTCTGCGTTTCTGTCTACGGAAATGAACGCTTAGGCTGTCGGGCTCCAAAGTGTCGATCACCCCAGAAGAGAAATAGGTTGTCATTAAAGTTGCGACCGAGCTAAGAGGATATTGATTGCCTGGTAGCTACACTTAAGCTCCGCTCTTCATTTTTCGTTAAGAATGTCATTTAAATGCGAGTCTTGGTACAAGATTCGATTAAATCCATTCTCACGAATCATGTAGTCGATACCTTTCGCTGTTTGTTTGTTGTTTGTTTATTGATTTTAAAGGCATATCAACCCGTCTGGGGTTATGTCATGCCTAACGGTTTGGAAGTTATTTATATCGTGTATTTATATTTATACATTTTAGTAATTGGTTTTAACAATGTGTTAGCATTATTGGGGATTATGTTGTATGGTATTGATTTGTTTCATGTCTATATTCTATGGTATAATTCGATTTCCCTCGAAAAAGAGAGAATATCCTCCATGTTGACATTTTCAAACAGATTTTTCATATTGTTTGCTTTAAAATAACGGTTTCTGATGTGAATAAAAACCCTGCATTCCATGAATAAGTGTTTAACTGTCAAATGTGTTTGACATGTTTCACATTGTGGTTGTTGTCCTTGTTTAAGTATATTGGAGTGTGTTAGTCTTTGCGTAGCATCGACTTGTTGAGCAATTACAACAACCGTGAGACGTGTGGTCTAATGGTTAGAGTCGTAGGAAATGGACTCGTCGACCTGAGTTCAATTCCTGGGCGAAGCTGTTTGAATTTCACATGGCGCTTGGGAAAAGGCATGAATCCAGTTCTCCCTCAAGCTATAGTCAAATAGCAGGACAGACTGGGCTCTTTAACCATGGCTAGGTAACCAGTCTAGGAGAAGGAAGACTCTAAATTCAAACCTGTCAAATTCCGTTTAAGAAATTGACCATGTGTCGCGTCGTGCTCGTGCGGAGGGGTTGGTAAATATATACAATAACCTGCTCTTCATTTTTTTCAATTCATTACACTGTTCTCCCGAGCGTCCTCGTTTTGTCATCCACACTGAGCCGCCACTGCATCCAAAAGTAATTCGTTTGAATCGAGGAAATTTTAAGAAAGAAAAGAAAAGAAAAAGAAAATCAATGAATATATTTTCTTTTAGTGAGTTCAAAAATGCATAAATTGTCGGGTGGCCTAAAGTCGGTATCAGCCAATCAGTGAGGGAGTCTATCCCATTTCACTAGCGCTATACGAAGGAGATTGGTTTTTGCGTCTGAGGGGGGCACACACCTATCATCAGCTCCTTACTTTACCACACAATTCCCTGTGCTACTCATACGCTGAGTTGGCGAGGTCAGGTACCGAACTAGGAACCTTGTGGTTTCTAACCGAACGCTCTACCAACTGAGCTAACCCGGCCCCTATGTATAATTATCATCAATTTTCAATTCGATTTTATTTATTTTAGATTGATTGATCTTAATGGCATGTTAAACCATATATATATTTACCAACCCCTCCACACGAGTAGGATGTGACACAAGGTCAATTTCTTAAGCGGAGTTCAACAGGTTTGAATTCAGAGTTTTCCTTCTCCTAGACTAGTGACCTAACCAATGTTAAAGAGCCCAGTCTTTCCCACTATTTACTCATAGCTGGAGGGAGAGTAGTTGAATGCATAACTTTCCCAAGGGTATTAGCGCTATGTGAAATGTAAACAGCCTTGTGTAGGATTTGAACTCTGGTCGAAAAGTCCATTTCTTATGGCTCTAACAATTATACACGCACCTCCATAGAATGCAGAGCTTTCGTTCTGACCAGACAAAACTTTTTCAACGCGAATGATACCATTTATTAACAAAAATATCTATTTATCATTATGATCATAAACGTGATCACCGTACAAAGTAGTAAAGTAAAGTTGGCGGAAAGGCCTATTGTCGGTATCCGCCGGGCAACGAAGGAGTCTATCCTCTTTTCGCTAGACCAGGGAGATTTTTCCTGAGGTGGAGCTCCTCACTGTATCTCACAGATCAGATAACACAGCAAGTGCTACTCATGCGCTGAGTTGGCAGCGACCAGTATCGAGCCAGGAACCTTGCGTTTCAAAGATGGCGCGCAAAATTATTCCCGAATAACTTATTACAAAAAAATATCTCAAACGGCTTCACAAAAAATATGTACATAAAAGCGTACGATGCGCGAAACTTCCTAACCTCTGTATATGAAATAATCCCAGACGGGTTGACATGCCGTTAAATCATAAGATTAAAATCGTCATATTCAGGGTAAGAAAGCTTGACCTGTCTTTTTGTATGTATGTGTGTATTTATACGTGCGTGTGTGTGTTAATTCTTATTATAATGGAGATTGGTGTGTTTTTCTGTCTTAACCGAAACTATATTACCACTCAAGTCACAATTCCCATGATTTTATTTTTATCTAAACCGCAATTATTAATAAAATTGTTTTCATATTATTAATACTGTTGAACATATATACATTCTGATAATATGCAATTGTATTTACATATACAACAAAATAGCAGTTTACAGAGTGAACGGGAAGGCTAATTTGCATAATGATATTAAAAAGTTTGATTTTAATAAATATGTGCTTAGTATTATTGATTTCTAATTATTTTATCCTAATGAATATGAGCTAAAATCATTTCAATAAATCTTAAAATAAATCCATTAACAAGAAGAAATAACTGTAGTTTTATTCTTTACTTCCTATTTAACTAAATTGTTGAATTAAGAAAATTCAGCAATGAAAGACGGGAATCATGGAAGAGTATGTTTCAGTTGTTCTATTTTTCGATTATATCCCCACCCTTTTCAAATCTTTTTATCTTCATTCTTATTTAGTTTTATTAGCCTTTCTAATTGAATATATTTTATTAAATTTAAAATTAATACTTGCATCAGAAGGATACATATATTTGCTAGTATTATTAATATAATGGCACGTTTCAGGTTTAGTAAACTATTCGTTGTTTGGTATTCGTTAGTTAACTAATCTATCTCCCAATTCACATCTGAACAGCCATGGTTAAGGAAGGTAAACAGCTATGAAGAGCCTAGTATAGATAGATAAGAAGAGGGTTTATATTAATAGAGGTATATCAATAGACCTGAGAAGTTGAACGTATATAATATTGGGATGCTCAGATTTATTGAAAGATAATCTGAAAAAGATTGTATCCGAAGCGTGTCAAACAATTTAGAACTGACAAAGAGACAATAACAAGTAACATCTCATTGCAATTATTATCATCTCCACCACTAACACCACCGCCATCATCATCATCATGGTTTGCTCATTTCTATACAAGAAAAAGGCCGCTAGGTGGCTCTCGGGCCGAATCGGCAAAACCTTTCGCTTTAAGGAGCATATTTGATTAGAACGTAATTACGGTTTGGATGATATTAGAGATGATGGCTTCTCTGTGAGCCGGGGTGTCGGATCTGACCGCAAGGAGGCTATATCAATCTATTTTATATCCTCCTCATTGGATCCGGTTCGCAATTTGATTAGTCGGGTTAAGGCAGTGTTACTTCTTTATTTACCTATTGCAGTGTGAAGGGCTGAAACACCTTCCAGACAAGAAAGGTTGTCTCTCATTGCTCTGTCCCACCCATGCCTTCTCCCACCCATTCGCGTCTTTTAACCACCTCTTCGTCCTAATTCGGCTGTAATTTGCTAACTAAGATTTGAAAATATAATCGGAATAAATACATATTGCGTCGACGTCGAACATACTTCAATCAGTTTTTAAAATAAAGTGAAATACATTGACAATGATGAAGATTAACAAAAAGGGTGTTCTGTCTTGTGGTTAGGATATTTTTTTAGATACAATTGACAAATGATTGGGGTTCGGGCCTGGGTATTAAAAAAAAGCATCTTGAATGCTGATTTTTAAGTTCGTTTAACTGAATTTCACGATTTGGCAATTTTAATGAATGCCTGTAAAAAATGTTTCAATTTGCTTTATTATATCACTTCTTGTGAGTTTTACACACCAGCGTTGGTTAGTGGTCTTTCTCTTGAGTCTGAGTGACAATAAGTCACAACAGGTCTCCAGGACTCTTCTGAGTATTCTATCCAATCTTAACAATGCTGTTGTTTGAATGGTTTTGATTTTCCCTCTGGATTCTAATTCCTCAAATCTCATCTCCACACCCTTGCGGGACCGTTCCAAGAGCACCAACTACAATTGGTACCGCCTTCACTCTCATGTTTCGCATTTTTTTTAGCAGCATGCCACAAGAACGCAGCTATACGGCCACATTCCCCCTGTTACACAAACCATCCGAGTAAGGTGAACACTGCTGTAGAAGTAAGGATGAGCTAATAAGCGACGTCCTTCTGTGGAAACCAGCACATGAACATACTAGTGCGGGCCATCCAGCAAAGACCTACATAGACCAGTTATGTACAAATACAGCATGCTCGGTCAATGAATGATAGGGATGGTTGGCGAGAGATTTTCATGGATATCCGCGCTGCTGGCGCCGCATGATCATGATGATGAAAGTATTTGTCTATTTCTCTGAATGTTCAATTGGACACATGGCCTAGTGGATAAGGTAGTTAGGTTAAGACAGTTCTAAGGGACAATTATCTCTGGATTCCAGGTTCAATCCTGAGTGGCGGCAGTAACATAGAAAAATAATTAACACAACTCCTACCCCAGCTATGGTTAGCGGAATGAGAACAGGATACCCCCGTGGAATAAATAAAGGGTTAGGTTCAAAGTTCCGAGTTAGCTCCCTACTACGACAAGAAGGTTCCCGACTACGACAAGAAAGTTCCCGAGCCCGAAAAGAAGGTTCCCGAGTCCGAGATGAAATACCCGAAGAAGGCCGGAGGGCATATCGGCCGAAACATTGTACAAATAACAATAAAGATGGGGAGAATAGTCCGAATAACGCAGATAATACTGAAAGTATTAGTCTATTTTCTCTCTGTATAAGAGAATTTTTTGATAACTGGCAGAGTGACAATTACGATTATAACCGTTTCACATTATGCGGGTCTACTTCCGGTCTGATGTCACTTTTTGATGACCCACAAGTACCAGTGACTTGTGAATGCTTAGTATGAATAAGATCATTTCTTAAATGATTGATGCAAGACAATTTTCATATCCTTTATTTCTCTATTCAGGTTTGTGCTAGATTTATTTAAGTAAAAAAAAAAGACGATCAAAAGAAATGTTAGATTCTGCGAAACAGCACCCTTCATCTTCTTCCTCCTCCTCCTCCTCCTCCTCCTACTACTACTACTACTACTACTACTACTACTACTACGAAGACGTCAACGATTACTGTTGCTACGAATGCTGCTCGAGAATATCTAGATTTCAACGTTGTTAAAATCAGCTAGAATACTTAGAAAAGTCTTTTAGACAAAATGAGACAAGGTGTCATTCAGACTTAAGTAAAAAACAATATATATATATATATATATATATATATGTGTGTGTGTGTGTGTGTGTGAAAAGAATGACTTACCGGTAAAAATATTGGGTTGGTCTCAAATTTTGGTTTGCACAAGTTTTACTCGGATATGTCAGCGTTATAACAAATATAAAGTGCTAAATATGTAAGTAGACCGGATTTATTATTATAGTGTGTACAGAAATAACCTACTATATATATATATATATATATATATATATATATATATATATATGTGTGTGTGTGTGTGTGTGTGTGCTGTAATAGGATAGCAAATAAGTAAATATCCAACAAAATTTGAGGAAAAGTTACGGAAAATGAGAATAACAAACACAATAACATTCAATTAATATTTCGGCTCTGTTGGTCTTAGAGACTTCATCAGAATGAATTTTATTGTTTTAAAACAGAACCATATATAAACGATGAAAAGGTAAAAGAAGGAGGCGAGGGAGGGAGATAGAGAGAGTGAGGTAAAAAAAACAACAACTTTCCCTCCTTTTGTCATACCAACGTTAAAGGGCCCAGTATTTCTTACTATTCACTCATAACTGGAGTGAAAATAGTTGAATACATAACTTTCACAAGGGTATTAGCGTTGTGTGGAATGCAAAGATCGTTGTCTAAGGTTCGAACTCGGGTCACTGTATCCATTTATCTACGACAATAACCATAATACAATACACCTCTTGTATTTTTAAGGAATTAAATGCCAGTTGCATTACATCATAATCCAATTATCATTCCTTGACTTAGAATATTTACTCTATCATAATACTAGAAGTGGCTACTCGGCGTCGCCTGGGTAGAGAGGGATTTTTTAAAAGTTAGTCCTGCACATCCATTATTACTGAATTGTAAATTGGATCCTCGTAGGATGCCTCATTAAAATCCCTACTCAAAAAAGATTTTGCATTGATCCAGTTATTCTGATAAGAAATGTTAATGTGTATTATTGGAAATATTAAATGCAAAAAAATATTCCATGCTGTTATCATTTACATTCTATTTTTCAATTATCTTCACGAATATAAATCAAATCTTCATTATTTTTGTTAAAAAACCAAGCCCTGGTGATATTTAATGTGTATATGTATTTACTTTGTCGTCAATTGTTTTATTTTCGAAGTTTCCTCCGGACATAGATTCACACAACAGCTCTTTATATATGTACAGAAGATAAGGTA
>CM042153.1:83504617-83507117 GCA_023376005.1 Doryteuthis pealeii
AAACTCAGACAAGTATATGCAGGAGATATATTTCGCCGTGCATTGAGCTCGGCTTCATCAGTCGTTTATTTGATCATTAAAGCATCATACATATGTTTTATAGAAGAGAAAGTGGAAGTAGAGGTGTGGATTCGGGGTGAGGTCAGGTGGGTGGGATAGCGTTTGTGAGGATCTGATTGGTCAAAAGGAAATCTTTTGTGGATGGGGAGCGAGAAAAGATCAAAAGTGAGGAGAGAGTTGGAAAGGATATACAAAGTAAGGTGGTTAAGTGCAGAGGGAGAGAAACAAGTTAGGGGAGAAAATAGGTCAACTTTCTTGGGAAGAAATTTGATCCATTGAAGCAGAAACACATCTACTTTGGTTATTCATTTCTACTGATTAAGGGATATAATTAATTAATTAAACAAAAATCAAATGATTTGCGATAATTATAGCATGGCTGCTGCTGCTAATATAAAAAAAATCGCTACCTGCTGCCTGTATTGATTCAAAATGTGCCTGTAGTGATTCAAAAAGGCCGCACGGCGCCGCCTGCTGATAATTTGAAATAGACAAATTCGTGCCCTAATCGTTTCAGCTCGGAATTTCTCACGTATTCCCGGTCCAATCTTAGAAATATTTATTTGATTTGAAAGAAAAGAAAAGAATCTTTCTAAATATGTAATTTGTATGTGGTTTTACCCATTGAATTATTTTTTTACTGCTAATTGAATAACAATAATAAACGAAAATATTTAACGATTAATAACTCATCTTTTTTTATTATTAATAGAATAGAATATAATAAAATATATCCATTTTTAATCAGTATAACTCAAACCTTTTTTGAGAAAATCTATTCATGAAATAAACATTATTAAAATAATACGCTACAAATAGGGTAATGTTTACAACTGAATTTACATTTTTCGTATGTACAAAAGACTTAAAGAAAAAACAAAACAAAAAATAACAAAACAAAAAATAACAAAACAAAACAAAAAAACACTATTATAAACCAAAGAAGAAAAATTGTAATACGGACAATTGTAAGTATTTAATTCTTAGCATTTTATTGTAACATTTTAATACGGTAAAAAAGGAATTAAACTAAACATTTCTACTGTGGAAATCACAGGCAAGAAAACTCGCTTACAAATATAAAATAAACGAATATTATAATACACTAATTCTAGCTTTGTTTATCGTCAAATCTTTAATAAAGTTTAGGAATGCATTTAAAAAAAAATATCTTAAATGTAAACAAAAAAAAATCTAAAATAAACAAACATTCTACTATACAAATTTTCGGCGATTTAAAAAAAATTGATAAATCATTTTCCTCATATTTTCTCTATTATTCCTGTTTTCTTCTTACTCACTCTCTGGTGTTCCTAATTTTCTTAGTCCTGTCGTGGACCGGGTACGTTTGCTAGTATATATATAAAACCCTAATAAGACCTCATGTGTAATATTATCCACCAACTTGGGATCCATTGTCTAGACATGGACATTTCTTGGCTGGTTGGTTGGGTGGTACGGCATGTCAACCCTTGTTGGGTTATCTTATCCGAAGACATTTTGTTTTCTTAATTCTTGATGGGTATTCAACATTATTTTATTCAAACTTATTTTTTTAAATACATTTTTAAAACTCATTTTTTCTATTTAATCCATAGATTGGTTGGTTGGTTGGTTGGATTTTACGGCATGTCAACCCTTGTCGGGTTATTTTATGCCAAAGAAGTTTTGTTTTATTCAATCTTGATGGGTATTCAACATTGTTTTAAAACTCATCTTTTCTATTTAGCCCATATATGAGACCCTAACAGGTACTACCACTCCGGTCAGAGTGGACCTGGGAGCAATGGTGATAAAGAGGTACTCCACGCTCCCCAGAGCTCCAACACTGGAACTTCACCATTAGATGCAGCTTAACGTCATACCCCAGCCATAGATGGGACTCTAATTGGCACTACGACTCCGGGTTAGAGTGGACCTAGGAATAATGGTTATGAAGGGGTACTCCACACTTCCCAGAATTCCAGAATTGGAACTTCATTAGATGCAGTTAAACGTCATACCCAGGACACCATAGAAATCTTTATGTAAAATTAAGATTTGAGGGTGTTAAGTATCTGGCCGCCATCCTTGGCCAGTTGTAAAGAACCCAAAGTAAATAAGTAAGCAAGTCCCGGGTTATAGAATCCTTTGGTAAGTGAATAAGTCCTGTGATATAGAATCCTTTGGTAAGTGATAAGTCCTGTATATAGAATCCTTTGGTAAGTGAATAAGTCCTGTGGTATAGAATCCTTTGGTAAGTCAATAAGTCGTGTGGTATAGAATCCTTTGGTCCGTCGTCCAAGAAGATCCAAGTAGTAATGAGCTAAAGATTAGAATCAGCAAGTATAAATAATAATATCAGCAGCAGAACACTGCCAGTGATTGGACAATAGATTGGTCACATGTTTATCGGCGAGTCTATAAGTAGAAGTGGGCCTTTGTCACACGCCTTATATCT
>CM042153.1:83512117-83532117 GCA_023376005.1 Doryteuthis pealeii
TTTAATACAATATTTTATTACATTAAAACTTGAATACTTGCACCCGGAGGGTGCATTTATTTGCTAGTTAATATAATAATATTTTCTTCCTGCAATATTATTTACTGATGTTTTATTTATCTATCCATCTATAAAGGACAGTTGGTGTGTATGTATGTCCGGAGGAAACTACGAAAATAAAACAATTGCTTTTTGAGCAAAAATAATGAAGATTGATTCATATTTGTGAAGATAAATAAAAAGAAAATAGAATTTAAATAGTAACAGCATGGATTTAAAAACATTAATATTTTAAATAAAAAAAAAAGTAAAAAGTAAAGTCGCCGGGGCGGTCTAATGTTGGTATCAGCCATACAGCGAGGGAGTCTATCCCCTTTTCAGTGGCGCTAGACCAACTTATATACTCCAAGCTGAACAATATCTTTTATCATCATAGAAATTCAAGACTGACGTACAATTAAAAAAAATAATAATAAAACATAATACTAAAAAAGCATTTACGTACACTGTAAAAGTAAGTAAAGTAAAGTCATCGGGGCGGCCTAAAGTCGGTATCAGCAAGTCAGCGAGAGAGTCTATCCCCTTTTCAGTGGCGCTAGAACAAGGAGATTGTTTTTGCGTCTGAGGTGGAGCGCCAAACCTACCATCAGCTCCTTACTTTACCGCACAGATCCCTGTGCTACTCATACGCTAAGTTGGTGAGGGCCGGTATCGAACTAGGAACCTTGTGGTTTCTAACCGAACGCTCTACCGACATCAATTTTTCATTTTACAGTGTCTGTGCATTTTTTTTCCTGACGCCTCAGCAGGATTGATCAGCGCAAGGTATTTTAACGGGGCATCCTATGAGATTTAGTAATAATAGATATGCGAGACTAACTTTTTGCCCCCCCCCCTACGCAGGCGAGACCGGGTAGCCACTTCTAGTTATAAATGATTATTAACAAATTTGTTTGATTTTCACGAGGTGCCACACAATTCCATCCTTATGACAGACTAGCGTATCTCCCTAATATATTGCCAAGTTAGTCACTCGAAATATTTCTATTCTCGGGAATTCCATGTCTACTGTCTTATCTTTATTGTATCCGTATATTTTACAAAGTTAACCTTTGTACGTACAAGACGAGTAGATATACGAGCACACAGCGCCAGAGACTCGGCTCGTTTATGATTGCTAACGTATTCCTTTCACTTTACTGTGTCTTTCTATTTTGCTCTTGTCTCGGATCATACAAAACTTACTAAGTATCTACCATCCCGTTTGAAACACGCCGACTATAGATTAATTCCAAAGATAGTCTCACAAGTCGAAGATATTTCGACAGCAACTTATACTTACCCAGCCTTCGGGCCCTGTGTCCAGTGACCTCAGCCCCCGGACCGGTAAGATACATATCAGCATGTTCCCAGGGAGCCGTCCCGCAGTCAGAACTTGCCCCCTTTATATTACAGAATTTGTAACTCCCCACCGGGGAGGTCCAGTGAGCTTCGGCCGCTGGATCAGATTCAGTAAAATAATAGCGTCGATCCCAGGGGGCTATCCTCCCAGGCAATACCTGCCCCCTTGACTTAAAGGGGCAGGGCTGGGTTTATTGCCCAGTGCCTTTGGGGGAATTCCAATGGGATCAACGCAATTTTTCCACCTGCCACCCATGAGTCTCGGCTTGTGGGTGGTCCCACGTTAATAGGGCCTTGTGCCTAACCCGTACAAGTAGAGTACGAGGTAAATAATCAGTACTTGCCCCCTCGTTTTAAAGGGGCAGGACTGGGTTTATTGCCCAGTTCCTGGGACTCCTCAAAAGAGGAATGCTGAAGGAATACATACATTTTTTACACAAACTCCAGCATGAGTTTCGGGTTGTTGGTGGCACCCCACAATTATCGGACTTTGTGTTCATCTAACATCGTGGGATATCAGAAGATACATAGTTTCAGAAGATTTTGCAAGTGGATTCTGATATCACTCCGTATTCTGACCTTGTACCAGAATAAGCTAATATAGGTATCTATTTTCTACCCCTGTTGGTTAATTGCGTTCGAACCTTGGGGAAAACGATCGAATTTCATTCTAATGCAGATATTCTTGGAGGATAGCGGAACAAGATCTTCCTAATTATATGGCTATTTTCCAGCACTAAACAGGTTATTCTCGCTGCACGTATGGGGAAATAGTAGGGGAGACTGGCTCTTTAATGATGGTATGGCAACCAGTCTAGGAGAAGGACACTTCAACTTGTTAAAATCCGTTTAAGAAATTGACCTTGTGTCACATCCGACTCATGCGGAGGGGTTAGTATATATATTATATATATATATATATATATATATATATATATATATATATATATATATATAATCCAAAAGTCCAGAGAAGAAATCTTCCTTACGACACAAGAGTTTTATTTAAAAAACCTGTCGCAGTTTGAGCGCTCAATAATGTGTGCTCTTAAAGTTAGAGTCACAGAGCAAATATATAAGTAAAGAAATAACAAAAGACTTAGAGGATTAGCATTATAGTCTATTTCAGGGAGCTTAGACAAAGTGTCTAACTCTCCCGACTCATCAGATGCAAATGATGAATTCTTTATTACTTTAAAGGTATTTGAAAACAGATTTTTATTTTTTTTTCATTTTTAAAAATTTTATAGTCCTGTGATATGAATTCCAAACGAACGCCTTGATGTTGCAAAAAAAGAATTTTATGTTGTAGTTTAAAATATGAAGCACTTCCGCCACAAAAATCTCGGTCAACATTCAATGTATCTCTTAATGTATCTCCTGTTAGACTGATCGATCGGATTTCAATCCCGGCTGTAAGTAGCTTACAAATGTCTAGCCACACTGAAGAGACTTGATAATTCGAAACACGTGTGTGGATGACTATATATATATATATATATATATATATATATATATATATACATTTTTTGTGGAGTTGATTCTTAAGAGATTTTCTAACAAGTACTACCACACCGTGTCAAAATGGATTTGCTGGCAATGAAGTGGTACTCCAACTTCGCAGATCTTCAGAACTGGAGCCTCACCACCAATACGGTTTAGTGTCATAACCTAAAGGGGTGCTGGGGAGAGAAAGCATGTTTAATAACTATTATAAAAGAAAAAACTAGTAACGTGGCAGATATGTCCCAGTCACATGGATCTCCATTTTCTTACATGAAGTTCCGCGCACGTCTGCTGTTGTTTTACGTGTTCCGTAAACACCTCATCACCTTTGCTGATCCTATTGTCTCAGCAGTGGAGTTAAGCAGAGGGCGATTTGCTGGACCCTGCTCTTGTATTTTCCATCGAATGGAAAGATGTTTCCTTATGGTTCAAGAATTCACACTTAGGCACCTTCTTTTTCGCGTGATTGCAAGACATTTTCGCGTCGGAAATATGGACACGTCTAGGAACTTTCATAGTCGATTTCACACGTGCCACGATCCGCACTCGGCCGTGTCCTTTTTTTGACGTGCGTTCCTATCATCTGACGTGGAATGGAAAAAGCAGAGTTTTGTTTTTTGTTTTCTTCTTTATTTTTGATTTACATGTTTCCAGTTTACCATTCCTCTGTTGCGGGCAATGGGTGAATTATCATTCGACCGAAAATGTCGTGGCCGCAATGGACAGTTTGCTGTGTGACGAAGATGTTGAGGATCTAAATGAATAAATAACTACACGATATAAAAATGTTTGGCACTGCTCATCTGAATAAATGGTATATTTCATATTTACAATCAGGTGTAAATCTGTCTATTTTCTGTCTTACACTTGATTATATAAATTTGGGTAGGCCAATTTTTCTACAGTTTTTAAGTATGTATAATAAAAAAGAATATATATAATATATATAATATATATATATATATATATATATATATATATAAAATATACCAACTTATTGGTAAATCCACGCGGTGAGAAAAAAACCAGCAAATAGTTTGATTGTAAAAAATATACTACCAAACATCAACCAGGAAGAAAAAAAAATTTTGGAAAAAAAAAAGACCAAGATAATCGTACCAACAAAAAATAATCTATTATTACAATATTTTGTCCAAAAGAAAAAACAATTTATATGCATATATATATGTAAGATATATATATATCATACAAAACCGCCAGGAGACTAAAGCTAATAAGTAAAAAGTGCTCAATACCTAAGTAGAGCAAATAATAAAGATAAATCCAATGAGTCAGACGAACCTACTAAAAGTTTCGCTTAATGCTTTTCGGGCTAACATCTGACTCTTAGCCCTGAAGAGCATTAAGCGAATCTTTTAGTAGGTTCGTCTGACTCATTAGATTTATCTTTATATATGTATATATAAACTACTACTACTACTACTACTACTACTACTATTACCTATCTCCTAGCTTTCTTTCTCATTTCACCTTCATATATGAATGAATAGTTGGATATGTGTATATACATAGTCTATGAAAATGATATCTATCTATCTATCTATCTATCCATTTATCTATCTATAGAAGTAAATGAGGAAATTAATCCGACAGTATGTGGAGAAATTTTTTAAAAGAAAACAAACACAGTATGTCATGAACGATGGGAACTCTTTATGTCGATACTTTATCGAAAATTTGTATGAGTAAAAGATGAAAGATGTTCAGTGTATGTTGAATGTTTAATAAAAGGTTATTTGCCGTTATTTACTTGGGTTTATAGATGAAAGCCGATGGCGCGATCATTGCATGTGAAAGTGAAAATTAATGATCAGAAACCGTCGCATGTCGAACGTGAATTGTCCACGAGTAAATGTTTAAAAAAGTTTATGACGTATTTCATATGAATATCAATGTGTAGAAATGAGAAAAATGTTAATTGATAAAATGTTCAACATACATATACACACACACACACATATATATATATATATACAAACAATATATCTGCACACACACACACACACACACACACACACACACATATATATATATATATATATATATATATATATAATATATATATATATGCATACATACATATACATACGCATGCATAGACATATTATGTTGTGTTGTTATTGTTATGGCCAGGGTTTGTAATCATCGGCTTTCATCTATATATACTTAAGTATCGACATAAAGATTTTCCATCGTTCATGAGATCCTGTGTTTGTTTTCTTTAAACATTTTCTCTCTATCTATTTATCTATAACTACATGATATAAAATGTTTGGCACTGCTTATCTGAATAAATTGTATTTTTCATATTTACAATCAGGTGCAAATCTGTCTATTTCTCTGTCTTAAACTTGGGTAGTGCAAATTTTCCACAGTTTTTAAGTACGTATATATATATATATATATATATATATATATACAAAGATTTATACACACACGCGCAACCACACATTCATAAACACATAAAACATGCACAATGCTTTTTTCGATACAAACACTTACACATTCTAATACTCACACCGCAAAAAAAAAGAATATTTGACGTCATATTTCAAACCGTTCATTTTTTCAGCGTTTTTTTTTCTCATACTTAACATTTTAAACAGACCGATAAACAAGGACTATTACTCGCCTTTCTCCTTATTCTAAGATAAAAAAAAAATTATCACCTTCCACATACCAACAAAAGCCCTGAAGATGATCTAATTAATAGATCGAAACACTTCAGCGTCGTCCAATAAACTCACCACTTAACTCATTTAAACCTGTGTTTTTTCAATTTTTTTATTATACTACATACCGTCGGATTCATTTCCTTTTATTCACACACACACACACACACACACGCACACACACATATATATATATATATATATATATATATATATATATAAAATACTACTACTAATACTACTATCTATCTATCTATTCATTCCTAGCTTTCTTTCTCATTTCACCTTCATATATGAATGAATAGTTGGAAATGTGTATATACATAGTCTATGAAAATTATATCTATCTATCTATCTATCTATCTATCCCTTGCTTTCTTTCTCATTTCACATTCATATATGAATGGATGGAGATTGATGTATATAAGTAAGTAAAGTCGTCGGGATGGTCTAAAGTTGGTATCAGCCAGACAGCGAGGAAGTCTATCTCCTTTTCACTAGCGAGATTGTTTTGGCGTTTGAGGTGGACGGCCACACCTACCATCGGCTCCTTACTTTACGACACATATCCCTCTGCTACTCATACGCTGAGTTGGCGAGGGCCAATATCGAACCAGGAAGGTTGTGCAGTCGGTAGAGCGTCCGCCTTTGAGTATATACAGAGTACGAAAATAATATCTATCTATCTCTCTCTCACTCACTCTCTCTCGCTCTCTCTCTCTCTCTCTCTCTCTATCTCTCTATATATATATATATATATATATATATATATATATATATATATAGTAATCTGTTCATATGCATGGATCTATCTCAGTATGTTCCTATCTATCTATATCCATCTATATGTTCTTCTGCATCTATCTATCTATCTGCTTTCTAAGGCTGGATATGTCAATCCTGGGAAATCTCATCAGGGACAATCCATACAAACTCCAGTAACAAGCAATGTGTCTTGTGCAATCTGTAACAAAGTGTGTAAGTCAGCTTCTGGTCTTAAGATACATATGATGGTGCATAAGCATAACATTTTATCATCTGATCCATCTGATACAATGGAAGGACGTCCTTCCAATGTCATATTTTCATCAAGCTTTCTGGATCTGTAGCGGGTTTGAAGAGTCATTTGAGGGCTCATGAAAGGAAAGGTTCTGGTGGTGGGGTTATAGATAGGATTGTGAGGGACGGCAATGATCTGTAAAGATTATGCTATTGCTATCTCTATCTATCTATCTATCTCTCTATATATATATATATATATATATATTAATGTGTTTTTTTTAAAAGTTGGGCGTTATTACGAAGCATCTAAAAATAAATGAATGAACTCGATGTTATGGAGTATTGGATTCACTTATTTTTTAAAAATTATTTTTATCATAAATGTTCGGGTTCGTTAGATACCCTTTATCAAATGACTGTTGTTCCTGTTCAACGGATCTTTTGTCTCTGTTGTTATTGACAGCGGCAGCGTCTGTAAAAAAATTATAATAACGGAGTATTCCGATGTCAGCGTTCAGTTCCTTCACGTGAGTTTGTAATTTTAGAATCCATTTAGTTTCTACTTGTTTTCGAGATTATATATATATATATATATATATATATATATATATATATATATATATATATATATATATATTATATTCATCTATCTATGCATATGCATATATCTATCTCAGTCTGTTCGTATCAACCTATTAGATAATAACTAGTGTAGTACTCGTAAAGAATCACGGAATATATTTCATTTGTATTTTTCTATTGAATTTTTTCAAAAGTATGAATTAGTTGCGGAGCGGAGATCGAGTGTTCGTCAAATCTAAAAATAGAAAGAAGATCTACGTGAGTCATAATAATAACCCCCGCCCCCCCAAAAAAAACCCTATTTTCTGTATATTTCCACTAAAAGCTAATGGGCCTGAAAATCAGCTATTTACCGTGTTGGTCGGTATCAGCCCAGCAATCGAAGAATACTGAACTTATATACTCCAAGCTGAACAATATCTTTTATCATCATAGAAATTCAAGACTGACCTACAATTAAAAAAATGAAAAATAATAAAAAAATAATACTAAAAAAGCATTTACGTACACTGTAAAAGTAAGTAAAGTCATCGGGGCGGCCTAAAGTCGGTATCAGCAAGTCAGCGAGGGAGTCTATCCCATTTTCAATAGCGCTAGACCAAGGAGATTGTTTTGTCGTCTGGGGTGAAGCGCCACACCTACCATCAGCTCCTTACTTTACCGCACAGATCCCTGTGCTACTCATACGCTGAGTTGGCGAGGACCGGAATCGAACTAGGAACCTTGTGGTTTCTAGCCGAACGCTCTACCGACTGAGCTAACCCGGCCCTTACATGTACAAAAATTAATACTATGAGTGTTATTAAGTGTTATTATGTGGGATTGTACTTTTGATTATTTGGTGAGTGTTGCTAATTTCTTTTCTTAAACCCCATTATATGAGGTTTTCTTTCTTTCTTGTGGGTTGTCCTTGACTTGCAACACTCCGCTTTGACGCTTACTTATGGTAGACGGGCAGTCGGAGTGCCCCCTACGATCAATCGGCTGTTCACGCGAAGCCCTAGCACCTATTGGTAAACCCCAAACCCTTTTTATCATATATGTGCTAGAATGCGGTGGCTGAGGGTCTTATGTCCTAGGTATGACGTTAAACTTTGATGGAGAAGCTCCAATTCTGGAGCACTTGGGAACATGGAGTGTATTTTCATCACCATTACTCCCAGGTCCAGCCCGACCCAGAGTGGTAGTACCTGTTAGGGTACCATCTATGGGTTAGATAGAAGAAAATAAATTAGCAAACATCTGTTAAAAAAATTAGTTAAACTTTTTTTTTATTCATGAATAGAACAAAACATGTGTCAAATTGGACACATAGCGTAGTGGATAAAGGCGTTGTGTTAAGACAGTTCTAAGTGACAGTTATCTCTAGGCTGCAGGTTCAATCCTAGTCAAGGGCAATAGTAACATAGAATAATAATTAACACCTGTACCCAGCTATGGTTAGCAGAATGAGAACAGGATACCCCCGTGGATTGCATAAAGGGTTAGGTTCAAAGTTCCGTGATGGCTCCCGATTATGATAAGAAGGTTCCCGAGTTCTAAAAAAGGTTCCCGAGTTCTAGAAGGTTTTCCGAGACCGACAAGAAATACATGAAGAAGGCCGGAGGGCGCATTGGCCGAAACGTTGTACAGATAACAATAAAGATGAGGACAATAGTGTGTATAATCCAAATAATACTAATTATCAATCTTCATCTAAAAAAAATCAGAGAAATAAAACAAAACATCTTCGGCATAAAATGACCCAACAGGGAGTGACATGCCGTAATCCCACCCCCACCACCAACACCACACACAAAAAAGAAGAAAAAAAGAAAAAAGAAAAAAGAAATCAAGAATATATGCAAGTCTCAGACGCTGCCTACTGGATCTACCCCTGGGTGCCAATCAATATGTACATTTTAGTGAGTACATATGCGTGTTGGTAAATGTGGGGAGATTACTAGGCGGACATACACATGCTCGCATGCGCGTGTGTTTGTTAGTTAGCGCATGAGCAGAACGTTCAATGATTTAATTATAGCTGGATATCATTAATAATTGAGTCATTCATAAATCTGTTAATTCATCAGCTGACCAGTCACGTGAACGTATAAACGTACAAGTGATGAGTAACAAACGCGCAGTATTTAATTAATCGCATTTATTGTTATTAATTTTTACCTTTATTCATTACATTCCTTTCCTTCTTTCTTTCTTTTTTCTTTCTTTCTTTTGTTCTTTCTTTCTTTCTTTCTTTCTTTCTTTCTCCTTTTTATTTTCTTTCTTTCTCTTTTTCTTTCCTTCTTTTCATATTTTTCTTCTTTAATACATTTTCCTTCTTTGTTCATTAATTAATTTTATTCATAATTTCAAGTTATTCATTAATTACTATTTTCTTTCCATTCTATAGTTTATTCTCTTTCTTTTTTTTTCTTTCTTCTTTCTTTCTTTCTTTCTTTCTTTCTTTCTTTCTTTCTTTCTCCTTTTTTTTCTTTCTTTTAATTCATTTTCCTTCTTTGTTCATTAATTAATTTTATTCATAATTTCAAGTTATTCATTAATTACTATTTTCTTTCCATTCTATAGTTTATTCTCTTTCTTTTTTTCTTTCTTTCTTTCTTCTTTCTTTCTCCTTTTATTTTCTTTCTTTAATACATTTTCCTTCTTTGTTCCATTATTCATTAATTAATTTTCTTTCCATTCTATAGTTATTCTCTTTCTTTCTTTCTGCCTTATTTCTCTCACTTTTTCTTTTACCATTTAAATTTTTTCGTTTGTACCTTATTGATATCTTTTATTTTGTTTTCTTTCTAAAACTTTAGAAAAACATTCCATCTGATTTTCTTTTTTCTTTTATTTGAATTTTATTCTTTTTCTCTTTTAAAATTTCTTTCATTCTTTTTTTATGTTTTGTTTATTTGTTAATTAGTTTATAATGTTAAGTTATCTAGTCATTAATTATTTCTTTCTAATCGACTGTTATGTTGTTCTCCTCTAGCCACAATCTCCTAGTCTCTATTGCAATTCTCCAGTTCATGCCTGATTATTTTTAGTGTTCAGGGAGCATTGGGCAGCTACCATAATCTCCTTATTTTGATGGTCGGAGCAGATCATCATGATACAAGTTATTCTCTTCCATGATTCAAGTGGGTTCCAGTCATCCATTCTATCCGTCATCACGTATATGAATGAAGAAGTATCCAAGCTTTTAAATGAGACGTAGTGTGTGTCAATACCTCCAGCCTACGGAGAAAAATAACCAAATATAAGTATGTCAAATTTATCCCAAGCACCCCGTAGTTTCAGTTCTTTCTTTCTTTCTTTCTTTCTTTCTGTTTCGTTTTATTTCCTTTACTTCTTTCTATTTTTCTTTCCTTCTTTCTTCACTTTTCCTTCATTAATAGCTTTTCCTTTTTTGTTTATGAATTGATTTAATTGAGGCGCGCAGTGTAATGGTTAGAGTCGTAGGAAATGGACTCGTCGATGCGAGTTCAATTCATGGACGAAGCTGTTTGCATTTCACATAGCGCTAATACACTTGGGAAAGATATGAATCCAATTCTGCCTCCAGCCATGGATAAATAACAGGGCAGACTGGGGTCTATAACCATGGCTAAATCAGCCTGGGAGAAGGAAAACTCTGAATTCAAACCTGCTAAATTCCATTTAAAAATTGACCTTGTGTCCCATCTTGCTCGTGCGGAGGGGTTGGTAAGCATATTTATAATTTTAAGTTATTCAGTAATTCATTCTTTTTGTTATAAAGTTTGATTTCTTTCTTTCTTTCTTTCTTTCTTTCTTTCTTTCTTCTGTTTTTCTACTTATTGTTTCTTTTACTTTTTGTTTCCTTTTTTAATATTTTCATTCTTTGTATAGTAAATACATATTCTTTGTAAAGTTGTTAAATGCCATCCTTGGCCAGTTGAAAAGGGCTTAAAAGAAAGTCCTATGTTATGGAATCCTTTGGTGAGCGTATAAGTCCTATCCTACGTATTGGTAAAGGTCCAGTGATTCAATCCTATGTCCATTGTCAAAGAATGCCTCAGTAATTATGACCAGTAAGGTCGGTTTAAGTATTATATCAACCTCAGAGTACTTGCCAGTGATTGGCCAAGAGTTAGATCACATAATTCTGGTCTAGTCTATAAGTAGGAGCGGGCATTCATCACATACCTTATTTCCAGAATTTCTCAACAAATATCTTTTTTGTTTATTAATTAAGTTATTCATTCATTCATTCTTTCTTTCTTCAATTCTACTTTCTCTCTAAATTTTTTTTCTCTCCAAACTTTTTACTGTAATTTGAAAACCCTACCACTGTTTCCGTTTAGAGAATAAGAAAAGATTTACATTTTCCTCAATAAACTTTGGTTGGTTGGTTAGATTTTACGGCATTTTATTAGTTGGGTTATTTTATGCCGAAGACGTTTTTTTATTCATTCGTGATGAGTATTCAATTTTTTAAAACCCATTTTTAAAAACTCATTTTTCTATTTATCCCATAGATGAAACCTTAACAGGTACTTCCACTCCGGGTCAGAGTAAACCTGGGAGTAATGGCGATGTAGGGATACGCCACATTCTCCAGAGCTCCAAGAACTGGAACTTCACTATTAGATAATGTTTAACATCATACCCAGAACACTAAAATCCTCAGCCATCGCCCTCTTGCACATACATGATAAAAAGTATAGGGGTTTACCGTAATGGCAATAAGGCTGAGACAATCATATAGGTGCTAGGGCTTGACATAACCAACCGATTAATCGGAGGGTGCCTCTCAGACCGCCCATCTAGCCTAAATACCAAAGTGGAGTGTTGCATGTCATGGAGTGCCCAGGATTCCGGTCATAAGCTTCACATGTCGCCTCCCACAGTCTACAGGTTGCCTCTTTGTAGGATCTTACCCCTATGTAGAGGTGCAGTCGGTTTATTCTACTGTAATACGGATATTATATCACAGCAGTTACGCAACATTATATAAGTAATTTAAGATGGCGGAGTGGCCCCATTGGACCGATCTTACCCTATGCAGAGGTGCAGTCAGTGTATTCTAAAACCCAGACGACAGGGTTGGCTTTCCCATTGTCACTGTTCTTGTACAAGTAGGCTTTGGCAATAAATAACCCAAGAAGGTTTAATATGCCATTCATTTTATATATAATATAATATTTTTTATAAGATTAAAATTCTACGAGGGAGAGTAAACAATTATTCGCACTTTCCTCATAACATATCTTTATTATTATCACACTGCGTGTTTGTAGTTGGCATAGTCTCGATCACGTGATCGAAGTTTGCGTCTGATCGTGCCATTTTGCCTGCTGTCCTTACAGTGTAAACATGTCCGCTTCACGAGCAGTATGCGAAAGGGAAGTGACCCGATTTCTCTAGTCGGAAGAAGTGTAAGGGGCTGATATTCATCATCGGCGGCTTTTAGCACAAGACAGTGCACTACCGCATACAATACGAAGACAGTACACTACCGCGTACCGTGGTTTAAAAGAACAGTCAACAGAATTAACGATGCAGGGATACATGCTCTCGTTCGAAGGTGGAACATTGCTATTGAGAGAAACTGTGATTATGTGTAGAAGTAGGGATGTGATACACAGAGGACCAGCTTCATTTTGATGCATGATACATGTTCCTGTGTTGGTAATTATACCTGTCCTAAACAAAATGGCATTACTTTTTGACACGCCTATGTGGAGAAGTAAAAGATGTGATCCACAGAGGACCAGCTTCATTTCAATGTATGAACATGTTCCTGTGTTGGTAATTATACCTGTCCTAAACAAAATGGCATTACTTTTTGACACGCCTATGTGGAGAAGTAAAGATGTGATCCACAGAGGACCAGCTTCATTTCGATGTATGATACATGTTCCTGTGTTGGTAATTATACCTGTCCTAAACAAAATGGCATTACCTTTTGATTCCCCTATGTGGAGAAGTATGGATGTGATCCACAGAGGACCAGCTTCATTTCGATGTATGATACATGTTCCTGTGTTGGTAATTATACCTGTCCTAAACAAAATGGCATTACTTTTTTTTTTAACTTCCCTTCGTACTTTACTTACAAGCTAACAGATGTTATGCGACCAAAATGGCGATGTCGGCGGTGATTATCAAATTGACATTGAGCACACGTCACGTGAACCCCCGTACAAAGTGATAATAACCATAAACAATAGTTAACAGTTAGAAATTGTGTCACGGTGTCATAGCTAAAGGCTGATAAAGAAATTAATGTCATAATGATATTCTAAGCGAGTGGAATGGAAATGGAGTCAGAATGAAGTCGTTATTATTATTATTATTATTATTATTATTATTATTATTATTATTATTTTCTTTTTTTTTTTAACTTGATGGACACAGAACACGTCATGTCAAAACTCGAAACTTAGATGCCAAAAACGATACGAAATCTCGGCGTTCAAAACAAAAAACAAATTCTCTTTTGGCTCTAACCTCGTTCTGGCTATAACCAACTGATGTCCCCTGCCAACATATTAGGATTTACAACTTTCTTTGCTCGGGAGTTGTCAATGGGAATCTAATAATTCAGGATTTTTTTTTGTTGGTATGGTGGTGGGGGAGGGAGAAGGTCTTTCTTTTCTCTCGTTATTTCATTTGCCTTCTTAACCATCATTCAATCTGTACAAAATCCAAACACTTTTTCCCATTTGTTGTTGTTGTTGTTGTTGTTGTTGTTGTTGTTGGTGGTGGTGGTGGGTTGTCGTCGTCGTAGTGGAGAGAAGTTCTCAATCTCGGATGTTAGATTTTTTGTTGGAAATATTGATAATCTTAATTATTATCTCTACCTACGTCGTCGCATATCTTAATAGAATGATAGTATATAGAATGCAATGGATCAAATAATAATAAAATAATAATAATAATAATAATAATAATAAAGGACAAACTACATCAAAGCGAAAATTGATAAGACCCAACAAAATAGTAAATGTAGACTTTGCGGGAATAGAGAAGAGACTATAAACCATATACTCTGCGAATGTAGCAAACTAGCACAACGAGAAAACAAAACTAGACACGACTGGGTTGGGAAGGTGATCCACTGGGAATTATGCAAAACATTTAATTTTGACCATACAACAAAATGGTATATGCATAAAGCAGAATCTGTTCTTGAGAACGAAACGCATAAAATTCTCTGGAACTTTGAAATAAAAACGGATCACCTTATCCCAGAAAGAAGACCAGACCTAATGTTGATAAACAAAAAAGAAAGAACTTGTCAACTGGTGGATTTTGCAGTGCCAGCAGATGACAGGGTGAAGCTAAAGGAAAATGAAAAAATGGACAAATATCTAGACCTTGCCAGAGAACTGAAAAAGTTATGGAATATGAAAGTGAAAGTGATACCAATTGTAGTTGGTGCACTTGGAACAGTCCCAAAAGGATTAGGAAAGGGTTTGGAAAATTTGGAAATCAGAGGAAGGATTGAAACTATTCAGAACACTGCACTGCTGCAATCTGCCAGAATACTTCGAAGAGTCCTAGAGACCTGAGGAGACTTGCTGTCACTCAGACTCCAATGAAAGGCCATCAGCTAACACTGATGTGAAAACTCAAAAGGAGTAAATAATAATAATAATAATAATAATAATAATAATAATAATAATAATAATAATTTCTAGAGCAAGATATGGGAAAAGAAAGAACACTGTAGGAAGGCAGAATGGATAAATAAAATGAAAAAAGGAACTGCAAGGACTCAAAGAAGGACCCGAAGTAAAAATACATCTGGAATCGCTAAGAGCAACACTAAAGAAATTACTAAAGTGGAAAACACCGGGCCATGATGGAATACATGGGTACTGGTTTTAAAAAATCACATCCATCCATGACAGAAAGGCCAGACAGTTGAAAAAATGTCTCGAAGAAGCAAACATACCGGAATGGATGACAAAACGCAAAACTACCTTGTTCCAGAAAGAATCCAAAAAACGAACCACCCCCAGCAACTATAGGCCAATAACGTTTCTACCTATGATGTGGAAAATCTTAACCACACAAATAAAAATAAAATAAATCTACTCACTTAATTGCCGTGGATTATTTCCAGAAGAACAGAAAAGATGCCGTGAGGGAACAAGAGGAACAAATGACCTACTCTTTATAGATCAGCACATTCTTAAAGAGGCTGAAGAGAGGCGAAAAAAATTAGCGATGGCATGGGTTTGATTGCAGAAAGGCGTATGACATGGTTCCACAAACATGGATCCTTGAATGCTTGAAGATGTACAAAATATCGGACAAAGTAATAAAATATATCCTAATGCCATGAAAAATTGGAAAGTTGAATTAACAGCAGGACAGACCTTAGCGGATGAGAAAATTCAAAGAGGCATATTCCAGGGTGGACTCCCTCTCCCCATTACAATTTCTTATAGCAATGATGCCTCTTAATTTTATACTTAGAAAATGAACAGGTGGTTACAAAATTACCAAATCAGAGGAAAAAAAAATCACCTTATGTACATGGATGACATCAACATTTTTGCCAAAAATGAAAAAGAGCTAGAAACACTTGTACAAAGAATTAGAATATACAGTCAGGACATAGGGATGGAATTCGACATAGACAAGTGTGTAATGATAGTTATAAAAAGAGGGAAAAAAGAAATAACGGAAGGAATAGAATTACAGAATAAGGAAGAAATAAGGAGAAAAGAAAAATTATAAATACTTGGGAGTATTGGAGGCGGAAACCATTAAATAAGGAGAAATAAAAGAAATAGTAAGGAAAGATTACCTCAGGAAATGAGAGACCTCCTAGAAACTAAACTCTCCAGCAGAAATCTCATCGAGGGTATAAACACATGGGCTGTTCCTCTTGTAAGATACACTGGACCATTCTTAAAATGGACAAGAGAGGAACTCCGACAGATGGACCAAAAGACAAGGAAGCTTATGACAATGCACAAGGAATTTACACCCGAGAGACGACACAGACAGACTATATCAAGAAAAGAAGGAGGAAGAGGTCTCGCCAGCATTGAAGATTGTGTAGATTCGACAATTCGAGCACTCGATGAATACACAAAAAAGAGCAAAGAAAGACTAATAGCAGCAGCCAGAATAAAAAACAAACAATTGCAACATATGGACGAGCACAAATATAAAAAAAAAAAGAAAGCAGAAATGGGAAGAAAAACAACTACATGGACACTTCAAGCGAAACACAGAGAGATCGCACATCAGAAGACATGGACATGGCTAAGAAAGGGAAACCTGAAGAGAGAAAACAGGATCTCTTATAATTGCAGCACAAGACAATGCCACAAGGATAAATCATATAAAAGCAAAGATAGATTAGACACAACAAAAATAGATAAGACACAATCACCTTCTTCTTCTTCTTCTTCTTTTCTTCTTCTTCTTCTTCTTCTTCTTCTTCTTTTCTTCTTCTTCTTTATATATTTACTTCGTCATTAATTGTTTTATTTTCAAAGTTTCCTCCGGATATACAGATTCACACAACTGTCCTTTATATATGCATAGATTTATTTTCTTCTATTGTTGCACTGCTACTAAGCTGGGTAGTTCGTCTCCTCACTGTATAGATTTGTGTTGATTTTTTTCTGATTTTTGTTCTAGTCTGTGACTACTTGGGGCTTCTTGTTGCTTCTCATCTTTGTTCGTTGTTTCATTATTTTAGTAACGAACAAACGATTTAAAAATTTAAAGACAATTTGATCTACGTAGTTCCTTCATGTACAAACAATTATTTCTATTTCCTGAATGAATGAATTTCGCTGGATTTCGCTGTAAATGTCGATCATTCACAAATTTATTTCAAAGTTATAATAATTGTTATTGTACTAAAGAATATATATTTGAAAACAATCGTAGTGATTAAAATTCGAGAATCCAAAATTTCAGGTTGACGAGTTCGGATTCAACGCGGAATGGGTTTTTTTAAAAATTTGCTCATGATTCGGCCTGATTCCAAAATGGCATGATATATCGGGCCACAGCATTTAGGAGTAAAGTTGAAAAACATGACTCACTAACACACTGACATCCGTATTTATTATCAGAGATGTCTTCCTTGTTTCCATCATCATCATCATCATCATCATCATCATCATCATGTGCTTCTTTTTATTTCTGATGTCTTTATTTCTTTTATTTATGCATGCATATGTTCTCAGAGTGCGTATTTGAAGGCTAGAGACTGAATACGAAAATATAATTGAAAACTGGATTTTTTCCGGAAACTTTTACACAAACCAATATACAAGATGTGTCAAAAAGTATTGAGATTTTTTGTCCTTTTTGACACACCCTGCATTCTGAAAAAAAATAACGTTCCATTCATTATTTTTTTTCAGAATACAATGTGTGGCAAAAAAGTACCAAGTTGAAAGCTGTATTTAGCAAGATAGAAATGAAGAATGAATGGAACGTTATTTTCATTCAGAATACAAGGTGTGTCAAAAAGTACAAAAAATCTCGATACTTTTTCGACACACCTTGTATGAAAAATATGTATTGTCTATTTTTTCCCTTTCACCTTTTCTTTATACTTTCTTCAATTTAGGATTCACTTTCTTTTTTTGTTCATTCTTTTCCATAATTATCATTCTTCTATTCTCTCCTTCCTCCCTTCACTCCTTCCTTCCTCCTCTCCTTCCTTTTTTCATTCTTTCCTTCCTTTCTTTTCACTCCTTCTCTTCTTTCTTTCATCCTTCTTTCCCTATTTTTCTTTATTGATTTTCAACATCCTTTCTTTTTTTCTGATTCATTCCTCATAATCATGTCTTCTTGAAATTTCCAATTCTTTCTTTATTCTTTTATGAAACATGTTCTAAATTCCAAGGATGGAACTTTATTTTCGCTAAAAATGGCAAACGAAAACAACCTAAATAGCAAAATGACAAAAATACCAATTACGATGACAATATCCACAAGAAGAATCTTTCTGGTGCTAATAAAAATCACGGTGACAATAATAAGGACAATATAATTAACAAAAACAATACAACAAATAATGACAACAATAAACCAGAGCCACTAATATTACAAAATCAGAAATACAAATAATAATAATAATAATAATAATAATAATAATAATAATAATAATAATAATATAAACAAAAGAAATAGAATGGAAATCAAAATTAAGACATTTGATATTTGCCTTGTCTTTGAAAGCAATCAAAATATGGCTCCTTTTCTTTGGTTGCGATTTCTCCAACTGCCACCAAGCGGAAGAATGGGGAATTATGCGAGTTTTAGAGCCTCGCCAATTTTTATAGCTTTTAATTAATCATGTCTCTCGTCCGCTTTCGGCTTATTTCTGAATTTCCTTCGGAAATATAGCGAGTAAAATCAAAACGAAAAGAAAAAAGCAAACCAAAAAAACAAAACAAAAACAAAAAAAACAACAAAAACAAAAAGACAACAAAACAAAAAAAAAAAAAATAAACAATGGAAGGTAATAAATAAATTCATTTCACACTCTTGGAATTGAAAGTTATAGTCAACATATTTGCCAAAGAAAAATAAAGTGTATGAAAATTTGTAAAAAATATGGGCGAATATATATATTAGTAGGTTTTATGATAATTGAAAAATAGCAAAAATCAAGTAGCATGTAATAAAAAGAAAACATTCAAATTTTAATTTTGACATCGCGTTGTTTGAGGGAATATTTTGAGAACCATGATTTGGATTAAATACTAAACAAACACATACACATACACATTTTATATATATATATATATATATATATATATATATATATATATTAACAATGGAAAGGAGTAACCTACTCGAGTTTCATCGATTGATTCTTCAGGGTTACTTTAAATTAATCGAGTTTATAAACATGCCCGTTGGAATGGGACTTAACTTTAGTAGAGGAACTACTACTAAAGTTAAGTCCCATTCCAACGGGCATGTTTATAACACCTAAGATTAATCGAAAACTCGATTAATTTAAAGTAACCCTGAAGAATCAATCGATGAAACTCGAGTAGGTTACTCCTTTCCATTGTTAAAATAAATTTATGCTCTACATTGTATTGAGCACTTTGTATTTGTTTTTTCTCAACCTTAACCTCTGGATATTGTGCGCTTCCAACGATCGTTCTTATACCCACCGGTAAGTTAATATATATATATATATATATATATATATATATATATATATATATTATATATATACGAAGTATGTCATATATATATAAGTTAATATATATATATATATATATATATATATATATATATATATATGTATATATATATACGAAGTATGTCAGAAAAGTTCCGGAAATGATCACATTTTCGATCGTTCTTATACGGTAAATATCGATATACCCACCGGTAAGTTAATATATATATATATATATAATATATATATATATATATATATATATACGAAGTATGTCAGAAAAGTTCCGGAAATGATGATCATATAAGTAATATATATTATATATATATATATATACGAAGTATGTCAGAAAAGTTCCGGAAATGATCATATTTTTCGATTTGAGGGGTACCGTCCACTGCGAGTCCTTGCCACAGGGCCAGACAATCAACCAGCATGTTTACAAAGAAATACTGCGGCGTTTGCTTCGTTCAGTGCGCGACAAGAGGCGAGAGATGTGACAGAAAAACTCGTGGGTGCTTCACCACGACAACGCACCTGCCCACACTGCCCTGAGTATCCGAGAGTTCCTGTCCGAGAAAGAACATCACTGTGCTCGAGCAACTTTTCTACTCACCCTACCTGGCTCCATGTGATTTTTTCCTCTTCTCCGAGCTCAAGGGGTCATCAAGGAAACC
>CM042153.1:83537117-83542117 GCA_023376005.1 Doryteuthis pealeii
TATATATGTATATATATATATATATATATATATATAATGGAAAAGGTGACTTACTGGTGAATATGGTCACGATGCTTAGGTGGTGCAGAATTCAGGGGAGTAAGTCAGCGATATAACAAATATAAAGTGCTCAATACGTAAATTTATTATAAAATAGGTACAAGCGATAACCTACTTGGTTTCACCATAAGGATCTTTAGGGTTAAATCCACTGAATTAATCGAGATATCGATTAATTGCAGTCGATTACATGTGTGTGTTCATTGCATTAATGTTCATTGCATTAATGCAATGAACACACACGTGTAATCGACTGCAATTAATCGGTATCTCGATTAATTCAGTGGATTTAACCCTAAAGATCCTTATGGTGAAACTCAAGTAGGTTATCGCTTGTACCTATTTTATAATATATATATATATATATATATATATATATATATATTGTATTTATATATAAAGGGTGGCTTACCGGTGAATATGGGCACGATCGTTGGAGGTGCACAGGATCCAGGGGTTAAGTCCGTGATAAAACAAATACAAAGTGCTCAATACAAAGTAGAGCACATTTATTAAAGAAATGGATATAATAGAAACCTACTCGAGTTTCATCGTTATAATCATCAGGGTTAAAACCACTGAATTAATAGTTACCGATTAATTGCAGCTGATCACACGTATGTTCATTGAATAACGTAAAATCTTATTCAATGAACATACGTGTGATCAGCTGCAATTAATCAGTAACTCGATTAATTCAGTGGTTTTAACCCTGATGATTCTAACGATGAAACTCGAGTAGGTTTCTATTGTATCCATTTCTTTAATATATATATATATATATATATATATGATATGAACAAAAAGTGATAACACAAACAGGAATAATGTTGTTTATTCTCAACTAGTTTCGACCTTAGGTCATCGTCAGGAAAATATTTCTTGTTTGAAGAAATTGTTTTTTGAGAGTTTTTTTTTAAAGGGAGCATGGTAAAAAAATTATAGAAATTGAAATATTTTTTGAGGGTTTGGCATGCTATTACAATCCGGGTAGAGGAGTGTGTTAGTAGTAGCAAGTCAATCTGATCCGTGAAAAAAACGCTTTGAGGTGAGATCTTTTTGAATGCTCTTATATATGTGAGTAAGGGCTCTTTGAAATGTTGTGTATGACTATTTATGTACACAAATAAATGTATGTGTGTGTATACATATATGTGTGTGAGTGTGAGTTAGTGTGTGTATTTCGGTACTGAGTGCGTGACTTTTAGAATTTCAAATGGGTTAAGGAGAGGTTTGTTTGATGTGGGGCTGTCAATGTTTGTTTATTTAGGTGTTATTGACCCCCACCCTTTTTGTCACCTCGACTTATATATATATATATATATATATATATATATATATATATATATATATATATGAGGTTAAGTAAACTAACAAATGTGTTTATTCTTATATGGCTTTAGGCCGACAATTTTGGAGGATATGTGCTTAATTGAAGTCATACCTAATTTTGAAAATTAATTAGTTAATAATTAATGAATTTAGGCGGGCATATATGTTCAAATGTAAGGCTAAACAAATCGAGAAAATCTCAATCCCTGAATGTAAAAATATCTATCCCTGAATATAAAAAATATCTATCTATCTATCTATCTATCTATCTATCTATATATATATATATATATATATATATATATATATATATATATATCCAAATTGCTTAACATTATCTAAAATAATAACCAATTCCGCCCATAACCTTTTTTACTTTATATATAAAAACAAAACACAATAAATATTTAATCATTTATTAAATACAGAACTTAAAAATAATAATTAAAAATTAAAAATAATTAATCGTAAAATAAAAAATATATAAAAAATTCCTTTTCTATAATAACATATTCCGCCCATAACTTTTTTACTTTATATATAAAAACAAAATACAGTAAATATCTAATCATTTATGAAATACAGAACTTAAAAATAAAAATTTAAAAAAATAAAAACAATTAATCTTAAAAAATATCCTTTACTAAAAATCTTTTGAATTTCAACCGTCACATTTCTTAATACCCATCCCCTTCCGTTTAAATTGTTTCGTTTTGTTGCCAACATCTCAAAAATCCGCTACATTTGGATGACAAAAGGTATACATATGAGACATGACCGACATATATATGGCGCGAATACCCACGTTGGTGAATATTGTAACGTCTTTCGTTCCTTTTTTGCAGTATTAAGGTTTTTTGTTTTGTAAACTGATTTGACTTTCCTCTCCGACCCAAACAACTATGGGAGTGAATGAGCTCTGATGATGATTTTTGTAAAATCGAAATATTGATCAGTATCAGCTATGATTATATTATAAATTGTTTTCCTCTTTAACAGCATTGTGTGATGTTTTCATTCCACCTTTTCTCTCATATATTATATATATATATATATATATATATATATATATATATATATATATATATATATAATTAGTTGATTTTTTGTTATTAATATTGGAGAAATGATTATAAACTGCTCAATTATTTCTTTAAGAGCTGTATTTATTTATTCATTTATTTAAGTCACCAATACAAAGTTCGTCTTACCAATGGTTTCAGATGTTTATCCGTCATCTTTTTAAAAAAAAAGTCAACGTCTCTGATGACGGATAAACATCTGAAACCATTGGTAAGACGAACTTTGTATTGGTGACTTATATATATATATATATATATATATATATATACATGCATATATATATATTGTGGATTTCGGCAGTAAGGTGTTATTTAAAAAGATTTTGTTAAAGACCGTGGAATATTTTTTCTTGGTGATCTTAAAGATTATCATGAGCAAATTATGTATATTCAATTTACATACGAAGAAGTAATTACATAGGAAATATTTCGTGACAGTCTCTCAAATTTTCAAATGTAGAAGTTGAGTATATTGAAAAATCTTTCGCACAATGTAGTATTTTATCTCAGTTAGTATTATCTTCATTACTGTTGGTGAATGGTAAAATATCACACAGATTCTATTGCTGAAATATGAATTTAATTCCCCCTCGAAAATGTTATGTAATTTATATATTGATAGTCGTGCTAATATTTGTACCACAATTATCCTCTTGTAACACCCTCTGGTTAAAAATGAGCCCGTCCAAATTGTCCAAGATGAAATACAAAAATGTAAATCCTGATTATCAGGTGTTGCTTATCCACCAAATTCTTATTTCTTAAGAGTATGTTTACAAACCATTTTTAGCTCAGTTTGTATTACCTCATTAGTGTTGGTGAATAGTAAAATATCACACAGATTCGGATACACAAGTAAGTCCACTAGTAACGTTTTTAACTCATTACGCCATCAAATCGGTCTAGGAGCCAAATTTCTTAGCCATGACTCTACGGTAGGTGCCCTGTATTCTCTAAAATATAATTCCTATTGCTACTGTTAATTTTCTTGTCAATAAATCATTGTTTGTTGTCGTTGTTATATTGCGTCTGAACTTTGACCTCTGTTTTAGTGGTTCGTCTTCGACTGTTGCCATTATTGAGCTGTAGACGATGCAAGGAGACACACTGTTAATTTGATTTTATTTTGATTTGGTTGTCCAGAAAGATGGAAATTAATCTGCAAATTTTGGTGCTTAAATGGGTCGTCATCTAATGAGATATGAAAATGTTTGGAAAGAAGATAACAACAGCAAAAGCAATATAAGTCCATGATTAAAAAACGTCTGCATATGATAATGATAATCCTTTAAGGCAGTTCTACTTGGTTAAATAACTAGTACGGAATATTAGTGTTCTGCAAGTAACTCGAAATATTTACCGTCTTGTACTTTAACCATTTCTTCAGCTCCATTAGAAAGGGAAACAAGCAACCAAATTCCTCTATATAAAATTTGCATATATATATACATATATATATATATATATATATATATATATATATATACATATATTTTTTTTTTTTTGGTGTGGTACCAATTTTCTTGGTACAAGGTGATTCTAGGTGGGTCCTAATTCTCTACCCGTACTTTGTTGTAGAGTTCAGGTTCCGTATGAGAGCTCAATGTTTAATTATTGTAAACAGAGCAAAGTTATTTGGGAATAAAAAGGCCTTAAATACCATGGGTATCGTGATTATGGACCATTTCCACTCGAGAGCATGCTCAAGAGCTTCTTCAGATCACTGATATATTTTATTTCTAATAAAATATATCAGTGATCTGAAGAAGCTCTTGAGCATGCTCTCGAGTGGAAATGGTCCATAATCACGATACCCATGGTATTTAAGGCCTTTTATTCCCAAATATATATTATATAATATATATATATATATATATATATGTGTGTGTGTGTGTGTGTGTGTGTGTGTATTTGGGCAGCATTTTTTTTATACATGTAGAATTAAACAAAAGACACATATCCTGTTTAACAATTTTATTTTTTAATCTTTTCGAGTTTTCTGGCAAACTTTTTAATGTTAAAGTACTCAGGACTTGAAATTTGGTAGACTTATCCACGAATTCCATCCAAACATTAAAAAGTTGGCCAGAAAACTCGAAAAGATCAAAAATAAAATTGTTAAACAGGAGATGTGTCTTTTGTTTAATTCTATATATATATATATATATATACATATGCACATTTTATATAGATGAACATACTAGTTATTTAACCAAGTAGAACTGCCTTTATATATATATATATATATATATATATATATATATATATATATATATATATATATATATATATATATATATATATAGATAGATAAAAGGGTTTAAAACACACAATGTTGTTAAAAGGAATATATTTTCTATCATTTTCATTGCTAATATTAACAATATTTCGATTTATAAAAAAATCATCATCAGAGCATAATGATAATTAGGTCCATTTTTAGATGGAAATGTTTTTAATCCGGACTCTTCTGCTTCTCTCTCGATGAGTCTGGATTAAAAACATTTACATCTAAAAACAGACCTA
>CM042153.1:83547117-83559617 GCA_023376005.1 Doryteuthis pealeii
TGATTGAGCACTGTATTTTCTTTGTTTCATCACAAAAAAATTTTGTTTTTACATATACTTATATATTATATATATATATATATATATATATATATATATATTCGACTGATATGGTGGAATGTCAGTAAATACCTATTAGTAAAATTCGCAATACCTCTACAACGTAAATATTTTGCTCAGAAGGTTTTTTTATCTTAATATTTTTACATTGTCCTCTACTTCGCTGGAATCTTGGCCTACTACCACCAAAACCTTCTATCAAATTTGAAAAGGTAATAACGAACAAGGTTTTTGCCTTTGTGACTCATAGATAAATAGATTAAAAATTACTTTTTGTTCCATATTGATAGTCTTTGTGAATATTCATGTGAAGGTGTTATTGTTTTGTTTTTTTTTTTAAGGCAATCGCTTACAGAACAACTCTCCTTCCGAAAAACAAATTCCCCACCTCTAACGCTGTTCACTTTACGGTCATTTTTTTTAATACATATTATTTGTTTTATTTCTATCGGACAATGAATCAGGCGAAAATCAATGAATAATAAACAGATCAAAGACGGCTGTTCGTCCGTCTGGGTCTGGATGTTAAATATTGTAATCTCCACGGTTGGAATATGAGGGAGGAGAGAAGATGGGAGAGAGGGTTGGAGAAAAAAACAAACAAAAAACAAAGACAAAAAAACAAAAACAAATAAAAATGGCGGCAATGGCGAATTGAGGTGGGTGGGTGAATGTTTTCATCTTTTATTATTTTTTTAATTTTTTGTCGGTGGGGATGTATCAATTAATGTTGGTGCCTGTCCAGTAATTAACACGTTTAGGAGTGTTTTATTTAGAATGTTTCCACTTATTGGTTTAAGTAGTTTGTCTGTTGGTATGAGTCAATTGTTTATCGAACGGGAGTTGGTGTTGCACGTGTGTGTCTGTTGGCGTGTATATGGAAACACACACGCGACTGTCTCAGTGTGTTTCGTAACGGTATGTTTCGGGAAGCGCGTGGTGTAATGGTTAAAGTCATGGGAAATGAACTCGTCGCCTCGGGTTCAAATCCTGAACATGGAAATTGCATTTTCATTTAGCTCTAGTGCCCTTAGGAAAGGTATGAATCTTACTCTACTTCCAGCTATGGATAAATAGTAGGGCAGACTAGGATATTTAACCTTAGTTAGGCAACCGGTCAGGAGAAAGAAAACTCTGAATTCAAACCTGTTAAACTTCGCTTACTAAATTAACGTTGTATCACATCCTGCTCGTGCGGAGGGCTTGGTATATATATATATATATATATATATATATATATATATATATATATATATGGTGATTGCCGCTTCTTCACAGAATAAGGCCATTTCTACAAGTATTTCAGTTGTGAGTAGTTTTGAGTAGTTGTGAGCACGCAGATGGCCCACGGTTCCAGCTTGTTTTTATGTACCCTGTCACACATATGAAAGCCTCGGCATACAGGCCCTGCCATACAGGTCAGACTTCAACGTGGGAAATGTTTCCATGGTGTGTCATGTATTTCTTCAGGATGGAGGGCTCGAGTCACCTTACCCCAAACTTCTTACAGCTACCATCGGCCAGTCTTTCCATGATGATGTGTATCCAGCCCACTCTCTTTTATCAATTGGTCCTTATCGCGGAACGGACTTCGGCAAGGGCATCGATGTCGGCCCCATATAGAGATGCTCCCCTATCATGATACCAGTACGTAGTTAGGTGTTTCCCTATCTCTCAAGATTGGGAAGTGTCCAGACCTTCCAGGTGGCCATTCTTTGTCTTGTATTGTGTCGTAGTATTTTCTTGTTTTCAGCCCAGTTTGTTTTCAGTCCAGCTAATGTGGACATCCGTCGAAATGCTGGTTTCTGGCCAGCTTGATAGGTGAACCGGCATTTGTTTAGGTCACCTTTTCTGGACACTTCCCAAATGGCTGGGTGAACAGTATTAACCAGGGGCTGCTCATTCACCCACAACCTCGCAGAGGCATGTTGCTGTTCAATCAGCAATGTGGTGATGCTAAGTAGGTCACGAGTCACGCCGTATGTAGATTCACATCTGCGTGCTTCCAGTACGTCAGGCCTGCACAACTCATCATTCCTCCATCACTCTGGGACTTGTAGAAATATCTGCACATGTTTTGTTTTACATGATGTGCGCTTGTGCGACACGCACCGCATACTCTCCTTCCCCAAAGTCAAGTATCAGTGACAAGCCGAGGCAAGATGACTGGGAGACTTTGGGGAACGCAGGTAGATGATCTGACGAGATCTACGGGTCCACCACACCGGGGGAAAAAATCTAAGTTTTAACTTAAAATAAGTCCATAGGTTCCGTTTTCTATTAAAACGAAATGGTTTAGGGGCAAAATTTAAATGCCATTTGCCCAATAGTGTTAATACAATATTTAACATTTAAAATAAAAATAAGTTACTTAGCTTAAGAGTCGAGTTCAGATAAAATGGTCTCTCAGCGTCTACATTTTTATATTGACAACATTATTTTCCTATTTCTACGTGAGTAGGTAGGACCGGGATGGGGAAGGGGGCTATTAGTTCTAGGAAGTCATGCTAAATGACCAGACAAGATAAATGATACTGTACATTTTTTACCCCCTTTCTTACATGTTCCTGTAAACGAAATGGTTTAGGGGCAAAATTTAAATGCCATTTGCCCAATAGTGTTAATACAATATTCAACATTTAAAATAAAAATAAGTTACTTAGCTTAAGAGTCGATATATATATATATACATATATATATAACGGTATGTTTCTCTCTGCGTTCGTTTGTGTGGATTTGAGCTTGCATATGGGTTCAGTTGCAGGTGTGTATGCGTGTCTATACATGAACGGGTATGTATTTACCCAACCCCTTCACAATGGGCAGGATTTGACACAAGGTCTGATATGAGGAGCTGGCAGTAGGGGTGGTGGACACCCTCAGCAAAAAAAAAAGAATCTCCGTGGTCTAGCACTAGTGAAAAGGGGATAGACTTCCTCCCTGTCCGGCTGATACCGACAAAAGGCCACTCCGCCAACTTTACCCCCTACACCCGTGGCCCTACTCCCGCTACATCAGTGGTTCAGCCATGAAACAGAAAGCATATGAACAAATCAGATGGTATTCTCTCTCTCTCTCTCTCTCTCTCTCTATATATATATATATATATATATATATATATATATATGAATAAGTTGTTTTTTGAAGGCAGCGAAAAAATGCGTTCTATGTTGGAAAAACATATTTATTTATATCTTCTATTGTTTTTCTTTTGTTTTTTTTAAACATACTCAATATCCATCATCAGAGTAGTAAGAAGTTTTCATCCCATTCATTTTTGGTAAAAATCAACATTTGATATTAATACGTTGATGAACGCTGAAATTGAAATTTAAAAGATCGGCTAAGTTCGTGAATTTCCGTGTTGTTAAAAAATGATGATGGGATGAAAACTTCTTACTACTCTGATGATGGACTTTGTCCGAAAATATTAAGTATATTTAAAAAAACAAAACAAAAAAAAACAAAAAACAAAAGATATAAATAAATGGTTAGGGGTGGGGTTAGGGTTAGGGTTAGGGTTCTGTTTTTCCAACATACAACGCATTTTTTCGCTGCCTTCAAAAACAACTTATTCAATTACAAATAATGCTTCGAATACACTATAAAAACAAAACCTTTATTATATATATATAATATATATATATATATATATATATATATATTAATATATATATAAGGTGTGTCATAAAAGTATCAAGATTGAAGCTGTATTTACCAAGATAGAAATGAACAATGATCGGAACGTAAATTTTTTTTCAGAATACAAGCTGTGTCATAAAAGTGCCGAGAATGAAGCTGTATGTACCAAGATAGAAATAAACAATGAATGAAACGTTTTTTTTTTTTTAAAATACAAGGTGCGTCAAAAAGTACAAAAAATCTCGGTAGTTTTTTGACACACCTTGTATAAAATTTCCCATGAATTGCGAATTTCTTCTATGAAAAATGTTACGAAAGTAAACGAAGCGTTTTCATTCTTCACTAATAAAATATAAAAAGTGAGGCCTCCTGCACTGAATAGTAATATTGCTTCCATTGGTGCAAATAAATGTTTTTTTTTTTTTCATTCATTCCCAATCAGCTGCTTACTGAAGCATCTAACTAATCCCCTCCCCCTTTTTACCTGAGTTTTGTTTCTTTCCTTTCAACCAGTTTTTTTCAACTTTCGCTTTTACCTTCACCGAGAATCTTTTAACAATTCTTTTTTTGTCTAGTAGCTTTTCTGTTTTCTTTCTTGTGCAATGTTACAATGCGTTCATTGCACCATTTTGACTCCTCTAATGTACGAACGAAATTTTTGATGAAAAAATCCTATGCCCCTCTTTATATATGCTTAACCGTCCAAAATATTGGAGATTAGCTAGAATTGTTAATAAACTGTGCGTATTGAATTATTATTATTATTATTATTATTATTATTATTATTATTATTATTATTATTATTATTGGATCCTTTTGAGTTTTCACATCAGCATTAGCTGATGGTCTTTCACTGGAGTCTGAGTGACAGCAAGTCTCCTCAGGTCTCTTCTGAGTATTCTGGCAGATTGCAGCAGTGCAGTGTTCTGAATGGTTTCAACCCTTCCTCCGATTTCCAAACATTCCAGACCCTTTTCCAATCCTTTTGAGACTGTTCCAAGTGCACCAACTACAATTGGTATCACCTTCACTTTCATATTCCATAACTTTTTTTAGTTCTCTGGCAAGGTCCAGATATTTGTCTATTATTATTATTATTATTACTAGCAAATATATGCACCCTCCGGGTGCAAGTATTTAAGTTTTAATGTAATGAAATATCGTATTAAATTATAGACAGACAAAAAGATATGTAACAGAGTGGGGGTATAATAGAAAAATAGAAATGAAACTTACTCTTCCATCACTCCCGTCTTTCATTGCTGAATTTTACTTATTTAACAATTTAGTTGAATTAGGAAATAAAGAATAAAATGACAGTTATTTTTTCTTGTTAATGGATTTCATTTAAGATTCATTGAAGAGATTTTTGCTTATATTCATTAAAATAAAACCAAACAGTTAGAAATCAATAATACTAAACACATATTTAATAAAATCACATTTTTAATATCAATATGCAAATAAGCCTTCCTGTTCACACTGTAAACCGCTATTTTTTGTATATATAAATACAATAGCATGTTTTTAGTATGTAGATATGGACAACACTAATAAAAAGGTGAAGCAATTTTATTAATAATTGAGGTTTAAATATAAATAAAATCATGGAGAATGTGATGTAAATAACTATGTTAATTGTGACTCGATTAGTAATATAGTTTCGGTTACAGATAGAAAAACACACAATCTCCATTATAATAAGATTATTATTATTATTATAATTGTTTACTCCTTTTGAGTTTTTCACACCCGCGTTAGCTGATGGTCTTTCACTGGAGTTTTTTATTATCAGTTTTTCACATCAGCGTTAGGTGATGGCCTTTCAGTGGAGTCTGAGTGGCAACAAGTCTTATCAGGTCTCCAGGACTCTTCTGTGTATTCTGTCAGATTGCAGCAGTGCAATATGGATGGTCTCGATACTCCCTCTTTTTTCCAGATTTTCCAAACTTTTTTCCAAACTTTTTGGGACCGTTCCAAGTGCACCAACTAAAATTGGTATCACTTTGACTTTCATATTCCATAACTTTTTCAGTTCTCTGGCAAGGTCCAGGTATTTGTCCATTTTTTTCGTTTTCCTTCAGCTTCAACCTGTGATCTGCTGGAACTGCAAAATCCACCAGTTGACAAGTTCTTTCTTTTTTTTTAATCAACACTAGGTCTGGTCTTCTTGCTGGGATAAGGTGATCCGTTTTTATCTCAAAGTCCCAGAGAATTCTATTCGTTTCATTCTCAAGAACAGATTCTGGTTTATGCATATATCATTTTGTTGTATGGTCAAAATTTAATTTTTTGCATAATTCCCAGTGGATCACCTTTCCAACCCAGTCGTGCCTAATTTTGTTCTCCCGTTGTGCTAGTTTGCTACATTCGCATATTATTATTATTATTATTATTATTATTATTATTATTATTATTAGTTAGTAGTAGTAGTAGTAGTAGCAGCAGTAGCAGTAGTAGTAGTAGTATTTCACTCCATTCGAGTTTTTCACACCTGCTATAGCCGGTGGTTTACTGGAGGCTGAGCGACAGCAAGTCTCATCAGGTCTCCAGGACTTTTCTGAGCATTCCAGCTGATCTGTAGTCCAGATTCACACAAAGAGTTAGTACCTATTAAGGCCCCATCAGTATGTCAAATCTGGTAGAAATTTATTAATATTCAATACGTGAAACCATGTAACTGAAAAGAAATGATTCAATCAAATAGAATGAGTAATGTAGATAAGAACACTTAAAACCATTCAACTGTTTACAAATTATCTTAATTCAGACTTATTTCTTTACCAAGGATTATTATTATCCGTTAATTGTTATAACCATGTGCCAACACATGATATTATCATATAGAAATAGATAATTTAGACTATATCATTATGGGTAATTATGATTTTTTGTTTAGTAAATTAAGGTGTCCCAGAAAAAACAGAACCCACAAATTTTGTGATTTAAATTGTTAATTTTAACTAGGGGGTTTTAGGGTTAGGGTTACGGTTTAGGGTTAGGGTTGGGGTTGGGGTTAGGGTTATGGTTATGGGGGGTTAGGGTTAGGGTTCTGTTTTTCCGGGGTACCCTGTACAGGGTACCCTAGAAAACAGAACCCAAATTATTTATTTATTTCCCCATTAAACTAACCCTAAACCCTAAACCTCAACCCTAAACCCTAACCCTAACCCTAAATACCCCTAGTTAATATTAACAGTTTTATTACAAAATTTGTGGGTTCTGTTTTTTCTGAGACACCCTAATTTACTCAACAAAAATTCATAATTACCGGAAATCTTTCAGTCACCAGCTCTATTCAGCAGCTTCATGGGAGATTTTTGTTTCTTCACAAGGCATTCACCTTCCTTGTGAAACTGAATTTTGGATTCCTTGACTGTAATTATGAACTTTTCTTTAGTATATTAGGGTGTACCAGAAAAATAGAAGGCACAAATTTTGTAATAAAGTTGTTAATTTTAACTAGAGGGATTTATCGTTAGGGTTGGGGTTTAAGGTTAGGGTTGGGGTTGAGGTTAGGGTTAGGGTTTGGGTTAGGGTTAGAGTTAGGGTTAGGACTTGGGTTCTGTTTTTTTCTGGCTCACCCTGTACAAGGGGACCTAGAAAAAAACAGAACCCAAATAAATTATTAATTTTCCCATTAAACTAACCCTAAAGGGGTAGCATTTTTTTTGCTAGTCACTTTCAATGTCACATTCAGCTTTTTGATCATGGGACGTACATATTTGCTTTGAATATGTCCTAGGGAAAATTTATCGGTCCCCACTAAAGCCGTCTAACTCCTACCCTGTAACCTATCCTGTGTAATTCGTTTCTAAGAAAATATTGAAATGTGTTTACAGTTAGATAAAAATGGCGAGGGAAGAAAAAATACACTAGGACGCATGGATACGACTTTACTGCGTCCTTTTCGATTACTGTGCGTCAGGGACGCAGATGCGTACCTATCAGCATCTCTGTACATGTATTGGGACATTAACAAATCCATTCATTTCGCAGTTTTTTTTTCTCGTTTTTTTTTGTTTGTTTTTTTATATGGTAGTAAAAACAGTTTAAACATCGCATTTAATTAAGTTGTTTGGAAACTGAACCTCCGATGGAAGCAGGTCATTGGGGAATAATCTGCTGTAAACGAACATACCTAAGTGGTCAGAGAGTAATTCATCTTTACTTCAATTTGAAACCTAAGATAGAATCCCCATGTTCTTGTCCAAGAAACAAAATTAATTCCTTGAAGAACAGCCAATCAGACACCGAAAGAAGTTCAACATGTCAGCCGAGGAAGAACGGTGTACGGTCGGGGAAAAGGGCGGCGGATTTATTGAGTGGTCTAAACAAATGTCCAATCTGTCCACATAATGAGACGTCATAGAGAGCTGAGTGGCTTGGAAAAATCTCCTTCCTTTGCTTGAAGTGTCTCTCTTGAAATCATCGAAATTATTTGCAGCAGATGTTATTCTACTAACTCGATCATTTCGGCGCTCCATTTAATTCGAAGGGTTGCTGATCAAGTGAGAGCATCAAGAAAAGGCGACTAATCCGAAGATTTACACAATTTTGACCAACATTTAATAAATGTTAATGTTCATTTGAAATTCTGCTTCATTTCAGGCGGCAAACACAGTGGATTAGTTTGGTTTGTTTGTTTTACGGCATATCAACCTCAGTGGGTCACTTAATGCCGATAAAGTTTTGAAATAAATCAATTCTTAATGGATAATACAATTTTTTTTATAAATACATTTCTCTATTTAACCCATAGATGGGACCCTAACAGGTACTACCACTCCGGGTCAGAGTGGACCAGGGAGCAATGGTAATGAAGGAGTGCTCCACATTCCCCAAACCTCCAGAACTGGAACCTCACCATCAGATAGAGTTTAACGTCATTCCCAGGACATGTAGACCCGCAGCCACCGCCTTCTAGCACGCATACGATAAAAAGGGGTTTAGAGTTGGGAATATCATATAGGTGCTAGAGCTTGACATGTCCAGCCGATTGATCGGAGGGGGCCTCTCCGACCGACCGTCTAGCCCAAGATAGGGCTAAAGCGGAGTATTGCATGTCATGAACTGCTCATCCACCTGGGCTCTATCCTTAAGCATCATGGGTCGCCACCCACGGCCAACAGGTGGCCTCATCGGGGGAGTCTTACCCCTCTGCAGAGGTGCAGTCGGTGCATTCTAACGCCCCAGCCGACAGGGCGGCAGTGGATTAGTTCGTTTTTGCTATTGAATCTTATCATAATGGAGATTGTGTGTTTTCAGTCTGTAATCGAAAGTATATCACTACTCAAGTCACAATTCCCTTAGTTATTTACGTCACATTCTCCAGGATTTTATCTTTATTTATACCTCAAGTATTAATAAAGTTATTTGTCTGAATGTTTGAGATTTTGAGATGAGCTTGATAATTACTATTATCTGCGTTATTCGGACTATTGTCCTCAACTTCATTGTTATCTGTATAACTTTTCGGCCGATGTGCCCTCCGGCCTTCTTCAGGTATTTCTTGTCGGACTCGGGAACCTTCTCTGACTCGGGAACCTTCTTTTCGAACTCGGGAACCTTCTTGTCGTAATCGGGAAAGTTCTTGTCGTAATCGGGAGACATCATGGAACTTTGAACCTAATCCTTTATTCAGTCACGGGGGTATCCTGTTCTCATTCCGCTAACCATAGCTGGGGTACAGGTGTTAAGCTGTGTTAATTATTATTCTATGTTACTGCTGTCCCTGATCACATCAGTCGAAACGTTGTACAGATAACAATGAAGATGAGGACAATAGTCCGAATAATACAAATAATACTAATTATCAAGCCTCTTCTAAAAAATTCAGAGAAATGTGAATATATGTATTTATTTCTGCTTAAACAGATTTATTCTATCAATCATTCGAAAAAAAATTGAAAGACTGGTTGAACCAAGTTCAAATCCTAGATGAGGCTGTTTAAATATCTCATAGAGCGAAAGGTATACATCGAAATATTCCCCCTAACACTATAGGTAAATAGCAGGAGAGACTGGGCTCTTTAATCTTGGTTAGGCAACCAGTCTAGAAGAAGGAAAAAATCTGTATTGAAACCTTTAAACTCCGTTTCTCTGAATGTTTGAGATGAGGCTTGAAGATTAGTATTATTAGCGTTATTCGGACTATTGTCCCCATCTTCATTGTTATTTGTACAACGTTTCGGCCGATATACCCTTCGGCCTTCTTCGGGTATTTCTTGTTCAAAGTTAAGTGATGGCTCCCGAATACGACAAGAATGTTCCCGAGTTCGAAAAGAAGGTTCCCGAGTCCGAGAAGGTTCCCGAGCCCGACAAGAAATACCTGAAGAAGGCCGGACGGTATATCGGCCGAAACGTTGTACAAATAACGATGAAGATGGGAACAATAGTCCGAATAACGCTAATAATACTTTAAACTCCGCTTAAGAAATTGACCATGTGTTACATCTTGCTCGTGCGGAGGGGTTGGTAAATATATATACTATCTTTCTGTTAATCCAATGGTGTAATGTTTATTGAAATAATCTGGGAGATCATTGCGGTAGAAGTTGACTATCACTGTGTAAGCACTCTGCGGTAGAGTGGTCGGCTAGAAACCACAAGGTTCCTAGTTCGATACCGGTCCTCGCCAACTCAGCGTATGAGTAGCACAGGGATCTGTGCGGCAAAGTAAGGGGCTGGTGGTAGGTGTGGCGCTCCACCTCGGACACAAAAACAATCTCGTTGGTCTAGCGCTATTGAAAAGGGGACACCGACTTTAAGTCACCCGGGCGACTTTACTTACTGTTTGTCTACAAGAATAGCTGTGGCATTAAATAGTCCATGAAAGTTGATATACCATTAAAAGAAAATGCAAAGTAAAACAAATTAGAATAAAATAGAAATAGAAAATAAAAATAATCTGATTTCTTTGCTCTAACCACTGTTCGAAACTAGCAAATGCGCATCGAAGCAAAACAAAAAAAGGTGTGAGTGTGTTAAGATTTATTTTAATTTATGTGTTATTGCTGTCACAATGTGAGCGCCACTCCTGATTGAACAAAAGAGCGATCAGTCTCCATTTAAATCTTCGCAGATGCTAAGATGTGTTAAGAAAAAGCAAGGAGCAACAACAAAACAACAAAAAAAAACAAAAAAAAACAAACAACAACATAAACAACAGCAAAAAAACAAAAACAAAAAAAAAAAAAAACAACAAAAATAAAATGGCACAATAAAACATCCCATTTTATCGGACAAATAATCAGGGCTGGACAAGGAATAAAAAAAAAAAAAAAAAAGAAAAGAAAAAAAAAATAAATATAAAATAAAAACAAATGGGCATGTTTTCTGTCCCTTGCTGACCCCTGATTTCTCGTTCGGAGTGCTCAGTAAAAAAAAAAAACCCAAAAACCCCAAAAAAAAACAGAGCCTCCCCCCCCCCCCGAAAAAACAGTCTGATTGGACTCAAATTACGAAATCACTAATAAAATAAAAATCTCTTAAGGACCAAGTAAAGGCTTAAAAGGTGAATGTTGAAACAGAAGTAGTGAGAGGCATTCTAAGAAAGGGAGGGGGAGTAAAAGTACCCGGTAGATGAGAAGAGAAGAAAGAGAAGATGAAGGAAAAATAAAGAGCGAGCTGTGATTTTAAAAAATGGCTGAAAAGAAGGAGATGAAGGAATAAGAAAAAAAGAAAGTGGAAAAACGAATTGGGAGTCACGATACGTGAAGGGAGGAGATAAGATTAGGAGAAGAAAATAAGTGAAGGGAAGGAGGAGGAAAATTAGGAGAAGTTTAAGTGAAGGGAGGAAAAATTAGGAGAAGAAAAAGAAGTAAGTGAAGGGAGGAGGAAAATTAGAAGAAAATGAAAGTAAGAAGGAGGAGGAAAAATTAGGAGAGAAAATAAGTGAAGGGAGGAGGAAAAATTAGGAGAAGAAATAAGTGAAGGGAGAGGAGAAAATTTAGAAGAAAATAAGTGAAGGGAGGAGAAAAATTAGAAGAAAGGAGAAGAAAATAAGTGAAGGGAGGAGGAAAAATTAGGAGAAGAAATGAAGGGAGGAGGAAAATAAGTGAAGGAGGAAAATTAGGAGAAGAAAATAAGTGAGGAGGAGGAAAATTAGGAGAAGAAAATAAGTGAAGGGAGGAGGAAAATTAGGAAAGAAATGAAGGATTAGGAGAAGAAATAAGTGAAGGAGGGGAGAGAAGAAAATAAGTGAAGGGAGGGGGAAAATTAGGAGAAGAAAAAGTGAAGGGAGGAGGAAATTAGGGAAGGTGAAGGAGGAAAAATTAGGAGAAAAATAAGTGAAGGAGGAGGAAAAATTAGAAGAAAAAGTGAGGGAGGAGGAAAAATTAGGAGAAAAATAAGTGAAGGGAGGAGAAAAATTAGGGAAGAAAAAGTGAAGGGAGGAGGAAAATTAGGAAGAAGAAAATAAGTGAAGGGAGAGGAAAAATTAGAAGAAGAAAATAAGTGAAGGGAGGAGGAAAAATTAGGAGAAGAAAATAGTGAAGGGAGGAGGAAAAATTAGGAGAAGAAAATAAGTGAAGGGAGGAGGAAAAATTAGGAGAAGAAAATAAGTGAAGGGAGGAGGAAAAATTAGGAGGAAAAAATAAGCGAAGGGTGGAGAAAACAAGTCGGAGAAAAAAAGGTGAAAGGAAGAGAAATGAGGAGGTAAAAGAAATTTAAAAAATGAAGGTAGGAGAAAGCAAAAAAAAAGGGGTGAAAGGAAGAGGAGAAAATGAGGGGAGGGGAAAGGCGGGAAAAAGTGGTTTCCCATAGAAAGAAGAAAAAGGGAATACAATAACTAAAGA
>CM042153.1:83564617-83604617 GCA_023376005.1 Doryteuthis pealeii
CAATCATCAGCATCTTCATCAACCTTACATATTCTTCTTCTTTCTTCTTCTTCTTCTTCTTCTTCTTCTTCTTCTTCTTCTTCTTTTCTTCTTCTTCTTCTTCTTCATTCGTTGTTTCTTCTTCTTCTTCTTCTTCTTCTCTTTCTCTTCTTCTTCTTCTTCTTCTTCTTCTTCTTCTTCTTCTTCTTCTTCTTCTTCTTCTTCTTCTTCTTCTTCTTGTCGCCCTTCATCTTGTCGCCTTTCTTCTCCTCCCATTTTTTTTTTTTTTCTTCTTCTTTTTCTTCTCTTCTTCTCTTCTTCTCTTCTTCTTTCTCTTCTTCTTCTTCTTCTTCTTCTTCTTCTTCTTCTTCTTCTTCTTCTTCTTCTTTTCTCTTCTTCTTCTGTTTGTTCTTGTTTCAGCTCTTCCCCATTTTTTTTCCTCATCCCAAATAGAAACATGAATCCATCCATTGTCCGGCCAAGTTCCAATCCGATTACGTCGCCGGATCTTTGATTCATTACAGTTTAAATTCGAAACTAAACAGATGAAGTTCGCTGTAATAAGAAAGTGATTCATGTTGGGCGTCTTTGTCAACGGACAGTGATGGATTTTTTTTTTCTGAAAGAAAAAAAAGAAAAGAAATCCAAAGAATTGAAAGAAAAAAGTGAAAGAGAGGGGGGGGGAATGAAAAGGGTAACAAGGGATCGTAAAGAATACATGGAAAATAAAGTGGTCTTTTGGGGGGACAGGAAAGCTGATGCCAAACTCTTCGATTGTTACGAATAGCAAGAAAGAAAATAACAACAAAAAAAACCGGAAAAAATGATTAAAGAATTTTGAATGATAAAAAATGAATGAAAAAAATGAATGATAAAAAATGAAGGAAAAAAAACGCACCTAAACGAGAGACAATCAAAAAAGCGTTGAATGGCGTTGTATAACAAGAGAATGTATTATTTCATAACTTGCTAACAGATTTGACGCTCTTTGCAACTGAAATACCTCAGGGATGATTCACAATATCTATTAATAATGGAGATTTGCTTCCGGTTTTTGTCTGTAACAAAAATTACGTCACTGCTTACGTCATATTACCCAAATCATCATAACATAGAATAAATACACTCAAAATTTGAACATGCAACATTAGACAGTCCTCATTGTTTTTTAAAATAAGTTTTAATAAATACATGACTGGTATTATATATCTATATATAGTTTGTTTTATTTTAATACATATTTAAAGTTTACATTTCAAATTGTTTTATTTCTTAATCCTTTAATGAATTTGATGATTTTATTTACTTAGGGTACAAACTCGCTGACATTGAATTTTTTATTCCCACCCCTCAGGCAATATGTTTCAAAAATCTATTTTTACATCGCCCGGAGGGTGTTTTTTTAATTTTGTACTAGTATTAATATAGAGATTAGGCCTCTATTTGTCTATAACTGAAACTACGACACTGCCTACGTCACATCACCCAAAATAGCCAATACACAGAATAAAGAACAACTTTATATTACATACACTCAAAATTTGACGGTCCTTTTTGTTTTTAAAACAAGTTTTAATAAATGCATTATATATTTATATATCGTTTGTTTTGTCTTTATATATATTTAAAGTTATCTAACGTATATTTTTAGGAGAAAATTATTTACAAACAAGAATTAATTACTTTTTCAGTATAAAGAAGTTGACAAAAATGTTTACAAATGAATAAATGCCAACGATTTTGTGTAAAATATTAAAAATGATTATTCAATTATTAATTAATAGATACACGCAACATTATATTCTACGGGAACAGAACTAAGTTTAATTTCAAATTGTTTTATTGTTTTTTTTTTACTCCTTTAATAAATTTGATGATTTTACTTACTTATGGTACAATTTTTAAACTCACACGCCCTCAGGCAATATCTTTCAAAAAATAATTTTTACACTGCCCAGGGGTGCATTTAGCTATTAGAACATAATACATATCTCATAAAACACATTTGAAATATTTGCAACAAAGAAAACGAAAAGATAGACAAATACTTAGACACAGCTAGAGAACTGAAAAAAGTTTAGAACATGAAGGCAAAGACCATATCAACTGTAATTGAGTTGGATCCTCGCAGGATGACCCATTAAAATCCCTATGTAAAAAAGACCTTGCGTTAATACGGCCTGGCGGAGCGTCAGAAACAAAGGGCAAAGACTCTGAAAAGAAAAATTAATGTCTCCGATTTAAAATATTAAATGCAATAAAAATTCCATGCTGTTACTATTTAAATTTTATTTTTTAATTATCGAATATAAATCAAATCATCATTATTTTTGCTCAAAAAGCAGGAACCGGTGATATTTAAAGTGTATATATATATATATATATATATATTTACTTTGACATGTTTTATTTTCGTAGTTTCTTCCGGACATACATGCATACACAAATACACAAACTGGCCTTTATATATATATATATATATATAATATATATATATATATATATATATATAATATATATATATATATGCGCGCGTGTGTGTGTGTGTATAGATTATAATGTTACCATCCTGTGCATTCTGTCTTGAATGTTAATGGTATCCATAGAACACACACTCTCTCTCACTCTCTCTCACTCTCTCTCTCTCTCTCTCTCTCTCTCTCTCTGTCTCACGTGCACACACACACACACACACATATATATATATATATATATATATATATATATATATTTATGCTGAAAAAAAATGAATAAATAAAGGAACGAAAATGTTTGAATAGATAAAAATTGAGGAACACGTTATTTATTTTTCCTTTCAACATATTGACGGATTCAATTCCATTTTTAATTTATGTATATGTATATACTTGTGTGTATGTATACAACCAGGGTCTGCTCAACGAAAAGGTATAAAGAAAGACTGAAGGCCAACCTGAAATAGACAAATCTATATCCCATAAATCTTAAAAATGCTACCTCTCATAGAACCATTTGGTACATCCTAACTAGGATTGTAGTATCTACCTTTGACCCTGACCAGTAGCATTGTCTGTGTATTACTCATAACCAACATCTTGGAATAGTAGGTGCTCCTATCACTTGACAGCTGGTGTCTCTTGCTCCCCCTCTCCCCATCTACAACCACAGCTCATATATATATATATATATATATATTATATATATATATATATATACATATACATATACATACATATAATATATATAATATATATATATATATATATATATATATATATTATATATATATAATATATATATATATACATATATATATATATATATATATATATATATATATATATATATTCACATCTGTTATTTGTCTCAGCCTGCTAAAATCCATATATCTCAATCTCTTCTATCAATCTATCTCCTTATCTGCGTCTTTTTATATCTATCTATCTATCTATCTGTATCCTCTTGTCATCTATCTATCTATCTCTGTATCTTCGTCTCTCTATCTATCTATCTATCTATCTCTGTATCCTCGTCTTGTCATATTATCTATCTATCTATATATCTATCTATCTAATCTTCCGTTTTTTTTTTTGAATTCAGAGTTTTCCTTCTAGACCGCTAGCTATACCAAGGTTAAAGAATCCAGTCGGCCGTACTATTTACCCAGAGCTGAAGAGGGCATAGTTTGATTCGTACCTTTCCCAAGTGTATTAGCGCTACGTGAAATGCAAACATTGAAAATCCCGATCAGAAGGTTAGACCAAGTGTTGATTATCAAGAAGAAGAGAACTTGTCATGAACGTTGTTGTCCCTTCAGACCAAAGAGTGAAAATAAAATAAAACGAAGAGATAGATAAATTCTTGGACTTGTTAGAGAACAGAAGAAACTGTGGAACATGAGGGTGAAGTTGTAGTCGGGGCCTGATAATTAGTATTATTTGGATTATTCGGACTATCGTCCTCATCAAGTATAGAGATGAATACAAGATGGGAACCTGCAATTAAAATAGCCAGATTAGATTAGAAAAATAAACGCAAAATGAGTTAAGGTAAAAAAATCATACATAAGTAAAAAGGTAGATATTCGAGGTAAAAACATTGGGCTTAAATTTCTTGATGGCCCCCGATTACAAGAAGGTTTCCGAGTTCGAAAAGAAGGTTCCTGAGTTTGAGAAGGTTCACGAGTCCGACAAGAACTTGTATGAATTACATGATAAAAAGAATTATGGTTTGCTATAAGAGCAATATGTTCAAGACGATCATATAGGTGGTAGCGCTTGACGTGACCAGCCAATTGATCAGAGGAGGCCTCTCCAACTGTCATTAATTTTGTGTGTTGTTTTCATTGTTACATTTAAACTCGTTCCTTCAGTAATCTTCTTTCGCACAAGTGAGTTATCTTTCCTTGTTTAGAGAGGTTTGGTATAGGTGGCGCTGATAGATGTTCTGCATAGCATGTGGTATTAGCCAATCAACATCCACTCAAAGGCAAACAGGATACCTGAACAAGGCCGGAGGGCACATCGGCCGACACGTTGTACAGATAACAAGAAAGATGAGGACAATAGTCCAAATAATATTAAGAATGGAGGAATTTGGAATTAGAAGAAGAATCAAGATCATCTACCGGCTAGAATACTCAGAAGAGTCCTGGAGACGTGTAGTTAATTGCTGTCACTCAGACTCCAGTGAAAGATCACCAGCTAAGGCGGGTGTGACAAACTCGCAACGAGTGAAATAATAATAGCAATAGAAATATTCCAGAAAATGGGACTCATGCGACTTTGAGATACAAATCGACCACCCTATACCGCCTAAAAGACCGTGCCTTTTTATCAACAAGAAGAAAAGAACTTGTCTTCTATTGGATGTTTTTCGTTCTGACGGACCACAGAATGAAATTTGCAGGACAAATACCTGGATCTTGCCGGAGAACTAACAAAGTCATGGAACATGAAGGTGACTGTGATACCTGGAAAAAAGTGGATGAACTGGAGTTTATTGCAAAATTTTAACCATAAAAACAGCCCTATTAAAATCGGTTCATACACACAGATGAGTCCAAGAGTCCTGAAGAGACTTACTGTCACTTAGATTCCAGTGAAATACCACCAGATAAGGCTGATGCGAAAAACTCACGAGGAGTGATATAATAATAATAATAATAATAATAATAAGAAGAAGAAGAAGAAGAAGAAGATTACACAAGGAAGAGCAAAGACAAACTACTTATGGCGGCCAACAATAGTAGAAACTGCAGATGGACAAACAGAAATAATAATAATAATAATAATAATAATAATAATAATAATAAGAAGAAGAAGAAGAAGAAGAAGAAGAAGATTACACAAGGAAGAGCAAAGACAAACTACTTATGCGGCCAACAATAGTAGAAACGGCAGATGGACAAACAGAAAAACGACAAAGACTAGAAAACAAAATGGAAGAAAAACAATTATATGGACGCTTCAAACGACAAATAGATGAGGTTGCACATGAAAAGACTTGGACATGGTTAAGAAAGGGAAACCTCAAAAGAGAAACGGAATCACTTATAATTGCTGCACAAAATAATGCCATAAGGACAAACTACATCAAAGCGAAAATTGATAAGACCCAACAAATAGTAAATGTAGACTTTGCGGTAATAGAGATGAGACTGTTAACCATATACTCTGCGAATGTAGTAAACTAGCACAACGAGAATACAAAACTAGACACGACTGGGTGGGAAGGTGATCCACTGGGAATTATGCAAGAAATTAAATTTTGACCACGCAACAAAATGGTATATGCATAAACCAGAATCTGTTCTTGAGAACGAAACGCATAAAATTCTCTGGGACTTTGAAATTAAAACGGATCACATTATCCCAGCAAGAAGGCCAGACCTAGTGTTGATTAACAAAAAAGAAATAACTTGTCAACTGGTTGATTTTGCAGTGCCAGCAGATCACAGGGTGAAGTTAAAGGAAAATGAAAAAATTGACAAATATCTGGACCTTGCCAGAGAACTGAAAAAGTTATGGAATATGAAAGTGAAAGTTATACCAATTGTAGTTGGTGTACTTGAACAGTCCCAAAAGGATTAGAAAAGGGCTTGGAAAGTTTGGATATCAGAGGAAGGATTGAAACCATTCAGAACACTGCACTGCTGCAATCTGCCAGAGTACTCAGAAGAGTCCTAGAGACCTGAGGAGACTTGCTGTCACTCAGGCTCCAGTGAAAGACCATCAGCTAACACTGATGTGAAAACTCAAAAGGAGTAATAATAATAATAATAATAATAATGTTTTTCTTGAATATAATAGGTTTCGAATAAAAGGAAACGTGGCAGATAGAGTACGGGCCTGTGTAGAATTTATGATCGAAGTCATTTTCTTTCGCCTTTTTTTTCAAAAGATGTAAAAAAAATCGGGATAATTCAGCTTCTACTTCTTTAACCGAACATGACAATGTCAATTAAAAAGGAATTAGAATTCGGGTCCAGTCTGGTGTTTTACTTTATTGCGTCAAGTTAACATCACATTCCTTGTAAAAAAAATGAGAAAAGGTCTTTCGATGTTACGCAGGGTCTCGCGAGAAAGATGGAACAGCTACGAGAACAAAATACAATTAGTGACGTCATTGACGGTAGTAACCTTCTTTCTTTTCTTTTTTCTTTTTTTTTTTTTTTTTTTTTTTACAAAAGCGGCAGACACAATCTTGGCCTGCATCCATAATCAGGAAAATAAAACACTTGCCCCCCCCCCTCTCACCGCATCCCGAAACCACAATCTTGTTCGTAGGATGATTTTAATTGCTTATGAAAACATTACAGAAAAAGAAAAAATGACAAAAAACCAAAACGTATATTGCGATAAAAAGGTGAGGAAACGGGGTAAGAGACAAAAAAAAAAGAACTGATATGAAGATTTAACTTGTTTTTTTGTTTTTTTTTGTTTTTCTAAACACAAACCAGAAATGAATTAAAACTGAAAAGAAAAGGAATAAAAACTAATGCTTTGAATTCTTGATTTCATTAAGAGGCGAGACGTAGACGAGACTAGAAAGAATATTTGTTCGTTTGCTTTTTGTATCAAAACAAAATAGAAAGGACATGATTTCTTTATAATTATAGAGAATTGTTATTGATCTTATTGTTAGAGTCATTATGCTTTCTAAATAAGATGACAGATTATTCGTTCATTTATCATTAAAATCACTCACATCACGAAGACCACCTCACCATCTCTGTCACTGTCATGGCGTTCATAACCTTCAACATGATAATTGTCATCTTCATTCCCAATCCTATCATTATGCACTCGTGAAGTTTTTTTACCCCAGTTTTATATGCTGACTCTCATGAGCGCCTATCGTGGTTTGATGGTGAGCAAGCTAGACTAACAGATCATGGCCTGTGAGTTCAAATCTCACTGGGTGCCCATAAATTCGGCCTTGTGCCACAACTAAGCAAACCTTAGCAAATAACTAGGGCAATTATCGTGGTGTAATGGTTAGCGATCTAGAATAGCAGATCATTGATAATGAGTTCGATCCTCACTTCTGGCATTATGCCAAATCTGAGCTAAGCTTCGTAAATAACTATACGCTGGCAGTCGGTGGATATTATGAAGGTAACGGTTACAGTTATAATAAATGGACACGGTGAGACGAGTTCAATTACTGGATGCAGCTGTTTGCATTTCACAAAGTACTAATACCCTTGGGAGAAATACAATTCCAACTATTCTCCACCCAGCTATGGGTAAATATTTGGGCAGATAGGTAAACTGGTCTATGAGAAAGAAAAGTCTGAAATCAGACCAAAGGAGCTCTTCTCTCGATAGTCAAAACTATAAAGGCCGCGTCCAGGATTTGAACTTGTCTCCCCTCCTTATATACTAAGTATTAACACGGCATTCGGAAGAAGACGAGTGAAAAACAATTATTCAGGATTAAAAAGAGTTTAGCTTAATACAGTAAGTAGTAAAGTCGGTAGAGTGGCCTATTGTCACTATCAACCTGACTGTAAGGGAGTCTATCCTCTTTTCACTTGTGCTAGACCAGGGAGATTGTTTTTGCGTCGGGGATCAAGCGCCTCACCTTCCATCAGCCCCCTTAGTGCACATATCTGTGATACTCATGTGGTGAGTAGGCAAGGGCCGGTATCGAACTCGGGACATTCTGGGTTGAAGGAACGCTATTACATTTAGATTATGTTGAAGGCATTTCTATGTCGAGCCTTCATTTTCTTTCGTTTAGATTCTAATAATAAATTTATTTCATAATGCTACTGATTATTTTTATTTTCGTAACTTGACTTAGTTGGGGGGGGGGGTCTACTCATGTAGCGTGTCTTGGACAGCAATAAGCCTGGCTGAGTCTATCCTTGTCCAGGTCAACAACTGATTTGAATTCAGACTTCAAAGCCATAAGCGTAAGTATTACTGTATGTCTGCACCATTAGATTTATCGAAGCGCTTAGAGAAAAAGCTAGACGGGAGCTACAAAAGGATGCTGCATGGTATCTTGAACACATATTGGAAGCAACACCCAATAGAAAGCAGCTGTACGGCCATTTGCCCCCTATCACACAATCAACTTGAGTCAGACGATCACATAAGCAAGGACGAACTGATAAGTGATATTCTTCTATGGACACTCACACGTGGACACACAGGTGTCGGCCAACCGGCAGAAACCTACACCAATAAGCTCTGTGCGGATTCTGGATGCTGCGTGGAACACATCACAGGGACGGTTGGAGAGAGTCATGGATGCCTGGACAGCCTGATGATAATGATTTCTCCTAGACTGGTTGTCATATGAAGCCCAGTCTGCCCTACTATTTTACCCATAGCCCGAGTAAGAATAGATAGATTCATACTTTCCCAAGGTATTAACGCTATATGAAATGCAGTCGTCCAGGATTTGAATTCGTGTAGCCGAGTCCACTTCTCTCGACGATAACCGTAACAGCAGAAGAAGATTTATTCTTTTCTGTCAAAAATAGAAAAAAAACATTTGTTTAAACGTTGACCGATATTCTTTATTTTGATAGGGACTGTAAACTGCATATTAAAGATGATAGATTATAGAGGAAATAAACAGCTGATGGACAATAAAGACACTTAGTATTATTTGAATTATTCGGACTATTGTCCTCATCTTCATGTTATTTGTACAACGCTTCAGCCGATGTGCCCGCCGGCCTTCTTCAGGTATGTCTTGTCAAACTCGAGAACCTTCTCGCATTTGAGAACTTACTTGTCATAATCGGGAACCTTCTTGTCGTAATCGGGAGCCATCACGGAACTTTGAACCTAACCCTTTATTCAGTCCACAGGTCTATCCTGTTCTCATTCCGCTAACCATAGCTGGGGTACAGGTGTTAAGTTATGTTACAGTCACCCTTAACCAGGATTGAACCTGCAGTCTAGAGATAACTGTCACTTAGGACTGTCTTAACCTAACTCCTTTATCCACTATGCTATGTGTCAAATTATGACAAGAAGGTCCCTGATTACGATAAGAAGATTCCCGAGTCCGAGAAAGTTCCCGAGTCCGAGAGAAATACCCGAAGAAGGCCGGAGGGTACATCGACCGAAATTGAAATGAAGATGAGGACAATAGTCCGAATAATACGAATAGTACTAATTATCAAGCCTCATCTAAAAAATCAGAGAAATAAAGACACTTCCAAGATGTCTCTGATATTGTGCAAATATGGCACCAGAAGAGTTTGCATCAACCTAAACTCAGTTATTGTTTTGATGATGATGATGATGATGCATTGAAATCTCATGTAGAACAGAAGAAGAAAGATAGTTTTTGTAGCCCATGATCAACATAAAGAATTCGAACTAGCTGGATACTAAGGTCATCTGAGCCAAGATATACCATATGTCTTATTATAATGGATACAATGGGTAAGTCAGTCTGGAACAAAAACTACGTCACCGACAATGTCACAATCCCTTATTAGTTAAGTTATATTATCAATGATTGTTAAATAATTATCATTTAAAATTACTTAGAATCTTATCTATTAACGATGTCTGTAATAAATAAACAGCTCATGTTAATGAAATAACCCATATTATCAAAGGATTTAAAATCCTGCAATATGTGTTATATATTACAAAGAAATAAATCTTTACATAGTATATGGTGGATAATTTGCATACTGGTTTTAACAAATCAGGTTTAATAAATCCTCACTAAGTGCTACTCATTTATAATGTTATCATTTTTTTGCTCAAACGTATTAACATCAAACCTATGCATAGTTATATAAAAAATCAACATGAAATTAAAATTAGTATAATCTTTTAATTACTAGTGGATATACCACAGTATGATAATTTAATTATTACAACGTTTGAAATGTTTACTTAAGAGCTATTGCTATTACTTCAATATGTAAAAAGTATAATATTTTTGTTAACTCTCTCTCACCATTTTGTCTTACTTTCCTTCTTTTCATCTTTTCCTTATGTTCGATTGAAACAGATTAACATTATCGCTTCTGCGCTCTCACCCCCTCTCTACTCTATTTGTTTCTTTCTTATCATATTTTTCTTAGTAGAATTTCCTTTTTCTTTCTTTTCTTTCTTTCTTTATAATGAAAACAGAATGGTTCATTATTCAGCTGAGGTGACGACACCCATAAGAAATAAGAATTCGGCGGATACGCAACACCACATAATCAGGATTTACATTTCAGCATTTCATCTTGGACGATTTGGACGTTCTCATTTTTAACCAGACGCTGTATATAGATTTTAAAATTGGGTGAAATAAAATGGGACAAATAAGAAATCTGCGATTAAGTGAAACCAGATAATCTGGATTTACATTTTTTGCATCTTGGTCGATTTGGACGATCTGATTTTTAACCAGAGGTTGATGACGGACTGAAGATTTAGGAACACCAGTATTAATATATAGATTGAAATGCTGATAAGGTTCTTTCCTTCTTATTATATTTTTCTGTATCATATGTCCATTTCTTTCCTTTCTTTCTTTATAATAAAAACGGAATGGTCCATTATTTAGGACTTAAAAGAATTAAGAATTCGGCGGATAAGCAACACCAAACAATCAGGATTTACATTTTTGCATTTAATCCTGTGCGATTTGGACGGTCTCATTTTTAACCAGGGGGTTTTGACAGATGAAAACGGTCGTAGTACTAATTGTTAGATTAGTTCTTATTTAGTTATGTTAGTATTTCTAATTTAATACCCAGCGATTGTCAGGACGCCATTATTTTATATTGAAATGCTGATAAGGTTCGACATTTATGTCTTTATTTCTTCTGGGGTAAACTGAGTGCGTAGAAAAAGGTGAGAAGAATTCGCCGGGGGTGAAATTCAGCGCGGATCGTGTGAGCCGTTTTGTGCGACCAATGTGGGTTAGACGTGAAATCTTCCAGATACTGTTTGTCATCTGAACACATGACAAATGAATGTTGCATATGCAAGACAACACCCCCTCCTTTTTTTTAAAGCCCGGCGAATCCTTATGTTGAGACTCCCCCTTCCTCAACAATCATTGGCCGTATGTGCCATGGACGTCTCGGGACACAAACATTCATAAATAAGGGCAGATGTTAGTTTAATTCTGGAATTATAGACGAGATCGATTGGCAACACATGCTCTCTTCATTTGCATGAATCGCCGGTTGAGATAATTTTATTTATTATTTATCGCTAGCTATCAAGTATGACACAAGGCCAAGGTCTTCTTATAGTTCCTAAGATGGCAGCCTTCTAAGTAGTGAGCAATTTCTATTGATACATTAACAATCTGTACTAAACCTACCTTAGTACGAAACCCAGTGAGTGTTTGAAACAACAGTAATAGTAATCACCCTTAGGCAAGTTTGCTTATAAGAAAACCACACCAAAAACGCCCTATCAATCTATCTATCTCTTTCTTTCTCTCTCCCCCTCTCTCTCTCTCTCTCTATATATATATATATATATATATTTTTTTTTTTTTGAGAGAATATGTGCTTAATTGAAGTCGTACCTAATTTCGAAAGTTAATTAATTAATAATTAATTAATTAGGCGGGTATACCTATTTAAATGTAAGGCTAAACAAATCGAGAAAAATCCTTAGCCTTACATTTAAATAGGTATGCCCGCCTAATTAATTAATTATTAATTGATTAACTTTCAAAATTAGGTACGACTTCAATTAAGCACATATTCTCCCAAAAATTGTCGGCTAAAAAAAGCCATATCATAAAACACACGGCGTGTGTATTTACTTCTCATATATATATTATATATATATATATATATATATATATATATATATATATTTCTCGTTTCTTGTTTCTCTTTCCTGATAAAAAAAAATTTTCAACAACAATCCTGATCTTAAGTCCAAAACATCTACCAATGTATTTCTCCGATGAGATTGGTCGAAAAAAAGAATAAATATCAACTTATATTAAATATCTAATTATAAGGTTCCCTAATTTTCTTTTTAAGAAATTTTCTTCGTTTAAGATGTTTACGCTTTTACTTATTAAATTTGTACCCATATATATATATATATATATATATATATATATATATATATATATATATATATATATATATATATATATATATATATATATATATATATATATATATATATATATATATATATATATCTTCATAACTATCTATCTCAGTCTTTCATAACTATCTATCTATCTATATAGGTATGTCCATATCTTTGACATGTGTGCTTACGGTCAAGACACGTTGAATGCATCGGTTCCGCTCGATCATCGAAGTTAAGCAGTAATGATCTTGCTCAGTACTTAGATGGTGACCATTTAAGCAACAGGGCTACTGTGAATAACCACATATCAAAATGACTTGATTCGGCAATAAATAACCTGAAAAGGGTTGAAATGCCGTATAAGAAAATAACCAGCCAACTATCGCATGTCACCCCAGCTCTAAACCAAATTTGCATCATTAAGAAATTCAAAGGTGTGCATTGAGGGATAGACACCGAGAGCATATTAGTGTACAGACTTTGATTCTTATGTTATGGAGTCTGGACCAACTTGGGGCTGAGGGTTATCTTGCCTTGTGCTATTTGGAGTTTTTAGTAATAACACCAGACCGCTTCTTTTTACTTATGAGTATTTTTATTGCCCCCCAAATTTCAACTGCCGAGAGCAAGAAATCTATGTCTTCCTCCGGTAACGCATTCTCCCAGATTCAATTTTCACTCTAACCTCTCACCTCTCCTGTATCTCCTTCGCCACGTACCATTCGCTCGTCCAATCAAACCACGCTGTGTCCATGCCAAATCACCACTTAAACTTTTCCGTTCTAATCCACACATCAGGCCACCCTCACGGCTCTATGTCACGCCCATAACGTAACAATCTTCACTAGTATATAATCATGCAGACCATTTTTAGTAGTCATGAGTTCTTGCCTCATACATTTACCTGATAGGATAATCTGCTTAATATAATATTTCTTTGAATGTTTGAGATGAGGATTGAAGATTAGTATTATCTGCGTTATTCGGACTATTTCCCCATCTTCGTTGTTATTTGTACAACGTTTCGGCCGATATGCTCTCCGGCCTTTTCAGGTATTTCTTGTTGGACTCAGGAACCTTCTCGGACTCGGGAACCTTTTTTTCGAACTCGGGAACTTTCTTGTCGTAATCGGGAGCCATCACGGAACTTTGAACCTAACCCTTTATTTATTCCACGGGGTATCCTCTTCTCATTCTGATAACCATAGCTAGGGTAGTTGTGTTAATTATTTTTCTAACTGCCTCTACTCAGGATTGAACTCGGGATCCAGAGATAACTGTCACTTAGAACTGTCTTAACCTAACTACCTTATCCACTAGGCCGAGAAGGTTCCGAGTCCGAGAAAGTTCCCAGTCCGACAAGAAATACCTGAAGAAGACCGGAGGGCATATCGACCGAAACGCTGTAACAAATAACAATGAAGATGGGGAAAATAGTCCGAACAAAGCAGATAATGTTAATATAACTTTAAAAGAATTATAGATGCAACTGTGCAACTACTTACCTCCTGTCACACAAATCAAGTAAGACGAACAAGACATGTTTGACATAGGTTGAGAGGTAAGCACGAACTCATAAGTGGCGTTCACCCGTGGACACCTACACATAGACACACCAGTGTAGGCCGACTATATAAAGGAAAGCGTAAACTGAAAATTTATTAAGTAATTTAGAAAAAAACATCTTTAGTGTAAACAACCAACGGATCTTCTGTAATTTTGGGATAATTTTCTTTGATTGAAAAAATTATCTCTAGAATTATCAGTTAAAAGCTTGAAGTTTTACTTTTTCTGAACATTCTCAATCTATAATCATCATAGGAGTATCTGCTTCTAAAAGTTGTATAGCATTTTGCATTAATCCGTTAATATATGTGACCCTTGTATCATATGTAGATAGGATTTTATGGTGCTATATTTTCCCCTGAGTCGTTATTCTTCTTTCCATCATTCATTTCCTTTATAGATAATCAGTTTCCTTTTCTGTTAACTTTCACAGAACTTAAGGCATCTGCTACTTGCCAACGCTTTCTTTCTTTCTTTCTTTCTTTTTTCTTTCTTTCTTTCTTTCTTGTAACAGTCTTAGTCGTTTTCTCTTTCTCTTTGTATTTTCTCTTTCATTTCAGTACACCTTAATCTCTCATTGCTTTTTTCTTTCTTTTCTTCTTCTTTCTTTTCCTTCCTTCTTTTCTTTCTTTCTTTCTTTCTTTCTTTCTTTCTTTCTTCTTTCTTCCTTTCTTTCTTATTAAAATCTTAATCTCTCTTTGCTTTCTTTCTTTCTTGTTTCTTTCATTCTCCTCTCATTTCTTTTTCTTTCTTTCTTCCTTTCTTTCTTTCTTATTAAAATCTTTTTCATTTTCTTTTTCTATGTATTTCCTCTTTCATTTCTGTAGACCTTAATCTTCCTTCCTTTCTTTATTTCTTTCTCTTTCTTTCTTTCTCTTTCTTTCTTTCTTTCTTTCTTTCTTTCTTTCTTTCTTGTAACAGTCTTTGTCGTTTTCTCTTCCTCTTTGTATTTTCTCTTTCATTTCAGTACACCTTAATCTCTCATTTTATTCTTTCTTTCTTTTTATTTCATTCTCCCCTCCTTTCTTTTTCTTTCTTTCTTTCTTTCTTTTTTCTTTTATTGTTTTTACAATCTTTGCCATTTTCTTTTCTTCGCTGTCATTCATCTTTCATGGATGTACTCCTAAATCTTTCTTCCCTGATTTTTCTTTCTTTCTTTCTTTCTTACTTTCATTCATTCTTTCTTTCTTTCTTTCTTTCTTTCTTTCTTTATCCTTCCAGTCTTCCTTTCTTTCTTTCTTTTTCCTTCCTGTCTTTTTCTTTCTCTCTTTCTTTCTTTGTTTTTCTTTTTATTATTACAATCTTTGACGTTTTCCTTTCCTCTGTCTTTCTTCTTTCATTTCTGTACGCCGTAATATTTCTTTCCTCCCTCCTTTCTTTCTTTCTTTCTTTCTTTCTTTCTTTCTTTTTTTCTTTCTTTCTTTCTTTATCTTTATCTTCCTTCCTTCCTTCGATTCTTTCTTTCTTTCTTTCTTTTCCAATTTCTCTTTTCTGTCCTTCCTTCCTTCCTTCCTTCCTTCCTTCCTTTCTTTTCTTTCTTTCTTTCTTTCTTTCTTTCTTTCTTTCTTGTTACAATCTTTGTCCTTTTCTTTTCCTTTCTATCATCCCTCTTTCATTTCTGTAGATCTTAATCTTCTGTCTTTCCTATCTTTCTTTCTTTCTTTCTTTCTTTCTTTCTATTCTTGTCCAACCCAAGAAGCAATTTCTCCTTTCGCACCCTTTTCAACTCTATATGCATCCATCCATTCCAAATAATATCGGCAATGCGCCAAACTTCAAGTACTTATTGCTATAACGATTCTCTGCTTTCTTGCAAACCGACAAATAATATATATAATATATATATATATATATATATATATATATATATATATTTGCAAGTATGACTTATTCTCATTTGCCGTCTCTAAATCATTTCTCAAGTCGGACATCTCCATTTCCGTTTTTCTTTTTCTTCATTTTAGCACTTCTCCAATTTGCATTCATTTTCTAGTTATCCGAAGTACATCGTTGAAAACGGATATTGCCGTACCGGGTTCAAATTTCACCTAAGTCTGCTTGTCATCACTTCAACTTAATGCTCATGAGAAAGACACAGATCTACTCCTCTTCAAAATCTCTCCCCTAGCTATATATCTCGACACTGGTTTTGAAACTGGTTTTTTTCGCATCGTTGAATACAGAAAATTGGCTGGGGCATTAAAATACACCGGCTGCACCTCTGCAGAGGGATAAGACCCTTCTTCCCAATGAAGCGCCTTGTTGGCCGGGGTTGGTGACCCGTGATGCTTAAGGATGGAACTCCGATCGCTGAGCAGTCCAGAAATGCAATAATCAACTTTAACTCTTACTTAGGCTAGACAAGCGGTCGGTGAGGTGCCTCCGATCAATCGGCTGGTCAAGTCAAGCCTTAGTACCTATATGATTGTCCCAATCCTATGGCCTTTATGGCAAATCCCCAGTACTATCTGCTAGAAAGCGTTGGCTGGGGGATTTACTGTCCTAGGTATGACGCTAAACTCTATCAGATGGTGAAGTTCCAGTTCTGGAGCTCAGGGAAATATGGAGTACCCCTTCATCACCATTACTCTCAGGTCCACTCAGACCCGGAGTGGTAGTACCTGTTAGGATCCCATCTATGGGTTAATTAGAAAAAAAGTGTTTATAAAAAAATTGAGTACCCATCAAGAATTGATTTATTTCAAAACTTTATCGGCATTATGTGACCCACCGAGGTTGATATGCCGTAAAACAAAAACAAACAAACAAACAAATACAGAAAATGTCTGTTAATTCTTGCTGCTTGTACCATGCAACCTAAGTCAACCCTTCTCCTTATTTGTATTGTTTTGATTTTTCGGACTGTTGTCCTCGTCTTTGTTATATACACAATGTTTCGGCCTATGTACCTCTGGCCTTCTTCAGAGGTTTCTTGTCACATGGCGTAACGGATATAAGGGTTGAGTTAATACAGTTCTAAGTAACAATCATCTGTAGGTTGTAGGTTCGATCCCGGGCAGGGTCGATAATAACATAAAATACTTAAAATAGCTTAACACTTATACCCAGTCATGGTTAATGGAATGGGAACAATCTATACCGGTGGATTGAATAAAGGTGTCGGTTCGAAGTCCTATGAAGGCTTTCGATTACGACATGAAGGCTCATGGGTTCGATAAGAAGGTTCCTGAGTTCAAGAAGGTTCTCGAAACACCCGAAGAAGGCCGGATGGCACATCGGCCGAGAGGTTGTGTATATAATAATAAAGATGAAGAAAAATCCAAATAATAGAAATTGTCAAGCTTCATCTAAAAAATGAAGATAAAATACCTTCCCATTATAATAAATATTAATACTCATAAGAAAGGCACAGACCTATTTATCTTTATAGTGTGCCGTCTCGATAGATATCTTCATATTGATTTTGAAACAATTATTTCATTATAGTTACTGTATTGTATTGTATTTTTCTAATTAACAAAATTTTTTTTTTTTAAATCCAAACAAATAAACAAAAAAGAGGGGACTATACTACTAATAATAATTTTAGTAATAATAATAAAATTAAGAATTAGTAATAAGATTATGAATAACCAAATAATAATAAGAAAATAATGATTTAATATTTCTGAATGGAACAGCCCACCTTATATATCAAAATAGGGGGTGTGTTGGCTATTTTTAGATATCAGGTGAGTGCTAGATTCTCGCCCATACTTATAGACAAGGCGAGAATCATACAATACTTAACCGACCCTACTGGTCATAATTACTGCGACATTCATTGACGACGGACATAGGATTAAATCACTGGACCTTTACCAACACGCAGGATAGGACTTATACGCTTACCAAAGGATTCCATAACACAGGACTTTCTTTAAGCCCTTTTCAACTGGCCAAGGATGGCACTTAAAAACTTTACATTATTCATCACACAAACGAGCCAAGTAAAACAAGACATGCTGGAGACTGCTGGAAAAGTAAGGAGAAACTAATAAGTAACTTTCTCATGAGGACACCTAAACATTGGAAAATTGGTTTGGTTTGTTTTTGTTTTACGTTATATAACGAAATAAATTCATTCTTAATGGATGCTCAATTTTTTATAAACCCAATTTTCTATCTAACCACAGATGTGACCCTAACAAGTACGACAACTCGGGGTCAGAGTGGACCAGCAATGGTGATGAAGGGATGCTCCACATTCTCCAGACCCCCAGAACTGGAACCTCATCATCAGATAGAGTTTAACGTCATTCCCATCATATGATGACCCTCAACCGCCGCATTCTAGCAGCCTTATGATAAAAATGGTTGGGTCTTGCAATAAAGGCAATATGGTTGGGACAATCATATAGGTGCTAGGTCTTCATGTGCCCAGCCGATTGATCGGAGGGGGCCAATCTGACCGCCCCTCTAGCCCTAGTAAGGGCCAAAGTGGAGCGTTGCATGTCATGGACTGCTTATCCACAAAGATTCCGTCTTTAAGCATCACGTGTATTATATTGTGTAGTTGAATGATCCTTAAATACCCGGGAAATTTCCCTTCCCATAGTTCATACTTGGTTTTATTGCCATCGAAGAAAATCCTTGCATTCCTAGGAACATAATCCGTTGTGATTTTTGTGGCCATCCTTGTGATTCAAGCAAGCGGACTCTTCAGCAAAATCCCTCGTTTCAGGTCCGTTCGTCAATGTCGAATTACGTGCAAATGAACAGCTGTCCATCTCGGCGATTAAATAGGTAACTAACCACGTATTTGAGCGGTTGATTGGCTGTGGTTTAATCCGCGTGACAGTGCCGAGTCTGTAAGTTGAAGTGGTGGATTACAACACGCCTTATATACAAAAAAATAGCGTTAATAACCTTAGGAAAGGTATGAATCCAATTCTCCCACCAGCTATGGGTAAATATCAGGGCAGACTGGGCTCTATAGCCAGGGCTATGTAACCAGTCTAGGAGGAGGAAAACTCTGAATTCTAACCTGTTAAACTCCGCTTAAGAAATTGACCTTATGTCGCATTCTGCTCGTGCGGAGGGTTGGTATATATATATATATATATATATATATATATATATATATATATATATATACAAAAATAATCCAACAGTTTACTTGCTTGCTTACAGCAAAACCCTTTCATTGATAAGCTCTGTATGGACACTGGATTCCGTGAAGGGCAACTGTCAGGAACGCTGAATGAAGACACGAGTTGTAAGTGAGAGAGAGAAGAGAGAGAGAGAGAGAGAGAGAGAGAGAGAGAGAGAGAGAGAGAGAGAGTGTGTGTGTGTGTGGGGTCATGGAAATCCGTGCAGACTTGATGATGATAATGATACAAAAAATTCCTGTTAATTTCTGGAGTCTTCTTTGCTGCTCGTACCATGCAACCTAATTCAGCCTGTCTCATGTTAATGTATGATTATAGAGGCAAATCAAAATTACTAGTACTGGTAAAGTTGTAGCTAAGGTGCTGGACAGTGACATTGAGGTGAGCGAGTTCGAACTTCAATCTTGCTATTGCATTCATTTTCGGACTAATACCCTCATGAAAGGGAATGAGCCCCAACATCCAACCAGTTAGCTCAATCGGTAGATCGTCCGAATAGGAACCGCGAGGTTCTGGGTTCGATACCAGCCTTCGCCAAGTCAGCGTAAGAGTAGCACAGGGATATGTGCGGTAAAGTGAGGAGCTGATGGTAGGTGAGTCGCTCCGTCACAGATACCAAAAACAATTTCCTTGGTCTAGCGTTAGTGAAGATGGGATAGACTCCCTCGTTGTCTGGCTGATACCGACTTTAGGGCACCCTGATGACTTTACTTTTACTTACTGTAAAGGATGGCTTTGGTATTGAATAACCCATAATTGTTGATATGCCATTAAACAAAGAAACCAAACGAAGCCGAATCTCTAGGCATAAAATAACAGTAGACGGGTTGACATGCCATTAAAATCAATCAATGCATCGTATTTTAGTCTTTTTAGCTCAGTTGGTAGAGTACTTGATTAAGAATCGCAAGGTTCCTGGTTCGATACTGGCTCTCGCCAACTTAGGGTATTAGTAGCACCGGTATCAGTGCGATAAAGTGAGGAGCTGATGGTATGTGTGGTGCTCCACCTCAGACGCTAAAAAAACATCTCATTGGTCTAGCGCAAGTGAAAGGGGGATAGATTCCCTCGCCGTCTGGCTTATATCGACTTTAGGCCGACGACTTTTTAAAACTTGGATCGAAGTTTTATGCCGGTAGAAAATATGCAATCTTAGTACACCCACCTGGGGGGGCCCACACACACAAAAAAGACCTCGTGAAAATGAACATAAGTAGTCCTGATTAACATCTGTGGTTAAACATAATCATTAGGGTGGATAAGGATTATTTATGATCAACACTTCAACAGAAACATCCGTGTAACATAATATTACGTCTATTTTCATCTAATTTCCATTTGGACTTTCTTAGCTTCCATTTTCTCTCTTGTTTGTCTCTCTTTTCAATGATCTCTTTGTCCCATCTCTCTCTGTCTCTCTGTCTCTCAATAATTTATTTTACTTCCCTCTCTGATCTCCCACTTTATCTTTTGTCCCTCTCTCTTTTGAATGATCTCTTTGTCCATCTCTCTCTCTCTGTCTCTGTTCTCTGTCTGTCTGTCTGTCTGTCTCTCTCTCTCAATAATTTATTTTACTTCCCTCTCTGATCTCCCACTTTATCTTTTGTCTCTCTTTCTTTTGAATGATCTCTTTGTCTCTTCTCTCTCTCTTTCTCTCCCCCCTCTCTCTCTCAATAATTTATTCTACTTCCCTCTCTGATCTCCCACTTTATCTTTTGTCTCTCTTTCTTTTGAATGATCTCTTTGTCCCCCCTCTCTCTCTCTCTCTCTCTCTCTCTCTTCTCTCTCTTCTCTCTCTCCTCCCTCCCTCTCTCTCTCTCATAATTTATTTTACTTCCCTCTCTGATCTCCCACTTTATCTTTTGTCTCTCTCCTTTTGAATGATCTCTTTGTCTCTTCTCTCTCTCTCTCTTTCTCTCCCCCCTCTCTCTCTCAATAATTTATTTTACTTCCCTCTCTGATCTCCCACTTATCTTTTGTCTCTCTTTCTTTTGAATGATCTCTTTGTCCCCCCCCTCCTCTCTCTCTCTCTCTCTCTCTCTCTCCTCCTCCTCTCTCTCAATAATTTATTTTACTTCTCTCTCTGATCTTCCACTTTATCTTTTGTCTCTCTCTTTTGAATGATCTCTTTGTCTCTTCTCTCTCTCTCTTTCTCTCCCCCTCTCTCTCTCAATAATTTATTTTACTTCCCTCTCTGATCTCCCACTTTATCTTTTGTCTCTCTCTTTTGAATGATCTCTTTGTCCTCTTCTCTCTCTCTTCTCTCTCTCTCTCCCTCCCTCTCTCTCTCAATAATTTATTTTACTTCTCTCTCTGATCTTCCACTTTATCTCTCTCCTCTCTCTCTCTCTCTCTTCTCTCTCTTTCGCTCTCTCTCACAATCTCTTTGTTTATAGGTCGCTTTCTTCTTCTTTTCTTTATCTTGTCTGTCTTTTTTAAGGATGTCTTTATTCCATCTCTCTCTCCCTATTTCTCGATCACTCTCTCTATCTATCTCTGTATCACAATAATATTTTTATTTTTACTGTCTTTCTCTCTTTCCCTTTCCCTTTCCCTTCTCTCTCTTTCTCTCTCTCTCTCTCTCTCTCTCTCTCCTCTCTCCTCTCTATATATATAATATATATATATATATATATAATATATATATATATATATCAATAATTTATTTTACTTCTCTCTCTTACCTTCCACTTTATCTTTTGTCTGTATCTCTTTTGAATAACTACTTTATCACAACTCTCTCTTTCTCTCTCTCCCTTTCTCTCTCTATCTATCTATCTACCTCTCAATAATATATTTTGTTTATAAATCCCTTTCTTGTCTATCCGTCTTTTTTTTCTTTTTTCATCTACATTTAATTATTCTTTCCTTTCTCCTATTTTCTGTTTGTTTCTGTTTCTTTGCTTAATGGCACATCAGCCTTCGTGAGTTATTTAATACCAACGCCATCCTTGTAGAATAACGATTGTGGTACTATTTAACCGGTTGCATAAGAGGATATAGAGTTTCCACCTTTCTCCAAAGGTAGTAGTCCGAAAAGAAACGTAACTGCGCGACTGGAGTTCGGCCACATTTTATCTCTTCCCAATTTATTTTCCATTCCTTTGTTCAGTTCGTACAACGGTCTTCATTTTTGCCACTGGAGTTCGAACTCACTTACTTCAATGTCACAATCCGGCACATTAGCCACTCGGCCCCATTTTATCTCTTCCCAATTTATTTCCTTTCCTTTGTTCAGTTCGTACAACGGTTTTCATTTTTGCCACTGGAGTTCGAACTCACTTTACTTCAATGTCACAATCCGGCACATTAGCCACTCGGCCACATTTTATCTCTTCCCAATTTTTTCCATTCCTTTGTTCAGTTCGTACAACGGTCTTCATTTTGCCGCTGGAGTTCGAACTCACTTACTTCAATGTCACAGTCCGGCACGTTAGCCACTCGGCCACATTTTATCTCTTCCCAATTTATTTTCCTTTCCTTTGTTCAGTTCGTACAACGGTCTTCATTTTGCCACTGGAGTTCGAACTCACTTACTTCAATGTCACAATCCGGCACATTAGCCGCTCGGCCACATTTATCTCTTCCCAATTTATTTTCCTTTCCTTTGTTCAGTTCGTACAACGGTCTTCATTTTTGCCACTGGAGTCGAACTCACTTACTTCAATGTCACAATCCGGCACATTAGCCACTCGGCCCCATTTTATCTCTTCCCAATTTATTTTCCTTTCCTTTGTTCAGTTCGTACAACGGTCTTCATTTTTGCCACTGGAGTTCGAACTCACTTACTTTCAATGTCACAATCCGGCACATTAGCCGCTCGGCCACATTTATCTCTTCCCAATTTATTTTCCCTTTCCTTTGTTCAGTTCGTACAACGGTCTTCATTTTGCCACTGGAGTTCGAACTCACTTACTTCAATGTCACAATCCGGCACATTAGCCGCTCGGCCACATTTTATCTCTCCCAATTTATTTTCCTTTCCTTTGTTCAGTTCGTACAACGGTCTTCATTTTTGCCACTGGAGTTCGAACTTACTTACTTCAATGTCGCAGAACAGCACATTAGCCACTCGGCCACATTTTATCTCTTCGCAATTTATTTTCCATTCCTTTGTTCAGTTCGTACCTCGGTCTTCATTTTTGCCACTGGAGTTCGAACTCACTTACTTCAATGTCACAATCCGGCACATTAGCCACTCGGCCACATTTTATCTCTTCCCAATTTATTTTCCTTTCCTTTGTTCAGTTCGTCACGGAAATGTTTCGCCACTAATCATAACTTGCTCGGTCTTTATTTCTGCAACTCCACACACGAACGGACAAGCAAAATACGAACGAGTTCCTCTGCCAGCCGATGCCGTCAATGCGAAATATGGCCCCTGACAATTTTGACATGTTACAGATAGTTTTCTTTCTTTCTAGCGCAAAGCTCCCCGGGGGTGTCGTGTTTTCCCCCAGGTGCATGTTATGTTAATTACTTGGCGCCCTGTTTATTTGCATTGTGTATGAGAATATACTGGGTAGAGGCTGGCTATTTGTTTCCGAGGGCCAATATCCCGATAGATGAATGACCGTTGGAATCAATGAAATGGTACTACGTCTCAAATTAGCATGAGTAAAATATATAAGGATGAAGAGAGAGAGAGAGAGAGAGAGAGAGAGAGAGAGAGAGAGAGAGAGAGAGAGAGAGAGAGAGAGAGAGAGATGTGATAAAGAAGTAATTCAAAAGAGATACAGACAAAAGATAAAGTGGAAGGTAAGAAAGAGGAGTAAAATGAATTATAGAGAGAGAGAGAGAGAGAGAGAGAGAGAGAGAGAGAGAGAGAGAGAGAGAGAGAGAGAGGGAAAATAGGAAAGGGAAGTAAAAACAAAGATATTATTGATAGATAGATAGATAGATAGAGAGGAGGGAGAGAGAGAGAGAGAGAAGAGAGTGAGAGAGAGAGAGAGAGAGAGAGAGAGAAGTGAGATGGGACAAAGAGATCATTTAAAAGATAGACAGACAAAAGATAAAGTGAAGGTAAGAAAGAGAAGTAAAATTAATTATTTTGAGAGAGAGAGAGAGAGAGAGAGAGAGAGAGAGAGAAGAGAGAGAGAGAGAGAGAAAGAAAAAGAGAAAAAGAACGCTAGGAGAAAGGAGGAAGAGAAAGAGAAATAGAGATATAGAGAGACAAAGGGAGGCGGAGATACAGATGAAGAGCGAAAGAAAGAGGAAGAGAAAGATGGAGAAATAGTAGGAGGAAGATACAGGGGAAGAGGGAGTTGAAGATGAGAGAGAGAGAGAGAGAGAGAAGGGGGTGAGACAGTGAGAAATAGAGAGGGAAACATATTGGGATAGGGATAGAGGAACTACAATGTTTCTGGTTCGAAACCAGTCCCCGCCAACTCAGCATATGAGTAGCACAGCCTGGGTAATCTGATCTGTGCGGAGAAGTGGGGAGCTGACGGAGATATGGCGCTCTCGCTTAGGACGAACAATCTTCCTGGTCTAGCTAAAGCGAAAAGGGGATATACTACTTCGTTGTCCAGCTGATACCGACAATAGGCTGCTCCAACAGCTTTACTTTCTTTTCTTAATACATATGAAATTAATGAAAATGATATCTATAAACAATCATATATATATATATATATATATATGTGTGTGTGTGTGTGTGTGTGTGTGTGTGTGTGTGTTTTGAGAGTGAAAGATTTGAGCATGAAAACCTCAAGCGTCAACTTCGAAAGGGATACACCTGTCATATGGGAGAGAACACGGAGGATTGGAAATGTCAGACATGTGGTCGAATTCTGCTTTCTAAGCCTGGATATGTCAATCATAGGAAATCCCATAAGGGACATTTCATGCACTCTCCAGGAACAAACAATGTGTCTTGTGCAATCTGTAACAAAGTCTGTAAGTCAGCTTCTGGTCTTAAGAGACATATGGTGGTGCATAAGCATAAATTTTATCATCTGATACAACGGGAAGGACGTCCTTTCTATGTCATATTGACCAAACGTTGTGGGTCTGCAGCGGGTTTGATGGGTCATTTTAGGGCTCATGAGAGGAAAGGTTCTGGTTGTGGAATTATAGGATTGTGAGGGACAGCAATGATCTGGAAAGATTATGCTATTGCTAGGCTATATGTGTATGTATAAATATTCATATTAAATTAAATAACCCACAAGAGTTGATATGCCTTTAAACCAATCTTCATTAAAACAAAAATTCTTACAAAACTCTCCATGAATGGTGTTCTAGTTTTAATAAGTAAAGAATAAAGTTGTCGGGGTTGTCTATATCAACCGAAAAGCGAGGGGGTCTACCCCCTCTTCGCTATCGCTAGACAAGGAAGATTGTTTCTGCTAAGGTGGAGCGCCATACATACCGTCATCTCCACACTTTACTGCACAGATTAAATTATCCAATCTGTGTTACTTATGCGCTGAGTCAGCGGAGACCGATATCGAACCATGAACCTCGTGATATCTAAACTGAGCTAAACCGGCACCTTAACTTTTAAGGAAGAAAGTAAACTCAATATTTAGTGAAGGATTGTAATTTATTGAAGGAGGTATCAAGCAAGGGATATGCAAATTAAGTCACGATATCTTATTAAATATTCAAAGACATCCCCGACTCAGAGGCTAAAAAAACATAGGAATGCTTTAAATGCTCATCGTGAAGTCTGACAATCAGAACGAGGTTAACTGGATTTACTTACTGAATGGATTGAAGAAATCCATATCATTTAATCCTCTCATCGAATTATTAGTCACTGTTTTTCTAATAACAATTCCCCCCCCCCAAAAAAAAAAAACTTTATTAAAAAAATGCAGCGGGTTTCTTATTAATTTATATTGGAATTGTCCAAAAGAAACCAATGTATATTTGTTCCATAACGTCTCCATGTTTATATTTCTAGCTTTATCTTTCCTTCTCTCTCTCTCCTCTCTCTCTCTCTCCTCTCTCTCTCTCTCTCTCTCTCTCTCTCTCTCTCTCTCTCTCTCTCTCTCTGGCTTATCTTTCCACTACTTTTTCTTACTATATACATCCATTTCTCTCTTTCCCTATCTATCTCCCCCCTCTCTCTCTCTCCCTCTCTCTCTCTATCTATCTATCTACTATCTATCTCTGGCTTATCTTTTCCACTACTTTTTCTTACTATATACATCCATTTCTCTTTTTCCCTATCTATCTCCCCCCTCCTCTCTCTCTCCCTCTCTCTCTCTCTCTTCTCTATCTATCTATCTCTGGCTTATCTTTTTTACAACTACTTTTTCTTACTATATACATCCTTTCTCTTTTCCCCTATCTATCTCCCCCCTCTCTCTCTCTCCTCCTTCTCCTTATCTCTATCTATCTATCTATCATCTCTGGCTTATCTTTTCCACTAACTTTTCTTACTATATATCCATTTCTCTTTTTCCCCTATCTATCTCCCCCTCTCTCTCTCTCTCCCTCCCCCCTCTCTCTCTCTCTCTATCTATCTATCTCTGGCTTATCTTTTACACTACTTTTTTACTATAAATAACATCCATTTCTCTTTCCCCTATCTATCTCCCCCCCTCTCTCTCCCCTCTCTCTCTCTATTCTATCTATCTATCTATCTATCTCTGGCTTATCTTTCCACTACTTTTTCTTACTATATACATCCATTTCTCTTTCTCTTCCCTATCTATCTCCCCCTCTCTCTCTCTCTCCCCCCTCTCTCCTCTCTCTAATTCTATCTATTCTGGCTTATCTTTTCCACTACTTTTTCTTACTATAATACATCCATTTCTCTTCCCCCTATCTATCTCCCCCCCTCTCTCTCTGCCCTCTCTCTCTCTATCTATCTATCTATCTATCTACTATCTGCTCTGCTATCTTTTACACTACTTTTTCTTACTATATACAACATCCATTTCTCTTTTCCCCTATCTATCTCCCCCTCCCCTCTCTCTCTCTCCCTCTCTTCTCTCTATTCTATCTATCTATCTATCTACTCTGGCTTATCTTTTCACTACTTTTTCTTACTATATAACATCATTTCTTCTTCTCCTCTTCCCTAAATCTATCTCGCCCCCCTCTCTCTCTCTTATATCATTCCTTCACTCATTCCCTCACTCTGGTCTCTTCACATTTTCTCTCTCCCCCCCCCTCCTCTCTGTTCTCTGGCTTATCTTCCACTACTTTTTCTCCTTAAACTATATACATCCATTTCTTCTCTTTTTCCCTATCTATCTCCCCCCTCTCTCCTCCCCCTCTCTCTCTCTCTCTCTATCCTACTATCTCTCTCTCCTCTTTCCTCCTCTCTTTTTGACTGTTTAGCTCTCATGGCTCCCCCCTGCATCTTCAACATTTCTATCTATCTATCTCTCTCTCTACACACACACACACAACACACACAACACATACAACACATACACATAATATAATATATTTATATATATACATTTAGTGTATTATTATATATATCATAGATATTATATATATATATACATACAGATGTATATGTATATATATATATACATTTAGTGTATTATTATATATGTACTATATATTATACACACATACACACATATATATATATGTATTATATATATGTATTATGTGTGTATTAGTGTGTTTGAGGTAACAAGTATATTTCATATCTACATTTCTATCTCCATCTCATCTATTCTATCTATCTCAGTGTGTTCTATCTATCTTTTCAGTTTATTCATGTCCATATATTCTATCTATATATCCATTTCTCTCTCTCCCCCCTCTCTCTCTCCCTCTCTCTCTCTCTCTCTCTCTCTCTATATATTATATATATATATATATATAAATATTATATAAAACAGAGAGACAGAGACAGAGAGAGAGTGAGAGAGAGAAGATAGGTAGTGTACTCGTCTGTTTTTGTGAGAATTAAAGATTACGTACATATCACTATTCTATCACTCTGTCTCAGTCTGTTCATTTCTATCTATCTATCTATCTATCTATCTATCTATCTATCTATCTATCTGCATAAATCTATCAATATGTACATTATCTTATTGTCTCGTGTATTCAGATATATCTTATCTCAATGTATTCATATCTCTCTCTCTCTCTCTCTATATATAATTATATATATAATAGTATATATTATAATAATATGAAGAGAGAGAGAGAGAGAGGAGAAATGAGAGAAAGAGGAAGGGATATATATATATATATATAATATATATATAATATTATATATTTATATATACAGATTGTGTTATGTGGTATTTTGAGGTAAGACGGGGACATTATTTATATTTCGTACGTACGTTTTTATCAGAATTTATATTGCGGTGGTATATAGTTAAAAATTAGAAATATAATTAAAAAAATAAAAATGAATACAAATATTTTATTAATTCCCCAATAGAAATTTTGGAAGATAGGAAATATTTCCTTCTTGGTTTATTATTTTTTTTACCCATTTAAAAGACCGACTAAAATTATTCACCCACCCATGCCCTCTCTCCCTCATCACTCTCTCACACATACCTCACGCACTGCGGACATACCGTACACATACACTCACATACAAACACTCAACACATTGCTACACACAATACAAAAACACACAATACCAAAAAACACACACATGAAATCATGCGTTAACACATACATTGTTCTTTGTTTTTTGTAAGCAAAAACTCACAGAGACGCCCGCATCTACACACACGCACACTCACACACGTGTATATACAACTGCACAAACAAATACAAACACACACATGCACTCACTCGCGCACACATACACGCACACACATACACACTCACCCACCAACACGCACATAAATATGCACATAAGTAAAGTCGTCGGGGCGGCCTAATGTCGGTATCTGCCAATCAGCGAGGGAGTCTATCCCCTTTTCACTAGCGCTAGACCAATGAGATTGTTTTTTGCGTCTGAGGTGGAGCGCCACATCTACCATCAGCTCCTTACTTTACCGCACAGATCCCTGTGCTACTCATACGCTGAGTTGGCGAGGACCGGGATCGAACTAGGAACGTTGTGGTTTCTAGCCGAACGCTCTGCCGACTGAGCTAACCCGGCCCCTACTTACACATAATACACACAATCACAAACACATACAAATAAACACATCCACTCACACGCACACACGCGCGCGCGTTTGCCTGCACACACACATACACACACACACACACACGTTCGCACACACATGCTCAGAGACACAACACACATAACACACTCATGCAAAAACCATACAAACACACACATGTGGCGCGCGTGTGTAAAGCAACTGTTCTTCGTTTTTTGTAAACAAACTCTCACAGACACGCTCGCATCTACACACACGCACACTCACACACATGTATACACATCTGCACAAACACATAACAAACACGCACATGTACTCACTCGTGCACGCACAACATACCCACTCACACACTCACACACACACGCACTATGCATATGCACTACTTACACGTAATTCTCACAATCGAATCACATACGAACCCACACATGCACTCACACGCAACACACACACGCACTTGCCCGCAACACACACACACACACACGTTCGCCACACATGCTCACAACACCCACACCCACACGGCACACCCACACGTTCGCACACACATGCTCACACACACACACACACACACAACAAACGTTCGCACACACATGCTACACAACATACACTTTGCAAAAAACATATACAACCACAGATATGTGTGTGCGGGAGTAAAGCAACTATACTTTCGCTTTTTGTAAGAAACACGCTCGCATTCACACATTAACACAACTGCACAAACACATACAAACACACACATGCACTCACCCGCGCGCACACACACAGGCACAGACATACACACCCACCCACACAACATGCACATACAATATTTACATGCTTACACGTAATGCACACAATCAAATTCACATACGAACCCACACATGCACTCACTCACTCGCGCGCACAACACACGCACAGACCAGTACACACTCCACACACACAGGCACATACAATATACACATACTCACACGTAATGACGACGCAAAAGTTGAATAGAAGAATCCAATCTTGCAATTTGAAAAAGAAGGAATTATTTCAATTTCATTGTGAGTGTGATTCATATTTTCTTTTTAATCGTAAATGAATTGAAATGAATAAAGATGCAAACCACAACAAATATATTGGAGATCGAAAAAGTCCGATTGAAAAAAACAAAACAAAAGAAAAAACACAAAATGCGTCCAGTTTTGATCATTAATATGTAAGGCAATGCATTTGGGATTAGCGATACAAAGACCTTGTGAGTGGACTTGACAAAAATAAACTCGTCAAAAGGTCATGTCAGTACGCATGCGTAGCAGACACATATATGGAGTTTTATGGAAGATTAATCGTTTGTATAAACATAATCACGGCTGTAGACTTTTACAAGACGGAATTTAATATGCAAAAGCATGAGAGAATTGTACTTAGGAATAAAAAGGAAAAAAATCTATAAAGACATTTGAATTGATATTAGATATATTCGACTTTCAAAATAAAAAAAAGTTAGTTGCAAAATACGATCAAAGTTAGTTTCAAAAACTAAGAAAGTTTTGTTTTAAAAAAATACGAAAAAGTTTTCTCACAAAATATGAAGAAAGCTGCTTACAAAAAAGAAGGATAGCTCCTTACAAAAGACAAAAATTGTTTACAAAAGACGAAGAAAGTTGCTTACAAAAAACAAAAGAAAATTAAGAGAGTTGGCTAAAAAACCTAAGAAAGTTGTTGACAAAAAAACGAAGAAAGTTTCTTAAAAAAGACAAAGAAAGTTACAAATGGAAGATTTTTTTTTTCTCACAGGAAACCCAATGGAAAGATTTTAAAACCTATTTCGAAAGTTTTACACAATATTTTTTTGACTCTCTTCATATATATATATATAGATAGATATGTATATATATATATGTGTGTGTGTGTGTGTGTCTGTCTGTCTGTCTGTCTGTCTCTGTCTCTGTGTGCATGTACGTGTACATACTGTCGGTCTCTCAGACAAAAACACAATCTCTAGACTTGCCAAATCCTTCACTCAGATTTAACTCTCCTTTCTCTTTCACTCTCTCTCTCTCCTCTGCTCTCTCTTTCCCCACCACACTTACACACACACTCACGAATATATATATATTTATATATATAATAATATATATATATATATATATATATATATATATATATATATTATATTTATATATATATGGTAAACTATAGACACGTGTTTCGAGGTTTCACCTCTCATCAGTAATAGTTATACGATTTTTAGCAGCTGCCTCTGGCTGGGTTCGAGAACCCCGAACGAACTTACGCTCGCCAAGCCTCTTACCCACACATCCACAGTCAGTCGCCAAGTATAGCAGGCATTTAATCGCTATATTTCTAAGCGGAAATGACCTTCACCTAGAGTTCTCAAACTTTGTAAACAAAGTGAGATTTGGCTGAGCCGAAATACGGTGATTTTTGCAATTATATTCTCCTAAATAGAGTGCTCAACCGAAATTGGGAGCGTATAATATATACCTCTACACACATATTTATATACACATACATATCATACACCTCCGTATATATATATATATATATATATATATATTATATAATTATATATATATACTTGTAAATGTTGCCGGTCTATGAACAAAATATGAGAATTTTAGGAACACCATAGTGTGATAGAAAAAGAGAGACTAGAAGAGTAAGAGAAATTAATTTTAGCAATAAAAGATGGTAAGTATTCGCGTATGATAAGGTTCGTTTATTTTAAGAATTGATATTTTTGTTTACATTTGAAATATCATCTTAAAAAAGGTAACCCTAAACTCGTGAATGTTTTGTAACATAATTTTATTTTTCAAAGGCTAGATTTTGTACTTACTTATGATGCATATGGAAGAGTTCCACAATTCGATTGAATTTCTATGATTAAATTTTACTATATAATCAGTAAAAACACTAGTTTTTTTTAATTACTTTTCCTTATCATATATATATATATTAAAGTGTATGCACGATTTTAATGCTCTATGAGATCTCTTTTCAATATAGCCTGGGATAGTCGCCGCTTCAGCTTTCACTCTCGGCTACGGGGAACTGTCAGTCAGGAGCGAACAATTAATTGATACAAACAAACTTTCAGCATGTATGTTTTTACAATCACCAGAGAACTCCAGTCAGTAAACAACAGGCGAGTATTTGCTTTTACGCTAAACGGTGAAAGGTCAACTAATGTCTCCCCTACAGTGCTCAAACATGAAAGTTGGGAGCATATATAATACATCATTCATAAAACACGTGTCTCGGAGTTTACTCGACTTATATATATATATATATATATATATATATATATATATATATATATACCTGTATAGAAACTTTATTTATAATAATGTCTTATAATTATGCAAACACTTATGTATACGCATGTGTATACTGAAAACATTCAATTGATCGAATTATTCCTATGGAAACAAATTTAGACTTTGAAAGAGTCTAAAAGCATTTTCTTCTTTTTCTCTCTCAGAATAAATGCGTTTTTTTTACGTTACTTTTTTAATGAATTTTTTTTAAGGAAAACCGCGTATAAAAAATTAAAAGAAAAGGTATAGAAATCTAAACTGGAAATGAATATTAAAAACAGGAATGCGTAATGAAAATTAAGCGAAACGAAGCATAAAAAAAGAAAGAAAAAAAGGAAAGAAAATAAAATAAAAAAAAGCTTATTAATTTTCCGAGTTGCTTAATCGAATCGTCCATTCCGTACAATATTTCCATCAATTGCCTGTCCAACTTAATAGCATTAAAACCTTTTTTGAGAAACAACAATAAACAATATAAATCTGAAGGCATTTTTGGTATCTTATGATTTTTTTGTTGTTCCTTCCTTTGGTTTTTTATAATTTTTTCATTGACTTATTCAAGTTAAGATTGAAAAGACTTCTTTTTTCTCTTTTTTTCCCGCATTTTTTTTCAGACATTTATTACGGGAATATTTTATGTAAAACTCAAAGTTAAGCAAACAGCAACCTCTTTTGTTTTAATTATTATTCATAGTAGCATCCCACTCAATAATATTACAATTGTTACTACGAGACAGATATGAACACACTGCGATATATATATATATATATATATATATATATATATATATATATATATATATATGTTTGATATTGATAGATAGATAGAAATGAACACATTGAGATAAATAGATATATAAATAGATAAATGAATAGAGACATATGAATACAGTGATAAGATTGATAGATGGATACCGAGCTAGATATGAAAAAAAGGAGATTGATGGATAGATATGGACACACTGATATATATATATATATATATATATATATATATATATATATATATATATATATATATATATCTACCCCTCCGCACGAGCAGGATGTGACACAATGTCAATTTCTTAAGCTGAGTTTAATAGGTTTGAATTTAGAGTTTTCGTCTTCTAGACCGGTTGCCTAACCAAGGTTAAAGAGCCCAGTCTGCCCTACTATTTACCCATAGCTGGAGGGAGAGTAGAATTCATACCTTTCCAGGGGTATTAGCGCTAAGTGAAATGCAATTACCACGGTCAGGATTTGAACTCGGGCCGATATATAATATATATTATAATATATATATATTATATATATATATATATGTGTGTGTGTGTGTGTGTGTGTGTGTGTGCATATAGAAAAACCATAAAAAACGCCTCATAGCGAGTTGGATAACGTGCTGGATTAGAACGTCGTAGTAATCGAATTTGAACTCTCGTCAAATTATTACATGCAGTTTCAGGCTAATGATTCATACCCATGCAAAAGGTATGAACCATTCTCATCTCTCCAGCTACGGGTTAATTAGTCCCACAAATGTTCTTTGCAAAGATGTCTTTGGTATAAGATAGTCCACGAAGGTTGATATGCCATTAAACAAACTGCGAATAATGATAATTGTATTTTTTGATGGTGTTATAAATTTTGCTTCAGTACTTATTATTCAATTTTGGTTCCAAATTCATTGTGTTTCTTTAGATGCCTTGTTTCAAATAAATTCATTATTATTCGCATTGGTATTAAAAATCTTTAATTAGTGCAACAGAATCATATCATTTTCATTCATGTCATCTCTATTTTATAATGTTTCCTCTCTTTGTTTTTTTGTTAATAATCTATCTATCTATCTATCTATCTATTAAACTAACTAACTAACTAACTACTATCTCTCTCAGTCTGTTAATATCTATCTATCTATCTATCATCTAATCTCTGTCTGTCTGTCTGCATATTATCTATCTATCATCATATATCTATCTAACTAACTATCTCTCTCAGTCTGTTCATATCTAATCTATCATCTATCTATCTCAGTGTGTTCATATCTATCTATCTATCTATCTATCTATCTATCTATCTATCTGTCTGTCTTTCTGTCTATCTGTCTATCTATCGGTCTATCTATCTATCGGTCTATCTATCTATCTCAGTATCTTTATATCTCTTTATCTATCTATCAATCTCAGTTGTCTGTTTTGTTAACATCTATGTATGTATATATCTATCTATCGATCTCAGTGTGTTCTATCTATCTATCTATCTATCTATCTATCTATCTATCTATCTGTCTGTCTGTCTCCTATTTATCTATCGATCTATCTATCTACCTATTATCTATCTATCAATCTCAGTTTCTGTTTTTGTTAACATCTATGTATGTATATATCTATCTATCGATCTCATGTGTTTATCATATCTCTTTATCTCTCCTATCTATCTATTATATCAATGTGTTCTATCTATCTACTATCTATCTCAGTGCTTCATTTTATCTAAATCATTGTCTATAAATTGGTTCATATCTATCTAATCTACTATCTATATGTTCTTCTGTCTATCTGTCTATCTGTCTGTCTGTCTATTATCTATCGGTCTATCTATCTATCTAGTATCTTTATATTCTATCTATATATCTCAGTTGTCTGTTTTGTTAACATCTATGTATGTATATATCTATCTATCTATCTATCTCAGTGTGTTCTATCTATCTATCTATCTCAGTGTGTTCATATTTATCTAAATCATTCTCTATATAAATTTACACATAGATATTTGCATCTGTCGAAGAATGTGCATGTGGGATAGCGTATCTGTCTGTCTGTCTTTCCGGGTGTGTTCATTTTATCAACAATGAAATTCTGACTTGTTCCCTTTCAACACTTATCTTCTTTTTGTCATTGCATAAATTCAGAACAAAATGAATGCTATACGTACATTCATGACAGAAACTGCGGGCTCTGTCGGCAGTGGCTTTAGAATACACCGACTGAGCCTCTGCAGAGTGGTAAGACCGCCCCTAATGGGACCACCTGTTTGCCGTCGGTGGTGACTCGTTAAGGATGGAATACTGGTGGCTGGGCAATCCATGACATGGAATATTGTAGGAAATTGACACAGCTACCCGCATTCAAATGCTGGACAAGGCTGTTTGCATTTCCCAAGCTCGTTTTATTGAGCACTTATATTCGTTTGTTTGTACTGTGAATCCCGAAGTATTTAAATTCTTGGACTATATGACCTTTAGGCACCCCTTTTGATTTGCTGATTCATAAGTACATTTTTTCATTTACACCGTAAACATCCGGTTGTTTGTTGACATATGATTTTTAGAGTTTTTTTTTAATTAAAAAACTACCCCCTAACCCCTAACCCTAACTCTAACCCCTAACGCTAACCCCTACTCCTAACCCAACAAACAACCTGATGTTGACGGTGTAAAGAAAAAAAAGGTACTATGAATCAGCAACGCAAAAGGGGTGCCTAAAGGACATATGGTCCAAATTTATATATTTATTTATTATTTCTGCATTTTAATATTTTTAATATATATATATATAATATATATATATATATATTATATATATAATATATATATATGGGGGTATCTATATTTGTGTATGTGTAACTGCAGCTCAATGCTTATCTATCTATCTGTGTCTATGCATCTATACATCTATCTCAACGTGCTCATATCTATACTCAGTATGTAACTATCTATCCTGATCTTGTCATATCTATCTAACACGCCCAGCACATATCTATCTATCTATCTATCTATCTATCCATCCATCTATCTGTCTATCTATCTCTCTATCTCCCTTACATATCTATAAATCTATCTATCTTAGTCTTTACATATCTATCTATCTAGCTAGCTAGCTAGCTTCTCCCTTACATATCTATCAATCAATATATCTATCTATGAATCGCATCCTTACATATCTATCAATCTATCTTATACCTTACATATCAATCTACCTATCTATCTATCTCATCTCTTTCATATGTATCTATTCAGCCTTACATTCAATCTATTTTCTCAGCCCTTACGTATCAATCTACCTATGTATCGATTCAGCTCTTACATATCAATCTATCTATCTCAGCCCTTACGTATCAATCAATCTATCTCAGCCCTTAAATTCTTCAATCTATCTTCAATCTATCTATTCAGCCCTTAAGTATCAATCTATCTATCTCATCCCTTAAATATCTATCAATCTATCTATCTCAGCCCTTACATATCGATCTATCTATCATCCCTTAAATATCTATCAATCTATGTATCTCAGCCCTTAAATATCTATCAATCTATCTATCTCATCCCTTACGTATCAATCAATCTATCTCAGCCCTTAAATATCTATCAACTATCTATCTCACCCCTTAAATATCTATCAATCTATCTATCTCATCCCTTAAATATCTATCAATCTATCTATCTCAGCCCTTACGTATCAATCAATCTATCTCAGCCCTTAAATATCTATCAATCTATCTATCTCATCCCTTAAATATCTATCAATCTATCTATCTCATCCCTTAAAATATCTATCAATCTATCTATCATCTAAATATCATCCTATAATCCTATCATCTATCTCTCATCTTAAATATCTATCAATCTATCTATCTATCATCCTTAAATATCTATCAATCTATCTATCTATCATCCTTAAATATCTATCAATCTATCTATCTCAAAATATCTATTCAATCTATCATCCTTAAATATCTATCATCTATCTATCTATCATCCCTTAAATATCTATCAATCTATCTATCTCATCCTTAAATATCTATCAATCTACTATCATCCCTTAAATATCTATCAATCTTCTATCTTCAGCTCTTACATATCAATCTATCTATCTATCTATCTCATCCCTTACTTATCTATCAATCTATCTATCCCAGCCCTTGCGTATAAATCTATCTATCTATCGATCTCATACCTTACATATTTATTACTCTATCTATCTCAGCCCTTACCTATCTATCTATCTATCTATCTATCTATCTATCTCAGCCCTTACGTATCAATATATCTATCTATCTATCTCATCCCTTACATATCTATTAATCTATCTATATCAGCCCTTACTTATCTATCAATCTATCTATCTCAGCCCTTACTTATCTATCTAACTATCTATCTATCTATCTATCTATCTCAGCCCTTACGTATCAATATATCTATCTATCAATTCTATCCCTAACATATCTATCAATCTATCTCTCTAATCTCTACTAATCTATCAATGTAGTTTTGTCAGCAGCTCTTTCGCTTTTGTCATTGCCGATCCTTTAAATGTTATGTATTAATCCAGATAAGTTTTCAACATGTTGGCAAATGGACATTCCTATTTGCACAGCCGTCAAAAACTCTTATCTTTATTTAGGCGCTCGCCATTTCTCCCGCCTCTTTTGTTGCTGCTGCTGCTGTTGTTGTCCGTGAATCTATTTGTGCAAAAGCTGAATGCATCAAACCGGCCGCACAAATATGTGTAAGTTTCCGGCTGATCACACCACAGACCATCAATCTTCTCTCCAAGGTTGGAAGTGGTGGCACCCTGGGTGGGGGAGTGGTGGCACCCTGGGTGGGGAGTGGTGGCACCCTGGGTACGGGAAAAAATCGCATATGTTTTATTCATTGACACCAATGACGTCGACCATCGAACTGGTTTAAGACGTCCGCCATCATTTATTCCCAACTTGTAGTAGTGACGATGATTTGTTTATTAAATTTACTATGCTTAGCCTGGCATAAGGCCACGCGAGGGATGAAAATGGCGTAAAAGATTTTGATGCGCCAATCTTTCACGAGAAAATGCTTGCATTGAAAATTATATCTCACGAGCAGCCACTGTGGATATACCACAGTATGATAATTTAATTATTACAGCGTTTTATATATTTACTTGAGAGATATTGCAAAATATTACAATATGTAAAATATATAATGATATTGTTTTGTTATATAATATTGGTCGGTTATTTGTTTTTAATCTATACATATATAAAGGGCAGTTGTGTGAATCTGTATTTCTGGAGGAAACTTGGAAAATGAAACAATTAATGACAAAGTAAATATATATACACATTAAATATCACCAGGGCTCGGTTTCTGAGAAAAAGTAATGAAAATGTTATTTATATTTGTGAAGATAATTAAAAGATAAGATTTAAATGATAACAGCATAGAGGGTTTTTTTTTGCATTTAATATTGTAACTAGTAGACATTAATTTTTCTTTTACAGTGGCTTGATCAATGCAAAATCTTTTTCTTTTTTTACATGGGGCATCCTGCGAGGGTCTAACGCACGATTCATTATTAATTATTTCTGAATCGTTGAATCGTCGCAGGATGCCCTATGGACTTGCGAGGCTAACATTTAAAAAAATCCCCTTCTACCCAGCTGACGCCGGGTAGCCGTTTCTAGTTGTATATCAATTTTTCTGGGTGATCTGATGCCTTACTGTTAGTTTTTGTATACATATTTACGAAACCCTACGCACAATAGTAAGATCTCTTGATGTAATCGTATACCTCATTTTAATCACATTCTAAGTTTAATTCCATTATAAGCCGTTTGAGTAATCTCCCTTTTTTCCTATTTTTTTATTATTCAGAATACCTACTTGTCAATTTAGGTTCTTTTTATATTTAAATTATTAATAATATATAATAAAAAGAGTCCTCCTCTTTTAATGTACCTGGTAAACCAAATAAAACTTAATAAAAAAAACTTGACACTTAAATGATCTAAAAAAAGAAGGAGAAGAAACTCTTGAATAAAATGGTTATTTGATTATATAGTCTGTATTTTGTAGCCAGTAATTAATGTACTACTAAAATCTGATTTTATATATCTTTATAAAAATTTTAGAACAATCGATTTTGGTTGGGGGGTTGGTTGGTTGGTTGGTTGGATTTTATGACATGTCAGTCATTGTTGGGTTAGTTTTTGCCGAAGACGTTTTGTTTTATTCATGCTTGATGGTTTTCAATTTTTTTTTCAAACCCCGCCCGAGCAGCATGTGACACAATGTCAATTATTAAGCAGAGTTAAATAGGATTGAATTCAGAGTTTTTCTTCTCCTAGACCGGTTGCCATACCAAAGTGAAAGAGCACAATCTGCACTACTATTCACCCATAGTTTGAAGGGGTACAGTTGGATGAATACTTTTCCAAAGGCTATTAGAGTGAGGTTAAATGCAAACAGTCTCGTCCAGGATTTGGACTCAGTTCACGGTGTCCATAACAGCACAGATATGAAAAGATATACTGGAAAAATTCAAATAATTGGACGTCATGTCAAAAATAAATAAAAAATTCGGTAGTTCATTCATATTATTATAATGGAGATTCGGTGTCTCTCTATCTGACTGTAACCAAAACCACGTCACTGCTTACGTCATGATACTCTGAGGAATTGCATAAGTTTATTAAAGAGTATTAAATTT
>CM042153.1:83609617-83622117 GCA_023376005.1 Doryteuthis pealeii
ATTAAGAGAACATACACACATGCACGCACACGCCCACATATATATGTTTGTGTGTATGTGAGTGGACATACTAAGATAGATATATAGATTTGTAGAAAGATAGATACATAGATACATAGATCACTCGATCGATCGATTGATAGATGGATCAACAGTTAGAAAATGAAAGAGAAAACATTAAATACATAAGGTAAACGAAATGGAAAAAAATAACCAAAACAAAAAATAAAATAAAAAACAAACACCCTCCTCCGAAAAAAAAAATGAATAAAAAGCACAGAAAAATACAAGAGAAAAAAGAAAAGAAAAAATTAGAGATAAAACAAAAAGAAAAGAAGGAAAGAAATAAAAGCAATGGAAAAGGAATTGAGTTTGTGTCTGAGTTTTATTTAACGGCATATCAACCTCTGTGGGTCATTTAATGCCAAAAAGGTTATTTTGGATTTCAGTCTTTAAAGTAGTGGTTTTATGGGGTTGAGTTTTGTTTAACGGCATATCAACCTCTGTGGGTCATTGAATGCCAAAAGGTTATTTTGTATTTCAGTTTTAAAGTAGTGGTTTTATGGGGTTGAGTTTTGTTTAACGGCATATCAACCTCTGTGGGTCATTGAATGCCAAAAAGGTTATTTTGGATTTCAGTCTTTAAAGTAGTGGTTATGGGTGTTGAGTTTTGTTAACGGCATATCAACCTCTGTGGGTCATTTAACGCTAGAAAAACGTTATTATGGATTTCAGTCTTTAAAGTAGTGGTTTAATGGGGGTTGAGTTTTGTTTAACGGCATATCAACCTCTGTGGGTCATTTAGCGCTAGAAAACGTTATTATGGATTTCAGTCTTTAAAGTAGTGGTTTAATGGGGGTTGAGTTTTGTTTAACGGCATATCAACCTCTGTGGGTCATTTAACGCTAGAAAACGTTATTATGGATTTCAGTCTTTAAAGTAGTGGTTTAATGGGGGTTGAGTTTTGTTTAACGGCATATCAACCTCTGTGGGTCATTTAGCGCTAGAAAACGTTATTATGGATTTCAGTCTTTAAAGTAGTGGTTTAATGGGGGTTGAGTTTTGTTTAACGGCATATCAACCTCTGTGGGTCATTTAACGCTAGAAAACGTTATTATGGATTTCAGTCTTTAAAGTAGTGGTTTAATGGGGTTGAGTTTTGTTTAACGGCATATCAACCTCTGTGGGTCATTAACGTTAGAAAACGTTATTATGGATTTCAGTCTTTAAAGTAGTGGTTTAATGGGGTTGAGTTTTGTTTAACGGCATATCAACCTCTGTGGGTCATTTAGCGCTAGAAAACGTTATTATGGATTTCAGTCTTTAAAGTAGTGGTTTAATGGGGGTTGAGTTTTGTTTAACGGCATATCAACCTCTGTGGGTCATTTAACGCTAGAAAAACGTTATTATGGATTTCAGTCTTTAAAGTAGTGGTTTAATGGGGGTTGAGTTTTGTTTAACGCATATCAACCTCTGTGGGTCATTTAACGTTAGAAAACGTTATTATGGATTTCAGTCTTTAAAGTAGTGGTTTAATGGGGTTGAGTTTTTTTAACGGCATATCAACCTCTGTGGGTCATTTAACGCTAGAAAACGTTATTATGGATTTCAGTCTTTAAAGTAGTGGTTTAATGGGGGTTGAGTTTTGTTTAACGGCATATCAACCTCTGTGGGTCATTTAGCGCTAGAAAAACGTTATTATGGATTTCAGTCTTTAAAGTAGTGGTTTAATGGGGGTTGAGTTTTGTTTAACGCATATCAACCTCTGTGGGTCATTTAACGCTAGAAAACGTTATTATGGATTTCAGTCTTTAAAGTAGTGGTTTAATGGGGGTTGAGTTTTGTTTAACGGCATATCAACCTCTGTGGGTCATTTAACGCTAGAAAAACGTTATTATGGATTTCAGTCTTTAAAGTAGTGGTTTAATGGGGTTGAGTTTTGTTTAACGGCATATCAACCTCTGTGGGTCATTTAACGCTAGAAAACGTTATTATGGATTTCAGTCTTTAAAAGTAGTGGTTTAATGGGGATTGAGTTTCGCATATCAACCTCTGTGGTCATTTAACGCTAGAAAACGTTATTATGGATTTCAGTCTTTAAAGTAGTGGTTCTATGGAGATATTCGATTATGTTTTGTTACATATTGTTGAATAGGTTGCTTTTTTTTCAGAAAATTTAAAATGTTTTCAGGGTTTGTATTCTTAAAGATGTCCCTCGGGTTTCTTGCTTGATAGTAATTAGTGCAGATATGTTTAAGGCTGTTACAATTTAGAAGGATGCAAAAAAAGCAAACCCCATTCCCTCGCTCCTCAAAAAAATAAAATGAAATTACAGAAAAATACAAGATGAAAAAGAAGAAAAAAATATACAGATAGAAAAAGAAGAAAGAAAAGAAGGAAATAAAAAAGGGATAGAAAAAGAAAGCAAAAAAAAGAGCCACCTGCATCCACCCCCGAAAAAAAATACAGAAAAATACAAGAGAAAAAAAAGAAAAAGAAATAGAAATATAAAAAGAAGAACCAAAAGAAGGAAAGCAAAATAAATAAATAAAAAATAAATAAATAAATAAAAATAAAAATAAGCAAACCCAACAATCCCTTCCTCTCCAAAGAAAATAAAATAAAAAACACAGAAAAATACAAGAGAAAAAAATAGAAGAAAAAGAAAAAGAAATAGAGGTAGAAAAGAAAAAGAAAAAAGGATAGAAAAAAGGAAGAGAAAGGAAAGAAAAGAAAGAAAGAAAGAAAGCTAAAAAAAAAAAAAGAAGCAAACCCCCTATCCTTTCGCCACCTCCCTCCCTCCAAATAAACACAGAAAAATTCAAGAAAAAAAAAAAAAATTAGCGAAAGAAAAAAATAGTATAAGGAAAGAAGGAAATAAAAAAAAAAAAAAAAAAAGATCACGTGCAGACAAGTGTTTGTTAATGATATGAATAAACTGTAATCTGTCATCAGGTTGGTTGATTGAGCGAATCTGGCTCCGAAACGGCCGTAGCCACTTGATTTAAACCGCGCATTATTCTGGCGTTGAAGGGAAAGTCTTGGTCGCTCTTTAACCCTCAAAGCAATTACTCTTTCCACACAAATCTCACCAAAATCGTTAACACTATTTTCATTTATTTTTTTCATCTATCATTTCTTGCAGGTATTTATTTTAAAAGTAATAGAATACGGAAATGTGTTTTGGGTCTTGAATTTTAGACTTGCTTAAAATCAACTTGGAATAGTCCATTATCTATCTGAGGTGATGACAAGACCAAAGATTCAAACCTATTCGTTCATATCATATTGTATTAAGATAGCAGTACCTGTGGATATACCACAGTATAACGATTTAATAAATTATGTGAGTGTCACCACCTCAGCTAAATAATGAACCCTTCCGTTTTAATTGTAAAGAAAGATAGGGAATAAAAAGGACATGCTACACAGAAAAATATAATAAGAAAAAAGAAAGAAAGAGAGTTGGGGAAAGATATAGAGAGGGGCTCAACGTGAGGAAGCGATAACGCTAATCTGTTTCAATCGAACATAATGAATTGATGAAAAGAAGGAAAGAAAGCAAAGGAGAGTGAGAGAGAGGTAAATTAAGATTATTATACTTTTTAAATATTGAACTATATTGCAATAGCTCTTAAAGTATACCTATCAAATGTAATATTTAAATCATCATACTGTGGCATATCCACAGGTTCCACTTGGGAAAAATTAATGCGGCATACAACAAAATCACGAGGACAAATATTGTTAATAATAAATGAATGAAAGTATTTTTTTATAAATCTTAAACTGGGAATTTTGATTAATTTATATTAACACATAGAAAATGGATTCCTTGAAAATCTCACATAGAAAACATTGTACTTGGAAATCTCACATAGAAGAAGGATCTCCATGTAAATCGTACATAGAAAATGGTTTCGTTGTTAATCTCACATAGAAAATGGTTCATATGGAAAGCCCACCTAGGAACTGATACCTTTGGAAATCTCACATAAAAAAATGGTTCCCTCGGAAATCTCTCATAGAAAATACTTCCCATGGAAGTCTCACATAGATTCTACATGGAAAACGATAGTGTTAGATTATTTTGCCATAATGCGTGGCTGGTTGACTACTTAAGCACTGATACTGAGAGACGTCCATTTGCAATCATTGACGAAGGGCTTGCAATACTGAGGAGAACCAAGAAACAACCAAATGATTCTTTACCAAGGATTTCCGCTGAACAAGCGCTCTTGCTTGAATCCTAAAGGATGTCCCATAAAATCATAACAGGTTATGGGCCCAGCATGCTTCCACTCATAGAAAATACTTCCCCTGGAAATCTCACATAGATTCTACATAGAACATGATTGGCTTGAACATCTCATATGGAAAATGGTTCCCATGGCAACACCCCATAGAAACTGATTTCCATAGACTTCCAGCGGTTCGAATAATGGAATACTCACTGAAATAAATGTATTGATACCTAACTGAACAATTCTGAAGAATCTACATAAATGAAAACTGATTTTTTAATCTATTAGGGACACCGGAAAGTTCTGTCCGCTTTTCTTTAACCAAATTAAAACACCAGATTAAGTATAGACAGCTGTTTTCAAGGTCAAATCAGATGCCAGATACTCAGTTAAACTTCACATTTAGTTAAATCTACTGCTGATGATAGTTTAAAAACATCTATAGCCGATGGAAGACGAAAGTTTACAAAGTGAATCATATGCGTTATTGCATGTTGTATGAATTCTACAAAGGTAGCAATCCAACAACTGCAGTGAAAATCATAACCGCTGTCTATCCAGAAGGTGTGAGTGTTAGAAACTGCCGTAGATGGTTTTTGAAATTTAAAGAAGGCAATTTCGACCTTACTGATGAGCCTCGATCGGGGAGACCCAGTCTTTTGGATGATGAACTTTTGAAAGCTGCAGTGGAAGAAGATCCTCAACAAACAATCAACACATTGTCCCAAAGACTTGATGCACCTTGGTCTACTGTTCAGGTGTATCTGAAAAAGATTGGAAAGATGTATAGAGAGGCTAGTTGGGTTCCTCATGAACTCTCTCCAGCCAAAAAGCAATGCGGGCAACAATCTGCAATAGTCTCCTTTTAACGCTAGACCCCATTCTGCCAAACAAACTCAAGAAAAAATAAACTCCTGAGGTTGGAAAGTTCTTTGCACCCAGCATCCCATGAGCCTCGGCTCGTGGGTGGTCCCACATTGCAAAATACCTTGTGTAACAGCTGCATACGTAAGATGCGCGGTAAATATTCTAATAACATGGGCTGTCTTGAGGCAAATCTAACTCAGATTTTCATAGAGACATCGTTAATAAATAAGATTTTAATAATACTTATATGATTATAAGGAAAAATAAGATTTATTCTATGTATTAATAATTTTCACTATAAAATAAATACTCATTCATAAACTTACACAGTTCCTAAGGTTATTGTGACATAAGCAGTGACGTACTTTCGGTTACAAACAGACACTGAACCTCCATTATAATGAGATACACGCACAGACAGACAGACAGACAGACACCAACACACACACACACACACACACATATATATATATATATATTTGTAATATTTCAGAGTTGAAATAAAAGAAAATAAAGTGTTCAATTACGAATGTAAGAGCTGTATTTATTAAAAATAAGTGTTTATGCAGAGGTTATTGAAAACATTTACCTTAGGTTTCTGGCTAATGCCGCCATCAGAATGTTATACCTCTTGTGTTGGTAAACAAATATGAAATATGAAATATGATTTGTTTGTTTACCAATACTAGAGGTATAACATTCTGATGATGGCATTAGCCAGAAACCTAAGGTAAATGTTTTCAATAACCTCTGTATAAACTCTTATTTTTAATAATTAAATAATATATATATATATATATATATATATATATATATATATATATAAAAGTTGACGGGCGGCCTAAAGTCGGTATCAGCCAGTCAGCGAGGGAGTCTATCCCCTTTTCAATAGCGCTAGACCAAGGAGATTGTTTTAGCACACACACACACACACACACACACACACACACACACATATATATATATATATATATATATGTGTGTGTGTGTGTGTGTGCTAAAACAATCTCCTTGGTCTAGCGCTATTGAAAAGGGGATAGACTCCCTCGCTGACTGGCTGATACCGACTTTTAGCCGCCCCGTTGACTTTACTTACTTATATATACCCATAGACATATATGAAGATTCTTGAAGTCCACATGAGAGCTCATTGTATGACAATTATATAATTTCATACAGAGTAATATTTGCAGACTACTTTTAAAAAGAACCAAGTTGAAATAAATTAAATTATAATGCCCAAATGACTGTTTGTTAAGCTTTTCACTTATATATATATATATATATATATATATATATATATATATATATATATATATATGTGTGTGTGTTGTGGTGTGTATTTTATATGCACAGCTGATATGGCAGGATGCTCACACATTTGCCAGTGGGTTGAACGCATACGTTTATTTATTTGAATATCTATGTACATATGTGTACTTAATCGACTGTGTTAGGGCGTGTGCTGGTGACGTGTGCCTGTGCATTGTAATCGTTCTTCCTAAGGCAAACTCTAACTTATTGCATGGCCTTTAGTTGTGATATGTTCATGTATATTGCATGAGATACAGCAAACACTTCGATTCGTTTCCAAACACTGCTGCTGGCCAATTCACAGCTCTAAGTGAAAAGAAATTATATCTATCTATCTATCTATCTATCTATCTATCTATCTAGCCGAACTTTCTTTTTATCTATCTATCAATTTATGTATCTATCGTGGTATGTACATGTCTATCTAAGAATACATTGACTGATAAATATACACACACACACAAACTGGACTCTTTAACCTTGTCTAGGAGAAGAAAATCTCTGATTTCAAACCTGGTAAACTCCGTTAAAAAAATTGATCTTGTGTCACATTCTACTAGTGCGAAGGAGTTGGTATATATATATATATATATATATATATATATATATATATATATATATATATATATGGGAGTACGATGAGGAAATTAATCCAACAGTATGTGGAGAAAATTTTTTAAAGAAAACAAATACAATATGTCATGAACGATGGAAACTCTTTATGTCGATATTTAAGTATTTTGGTTTAAAAAAAACCCAACCTTTTTCAGGACATTGAAAATTTTTTATGAGTAAAAGATGAAAGATGTTCTGTGTATGTTGAATGTGTAATGAAAGGTTATTTACCGTTATTTATTTGGCGTTTGATCACTCATTCAACATACACTGAACATTTTATTCATATAAATTTTCAATGTCCTGAAGAAGGTTTTATTTTAAAAAAAACAGAAATTTCTCCACACACACACACACACACACACACACACACACACACACACACACACATATATATATAAAGGACTCTCTCGTCGATTTTCGACGCATGAGTGTTCATCCAGTTTGTTTATAGTGTTGAAGGCTTGTGTAGGACCATTCCACACTTTTTGGCACAGTCGATAGGAAAAAATTAGTGCATCAAGGAATGCCACGAACCCAATCAACGACTGACCTCAGGAATTTTGAATTCAGAGTTATCCCTCTCCTAGACTGGTTACCTACCCAAGGTTGAAGAGCCCAATCCGCCCTACTATTTAACCCATAACAGGAGGGAGATTATATGGATTCATACCTTTCCTAAGGGTATTAGCGCTATGTGAAAAGCCAACAGCTTCGTCTGGGAATTGAACTCGAATCGACAAGTCCCTTTTTTCACGACTCTAACCACTAACCCACAAGCCTCAATCATTATATATATATATATATATATATGAGCATATATCCAGGAGCATGTCCATTTGGTTACGATTCTTGTCGCCATTTTAGGCGTTTAGGTCTTCTATTGGTAAATCCAATGGTAAATGGTAGAAAAAGGATGTGGTCTCAGTGGTAGAAGGTCCAATTGAAGTACTTTCCTTGGTTGTCTTTTTGTAAACTAATGGCAGCCTTGGTGACACAAAGTCAGACCAGCATCTTAAAGACAGACCAGACCAGTTAGAAGAAATGTCCTAGCTATGCAAGAAACAGACTACAGAAGTAAGGTACCACCCTGCTACTCAAGTAATTGAAAAAATTGTGAGGACATTGTAGAATAATCATACTAAGTTCCAATTACCGTCAAATTGGTAAGAAAAGGCAGCAAGGCGCCGTAACTCAATACGGATCTAACTTTAGTGCAATCCTACTGCAGAATGCCAGAGTATGCATGAAACCTCATAAGATCACAAAAACCAAGCAGCCAATTAGTAATGGAATCGCCCAAATGAACTATTATTGAGTTCCATAAGTACCAGTTGTTTGTTTAACACTAGTTCAATTGTGCTTAGCCAGCTGCTGTTCTCCAAACCAACAGTATACTGACTGACTGACTCAAAAGACATGATCACAGATGCTCAATAGTGAAATTGTGGCAGAAAACCCAGTTGTCTTCCGTCTATTATTAAGTCCAGTTAGCAAATGACTTTTGTAGAATTTGCCAGCGACCTTAAATGCATTCTATGTCGTTTTTGATTGGTCAATGCCTACACCTGCTACTGATAAACTCTATAAATATAAGTGGTGATTTTCGTACAGCTTATACCGACTAGATAATTCAACACATTTGGAACCTCATTTGCATTGTAAATTCGCATTCAAAATTTTAAATTTTACCTGGACTCAAATATCGACCTGTAGTAAATATGCAACGCTGTCAGATCTTCACTAAGTCCTATAATTTGAAGCTGGTCACTGTCTGAATTGTTGCGATGAGATAACAACCTCAAAAGAAAGCAGAGTTACGAAAATCCTTGCTTCTGTACGAAGACGCCCCTATGCACTTATGGTAAACCCCAACCTTTTTTTTTTATCATATATGCAAGAAAGTTGTGGCTGAGGGTCTTAATATCCTGGGTATGACGTTAAATTCTATCTGATGGTGAAGTTGCATTTCTAGAGCTCTGAGGAATAGGGAGTACCCCTTCATCTCCATTGCTCTTAGGTCTACACTGACTCTCAGTGGTAGTACCTGTTAGGGTCCCGTCTATGGGTTAAATAGAAAAATGTGTTTAAAACTATTGTGTTATCATGAAGAATGAATAAAACAATGTATTCGGCATAAGATAATTCAACAAGGGTTGACATGCCATAAAATCAAATCAACCAACTTAATGCAAAATCAACTTGGTGTCCAAAATATTAATGTATAGATATATTTAAATTTTATTTGCAATAATTCAATGTTCATGTCATAATAATATCATAGATTGGAAATTTAAAAACTGAAAAATATTGCTTCACGAGATTCCTAGCTCGATACTGGCCCTCGCCAACTAAGCGTATGAGTAGCACAGTAAAGTAAGGAGCTAATGGTAGGTGTCGCGCTCCACATCAGACGCAAAAAATGTCCTTGTCTAGTGAAAAGGGGATAGACCCCCTCGCTGAATGGCTGATACCGACTTTAGGCCACCTCGACGGCTTTAAAAGATTAGTGAATTAAAATAAAATGAGTTTGAAAAAATTGAGTTTGAAAAAAAGGGTTATTTCCTAGTTGAGTAACATGAGTGACCCAGAAAAAACAGAACCCAATTTATTTATTTATTTTCCAATTAAACTAACCCTAAACTCCAACCCTAACCCTAACCTAACTCTAAACCCTAACCCTTGTTGGACTTAAACTTAAAAAAATTAAAATTAAGTTTTATAACAAAATTTGTGGGTTCTGTTTTTCTGGGTCACCCTGTAATATTATGTTACTCAACTAGAGGGAGGTTAGGTTTAGGGTTAGGGTTAGGGTTTAGGTTTAGGTTTAGGGTTAGGGTTGGGCTTTAGCGTTAGTTTAATGGGAAAATAAATAATTTGGGTACTGTTTTTTCTAGGTCACCCTGTAATATCATGTTACTCAACTAGGGGGGTTAGGGTTAGGGTTTAGGGTTAGGGTTAAAGTTAAGGTTAGGGTTGGGGTTTAGGTTTAGTTTAATGGGAAAATAAATGAATAATTTGGGTTCTGTTTTTTCTGGGTCATATCATGTTACTCAACTAGTGGGGTAGTGTTACGGTTAGGGTTAGGATTGGGTTTAGCGTTAGTTTAATGGGAAAATAAATAATATGGGTTCTGTTTTTTCTGTGTCACCCTGTAATATCATGTTACTCAACTAGGAAATAACCAAAAAATGACTTTTAAAAAATGTTGAATACCCATCAAGAATAAAACAAAACATCTTCGGCATAAAATAACCCATCAAGGGTTGACATGCCGTAAGATCCAACAAATAAACAAACGAACACTCTATCCACCATCGGACGGATGGACGGGCATACGAGTGTGAGAATAAACAGAAAATGTATGAGGAGATGGAAATTGATAGATTTCGCGCCAAGTGACACCGAATCACGAGGGTAAATCTCCAATGAGGGAGATAAAAACAATAGTGAATAATAATAATAAAAAAATGCATAGAAAAGGCGAAACAGAATGCGAAGAAAAGAGGGCCAATTGGAAATTCAGGAAAAGAGAAAGCGACATTAATTATGACGAATGTCGACAGACACAACCAAAAAGAGGCGGGGAATATTTTATGGCGGGAAGATCACAGTTGGATATTGGATGTGCATGCATAAGTAATGACGAGAAATCGTGGGCAAGCATTTGATAAAGCTCTATCTTTACATATTTGTTTATATATATATATATATATATATATATATATATATATATATATATATATATATATATATATACATATATATATATATATATGTATATATATATATATATATATATATATATATAATTGTTTATATTTATACATTTCCATCATTGGTCATGTTTATAATTTACATGATTACACACACGCACACATACACACACACACACACACACACACACACACACACACACACACACAGATATGTAATGTATGTAAGTATTTATATATGTTATACTTTTCCTAGGATAATAGAAATTCAATCTAATCGTCTACAGTATCTAATCCAAGGAAGTTATCTATATTATTAACAAATTCACCATTCAATTTGTAATGTTATCTATCTATCTATCTATCTATTATCTATTTATATATATATATGCGTGTAGGATGTGTGGTGTATGTATACGCATTAACAGAGATAAAACGTTCAGAGAGAGAGAGAGAGAGAGAGAGAGAGAGAGAGAGAGAGAGAGAGAGAGAGAGAGAGAGAGAGAGAGTGAGTAAATAATAGATATGAACCTAGATTCGAACAGATCTTTTTAAAAACACACACACACACACAGAGAGAGAGAGAGAGAGAGAGAGAGAGAGAGAGAGAGAGAGAGAGAGAGACAGAGAGAGAGAGAGAGAGAGAGAGTAATGGCGTCTCGACCGTCAAAGATCCAAACTAGTGTTGCCTTCCTTCTCTAATATCTTATGCTTATATCCGATTGTACTAATCAGTTTCAGTCAAAGTCATCCTGAAGATCCTTCGCGGTGAAACCTAGTAGATATTTTCTGCTAGTTATCGGTTTTCTCAACCAGCTCTACGTGTATATTGAGTTCTTTTATATATTCAATCATTATTCTGATTATTCGGTTTCTCTCTCCTCTTTTTTTCGATAAAACAGACGCGTATGATGGCGTATATGCGCGTAGTGTTGGGGCGGGGGTTACGAATCATAAAAAATGTACATAAAATATATCTACGTCTTCATTAATAAAAGCTAAGATGAAGAAGGAGATAATTTGTTGTCTGGTTGGATTTATGGCATGTCAACCCTCATTGGGTTATTTCATGCTGAAGACGTTTGTTTTATACATTCTTGGTGGATACTCAATTTTTAACTCAACTTTTTTTAAACACATTTTTAAAAACTTATGTGTGTGTTGTGCTGTTCAACAATGTCTGATTATAATTCCCGGTCTGGCACACCCTCCAAGCATAAACTTTTTGTTTATTATATTATTTCCAGATTTGGCCTAACCTTTTTTTTTTGTTATTGGTGGTGTCTTTGTGTAGCATAGTGGCGCGCCTTACCCTGGGAACACCATATTTGTGACCTTGGCCAGACACAGAGAAACCTTAATAGGATGTAGCATGATTCTCAGACCTTATGGTAGTGGGCAAGCAATGTAAAACTCGTTATCACCTTGAGTCTATTCGTAGCCAGTGAGTCTGGGATTTTGCTATTAAAATTTAGTTTAATCGATTTGTCAGAAGAAAGGATGGTTGACCCGTTGACCTCTTAATTGACACGCGTAATTTAGTAGAACAATTAGAACCTTCGATAGATTCGAGGACATTCTGCAAAGTTCTCAGCGATTTCTATATAATGAGGGAACCTTAGATTTTGCAACAGTTGAGTTTGGTTTGACCGAGTTGGTGAGAGGCGAGCGAAGTTAAAAAAAATACCTATTAGTGAAGCCTGATAATTGCTACTGACCGTTGGAACGAAGTTAAGGACATTAC
>CM042153.1:83632117-83639617 GCA_023376005.1 Doryteuthis pealeii
AAGATATTAAGGGACGTTGCTTTTGTTTCGAGTTTCATCTCACGCTCCGTCAACTTTCGGGAAACAGTGCGAGTCGTTCGGATGAGCGAAGTTATTACCTACAGAAAGGTTCAATAAGAAATGAAAATGGTTGTTATTAGTTTTAGGTGGGGAAAATAAAATAGGTTCGTTATTTTGCGTAAACGCATGAGAAGATTTGGCTCCCTAGGTGGAATTCTCTTCAAGAAGGTTTCAAATTTACTTATTTATTCTGCTTGGTTCTCTGGGAAAATTGGAACTTATGTATCTGTGTATGTAGTATATATATATATATATATATATATATATATATATATATATATATATATATATATATAATTATGTATCTCTGTACGGTAGTATATATCGATATAACTTATGTGTATGTGTATGTGCATGTAGTATATATTTATACAACTTATGTATGTAGCCCGTAAAATATGTGATGTAGTATATATATATATATATATATATATATATATATATATATATATATATATTATTATTTATTTATATATTAATAAAACTTATGTATTTGTGTATGTAGTATATATCTATATAACGTATGTATGTAAGTATGTATGTTATATATGTATATATATATATATATATGTGTATATATCTTTATAAGTATATAAATGTATGTGTGTGTCTGTGTATGTTTTGGTGTGCGTGTTTCTGTATGTACAGACAACACATATATATACAGGAGTGGGTGTGGTGATATGGTGTTTATACGGAGAGTTAAAAGGAAGTAACTACATTTACGCACACACACATACACACACACACACACACACACACACACACACATATATATATATATATATATGTGTGTATATAGATGTATATGTATATGCATATATACATGCATATATATATTTATATGCATTAGCATATGTAGATACGATATATACATGCATAATATATATATATATATATATATATATATGTGTGTGTGTGTGTGTGTGTGTGTGTGTGTGTAGATAAAAGAGTTTGAAAACACACAATACTTTTAAAATGAAAATATTTTATATCATTTTCATGGCTAATATTGCATAATATTTCGATTGTATGTCATAAAAGTATCGAGATTGAAGCAGCATTTACCAAGATAGAAATGATCAATGAATGGAACTTTAGTTTTTTCAGACTACAAGGTGTGTCAAAAAGCACTAAAAACCTTCAGACTTTTTCACACACCTTGTATATATAATTAAATATGTATATATATATCACACCCCTCCACAGGAGTATGATGCGACAAAAGGTCTATTTTTAGCGAATTTTAACTGATTTGAATTAAGACTTTTTCTTCTTGACCAGTTGCCATACAAAGTAAATGAGCCCTGTCTGTCCAACAATTTCCCCATTGCTGGATGGAGAATAGTTGGATTCCTACCTTTCCCAAAGGTATTTGCACTTTGTAAAATGCAAACAGATTTGAACTCGGTTTACCATGTTTATTTTCTATAACGATAACCATTACACGAAGAATACGCCACTATGGTCCCTGTCTCTGTTTGTATATGTATGTATGTGCATCTATGCCTGTCGTGTAGGTATAATCTCCTGCCATATATATATATATATATATATATATATATATATGTATATATATATATATATATATATATATATATATATATATATATATATTTTAATATACCAAACTTATTGGTAAATCCTCGCGGTGAGAAAAAACCCAGCAAATAGTTTGATTGTAAAAATATACTATCAAACATTAACCGGGAAGAAAACATTTTTTTGAAAAAAGAAAAGACCAAGACAATCGTACCAACCATAAATAATCTATTGATACAATATTTTGGCCAAAAGAAAAAACAATTTATATGTATATATATATATGAAATATATATATTCATACAAAACAGCCAGCAGACTAAAGCTAATAAGTAAAAAGTGCTCAATACCTAAGTAGAGCAAATAATAAAGATAAATCTAATGAGTCAGACGAATCTACTAAAAGATTCGCTTAATGTTCTTCAGGGCTAAGGTCTGACTCTTAGCCCTGACTCAGATCTTAGCCCTGAAGAGCATTAAGCGAAACTTTTAGTAGGTTCGTCTGACTCATTATATATATATATATATATATATATATATATATATATATATATATATAATCCTATTAGTAAATCCTTGCGGTAAAAAAAAAGGCATATAATTTGTTAGTCACAATATATTAAACAACTTCACCTGGGAAAATGAAAAAAAAAAAAAAAAAAAGACCAAGAGAGTTGCACCAATCGAAAATAATCGATTAACACAATAAAACTTGACCAAAAGAAAAAAAAAAAAAAATATATATATATATATATATATATATATATATATATATACAAACTAACGTGAGGGGACTGAAAGCTGACATCGGAATACTTCGTTATTATAATTTTTTTACTGACGCTCCCGCTGTCAATAACAACAGAGACAAAAGATCCGTTGAACAGGAACAACAGTCATTTGATAAAGGGTATCTAACGAACCCGAAAATTTATGATAAAAAATAATAATATAAAAATAAGTGAATCCAATACTCCATAACACCATAATATCAAGTTCATTCATTTATTTTTTAGATGCTTCGTAATAACGCCCAACTTAAAAAAAAAACATTAAAAAAAATACATACATATATATATATATATATATATATATATATATATATATTTATTTATTGATTGATTGATTTATGGCTACTACTATGTGAACATAGCGTAAGTATTTAATCCAATACGGCTCAATATATTGTGAATATAGAGCACTTTTTACGACTATACACACACACACACACACACACACACACACACACACATATATATATATATATATATATATATATATATATATATTTGTAAACCGCTAGCATTGTCTAAATCTAAATTGTAAAGAGTGCTCGATATCTAAGTTGAGCGAATAGTAATGTTAATCCTACTGAGTCAGATATACCTACTAATAGTTTCGCTTAGTAGCTCATCGGGGCAAGAATCTGACTAGATTCCTGCTCTGATGAGACAAAATGCTGAATTATAAACTAGGACAGCATATGTTGTTACAAGAATTATGGAAACTGTTGCTTTTTGTTACCAAGACAGAAATGAACAATGAATGAAATGTTCATTTTCTTAACGATTTGATAAAGAAATAGAGACAGAGACAGTGAAACATAGAAACACTTAAATAGAAAGACAGGGTCAGATGGTTAAAATTAACATTAAAAAATGTTCGTATTCATACGATAAATAACAAAGAACATAGTCAAAACTACATGGAAATAATAAATGATTTTAATCTGAAAAATGTGTGTTGCTCTGGTAACATGTCTGTTCAAATCGCATCCATTATTTAAAAAAAAATGAATAAATAAATAAAATAGAATAAAATAAAATAAAATAAAAATAAACAAGCAAACAAAGAAAACAAAGAAAACAAAACAAAGATTCATCGCAAGAAATTCAGCACATTTTCTCTGTTCAGTACCGCAAGGCAGAAATTGAATGTAGCGTGTTGACGTCATTAATTGTATTGTTTTAAAAATAAAACCATGAAATGGTCACACATTCGCGCCAAAAACATTGCAGAATATGCGACAAGATGCAATGAATATGCTTAAAGAAAAATGAAGGAAAAATCAAGAGATACTAAAATAGCCAAATCAAAATTGAATAGAAAGATAGAAAAAAAAAAAAAAAAAGAAAAGAAAAAGAAAGTTGAATCGTGAATAGATGAAAAGTTGTTGAAAGACAAATGAATTGGTTGCTTTGATTACAATAGACGAAGAGATGTTAAAATAAAGAGAGAGAGAGAGAGAGAGAGAGAGAGAGAGAGAGAGAGAGAGAGAGAGTGAAACGTGGAAAGATAAGATCAAACGCAAAGAAAGATATAAAGAGAGACTAAAATGAATATATATATATATATATTTGGGAGAATATGTGCTTAATTGAAGTCGTACCTAATTTTGAAAGTTAATTAATTAATTAGGCGGGCATACCTATTTAAATGTAAGGCTAAACAAATCGAGAAAATACAATCTCTGTATGTACATTTCGGCCAATTAGGCCTCATCAGAGCTATAGATAGGAAGACCGCCTTGTGCGTGATTCGAAACCCAACTGTCAAGCTGACAGGCGAGCATCGTAACCTCTATACCAACCGGAATTTCTTAGATTTTTCGTTTTGTTTAGATAAGAGGAATACAAACCTACTTAGAGAAGGCTCAGAGCAACATTCCAACGCAAGTTAAAATATACATAAATGAACAAAAAATGCAACACTACAATACAGACTTTATTGTCTGAGCTTGTTGAGAATGACATACATGAAATGATTTAAAACAGATGGGAAAAAGTCCTTAGGAAGTGAGAAAGAGTTCATAAAGAATATGAGAGTCACTGTCACTTACTGATAGTTGGGGACAAAGCCCCCCTCCAACTTAATGGACAGAGACACCACGCATTTTAGTCTTTTTGTGGTTCTAGACCAAGAGAAAAGCGAGATGAATTTAGATAAAGAGTTCAAATTCTGGAAAAGGTTAGTTCCATTTAACATTAATATTCTAGGAAAAGATTACTCTCCAATTACTCTCCTTTTAGTCATGGGTAAATAGTAGGGTAGATTGGGCTCCTTAACCTTAGTATAGCAACCGGTCTAAGAGAAAGAAAACCCCTAATTCAAATCTGTTAAACTCCACTAAAAATTGACCTTGTGCCGCATCTGTGGCGAAGAGGTTGGGTAAATGCATATATCCTATTCTGTGTCTACTGGCAACTGCTCATGGTTGTTTTTGGTAATACAATTCTTTTCATTCATAGCCGGTTTCAGTTTAGCCTGACACTGGTTTCTCTGTTCAATGGCTAACCCTTATCTTCTATTCTCTTGGACTGCCACTACCCCAAGATTCAAACTGCTTCCTTGAATATATAGGGCCTTGACTTTTGGAAAAGAAAACCGCTCTTGCAGCGTAGACCACCTAGTACTAAAATACATCAAAATATGAGATACCACGCATTTAGTATTTTTGTGGTTCTAGACCAAGAGAAAACGAGATAAATTCCCGGGCTGATGTTTAAATACGCAGCCAGCAGTGTCACATATGGGCGAAAACCTCACGGTATGGGGAGATAACCATTCTGGACACAAGTCCATTCCAACAGGGACAGACAATCGCTATCAGTCGTCTCGTATACATCTTAGCGCCGTGGTTCGTGTGTGTTACGTATAGTCTTCTTAGCACTGTGGTTACATCACGTTACAATTCTTAAAAGTAGTTATTTACCCAACCCGTTCGCCACGTATAGTATGCGACACAAAGTCATAGGTATGGGGCATCCAGTGAAGATTAAACTCGCTATTCAGTAGTAATAGATCTGTAAGACTAGCTTGCTAGAACTTTGAGTAAGCACTATTGAATTAAAAAAATGAACTCAAATCGAATCGAATATAACGGGCTAAACATGTTTCTACCCACGTATATGATGCGAAGTATGGGGCACCCAGTGAGGATCGAACTCACTATTCAGTAGTAATGGATCTGTAAGACTAGCTTGCTAGAACTTGGAGTAAGCACTATTGAATAAAAAAAAAATGAACTCAAATCGAATCGAATATAACGGGCTAAACATATTTCTACCCATCCTTCTCCCATTTTTTTAGGGAGACAAATCTTTCCCTAGTTGGAATCTTGTCCACAATTTCCTTTCAGTTGGCCTTATGCCATATTTTGCTAGCTTTTTAAGTCTCCATACGATTCATTTTCTAGACGGCCAGATCTTTCTCAGAAAACATTAACAACCCTATCTACAGCAATGGCGCAGAGCAACACCAACAGATTTGACATTTCTATTCCATCTGACAAATGTTTCTAGTTATTTTTTCCATCTCTTCTGATTTCTATCCGAGAGATTTCCTGATGATTTTCTAATCTATTGGTGCCAGTTTGGCTTTTACATCCAAAGAGAATGAAAGGGAAAAATATTTCCCCGTTTCAGTTTTTCGCCAACAAAATAAACAGTTTCCATCAATCTCTTCACAGATAAGTCCATCTATTTCTCTTTCGACCGATCCTCGTGCCTATCAACGTCTCTCATTCCCCCCCCTAAAAAAAGAAGCTGGGCTTGATTGACTCAGATATCTCGTCACTGTCTTGAAGAGAGAGAGAGAGAGAGAGAGAGAGAGAGAGAGAGAGAGAGAGAGAGAGAGGGGGGTTGTTTGCTGCTTGCTCAGCAAGTCCATCTATTTCTATTTCGACCGATCCTCGTGCCTATCATCATCTCTCATCCCCCCCCCGAAAATAAAGAAGCTGGGCTTGATTGTCCATCTCTTCACTATCTTGAAGAGAGAGAGAGAGAGAGAGAGAGAGAGAGAGAGAGAGGAGAGAGAGAGAGAGAGAGAGAGAGTTGTTTGCTACTCAGCTCCCCCCTCTCAGCACGGTTGATATTTCATCTCAAGATGTTTTCGATCGTCGACTGCTGACAAGTAGACAGCATCAGAGTATTTCCCATAATTCATTGCGTGACGGAAGCAAATAAGGAGGCATGAAAAGAAAAAGAGGGAGAAAAAGCGCGCGAAAATGAGAATTAAATAATAAAAACGAAAGACTGACAAGAAAGAAACAAAGGAAGGAAGATGAATTTAAGAAAAACAGAAAGTAAACGAAAGAGAAATTAAATTATAATATCATTTACAAGTCGAATGAAAACTTTAAAAGTAAAACAACATTTTTTTTTTGAATCCCTCGAAATTAAAGAAGGAAGAAATATATTATGAAATGAAATTAAAATGAAATTATCAATTCAAAAAAGAAGAAAGATAAAAAGAAAATTTGAACGGCCGCGTTGTTTTACCTCATCAATCAAAATTTGCGTGTTGATTTGCCTCGAGAATTAAATAAATTTCTAGTGAAAAGCCAATGAAAACATTAATGATATATCCTACAAACTGTAAATTAATTCGTACGGTTCCTTTCGAAGGAAAATAAGATCATTAATGCGGAGTTGAATTGGTTAAAGACAAGCAACATTCGGGTAGATTACCCAGTCCGCCTTCGGGTGTTAGGTTAAATGTAAGACAATTCGCATAACTTATAACAAAGACTTAACAAAGAGGTCACACTTAGGTTACATTGAGCTGGTATTTTTCTTCCTTTTCGTTCTATGTAAATTGGTTGGTTTGTTGGTTGTTTTGTTTATTTTTTTTGTTTTACGGCATATCAACCTCGATGGGTCATTTAATGCCGACAAAGTTGTGAAATAAGTTCATTCTTAATGCATAATACAATTCTGTTTATAAACTCATGTTTTTCTATTTAACCCATAGATGGGACCCTAACAGGTACTACCACTCCGGGTCAGAGTGGATCAAGGAGCAATGGTGATGAAGGGGTGCTCCACATTCCCCAAACCTCCAAAACTGGAACTTCACCATCAGATAGAGTTTAACGTCATTCCCAGGACATGTAGACCC
>CM042153.1:83644617-83686271 GCA_023376005.1 Doryteuthis pealeii
ATGACAATCTCTCGCTAACCGTGCCTATCATTCATTGCTCTCGCTCGGTCCGTTGTGCAGCATCCAGTATCCGCACAGAGCTAGTCAGTGTAAGTCTTTGCTGGTTGGTATACACGGGCGCGCTAGTAGCACGGATACACACGACAATCTCTCGCAAATCTTCCCTGTCATTTATTGCTTTCGCGAGGTCCTATGCGCAGTACCCAGTTTCCGTACAGAGCTGATGAATGTAGGTCTTTTCTGGACGGTACACACAGGCGTGCTCGTAGCACGGGCATCCATGACGATCTCTCGCCAACCGTTCCTAACATTCATTGATCTCTCATGAGGTCCTTCTGCGCAGCATCCAGTATCTGCACAGAGCTGGTCAATGTAAGTATTTGCTGGTCGAGCCTATGAGCCTTCTTATTGAAATCGGAGCCTTCATGTCGTAATCGTTAGACACTTCTCGCGACGGTTGAGCCTTCAAGGTACTTTGAACACAACCCTTTATCAAATAATTAAATACATTTTATATAGTTAAGGTGATCTTTTATTATCTGCATTATGTACGTGTGACGTTAAAAGATAAACAAACGTCCTCTGATCCATAGAATAGGTAACAGATTGTATTACTTGTATTTTTCGGACTGTTTTCCTCATCTTTATTGTTATATAGACAAGGTTTCGGCCGAAGTCAACAGAGAGAGAGAGAAGAGAGAGAGAGAGAGAGAGAGAGAGAGAGAGAGAGAGAGAGAGAGAGAGAGAGAGTCTTCTTTATTTCCTGTTTACTTGATTTGCATTTGTAAATGTAAATATAGTAACAGAGAGAGAGTTGGAGAAATGGGAGATAGAGGGAGAGAGTGATAGTGAGAGAGAGAGAGAGAGAGAGAGAGAGAGAGAGAGAGAGAGAGAGAGGTGGGGTGGGGAGAGAGTCTTCTTTATTTCCTGTTTACTTGATTTGCATTTGTAAATGTAAATATTGTAACAGAGAGAGAGTTGGAGAAATCAGAGATAGAGGGAGAGAGTGATTAGTGTGTGTGTGTGTGTGTGTGTGAGAGAGAGAGAGAGAGAGAGGTGGGGGGAGTGAGGGGTTGGCTGATAGGCGGTGGTGGAGAGAGAGAGATAGCAAGAGATAAAAAGAGAAGGATATAAATAGATAGAGAGATGGAAATATAGATAGATAGATAGATAGATAGAGAGAGAGAGAGAGAGAGAGAGAGAGAGAGAAGGAGGGGGGGAGGGAGAGAGAGAAGTCTTCTGTATTTCCTGTTTACTTGATTTGCATTTGTAAATGTAAATATTGTAACAGAGAGAGAGTTGGAGAAATGAGATAGGGGAGAGAGTGATAGTGTGAGAGAGAGAGAGAGAGAGAGAGAGAGAAGAGGGGGAGAGAGAGAGAGAGGGGGGGAAGAGTGAGGGGTTGACTGATAGGCGGTGGTGGAGAGAGATAGATAGCAAGAGATAAAAAGATAAAAAGAGAAGGATATAAATAGATAGATAGAGAGAGAGAGAGAGAGAGAGAGAGAGAGAGAGAGAGAGACAGACAGACAGACAGAGAGAGACAGAGAGAGAGAGAGAGAGAGAGAGAGAGAGAGAGAGAAGAAGAGAGAGTCTTCTTTATTTCCTGTTTACTTGATTTGAATTTGTAGATGTAAATATTGTAACAGAGAGGGAGTTGGAGAAATGAGAGAGAGAGAGAGAGAGAGAGAGAGAGAGACAGACAGACAGACAGACAGAGGGAGAGAGGAGGGAGAGAGAGAGGAAGAGTGAGGGTTTGACTGATAGGCGGTGGGGGAGATAGATAGATAGCAAGAGATAAAAAAGAGAAGGAGAGATAGAGAGAGGGATATATATATATAATATATATATATATATATATATATATATATATAGAGAGAGAGAGAGAGAGAGAGAGAGAGAGAGAGTCTTCTTCATCTTCTTTTGACTTGATTCGTATTTGTAAATAATTAGAATTTAAAAGAGAATGAACAATTACGTATTCATTTCACAGATACGCCTAATCATCGCTGAGCTCTCCAGGATAGAAGTCTGGAAATAACATTTAATTACATAATCATTCCCAACTTACTACCGCTGGCAAAAGTTATGGAATTAGCACATTTAGTGTATACTCACCTTAGATTTTTTTAAAAATTTCTTATTTAGCAGTAAATAACCTAATAACAGTTAAGATTCAAAACATTTTTCTTTTATAGCTGATTGTTAAAATACACTTTAAACAAACTAGATTAACATCTATAGTAATAATGGTGTTCCTTAAAAGTACGACCGTCACCATCTTGTAACACCATCTGGTTAAAAACGAGATCGCCAAAAATCGTCCAAGATGAAATAAAAAATGTAAGTCCTGGTTATCTGTTGTTTCTTATGAGTATTGACACTTTAGCTAAATAATGGACCATTCTGTCTTTATTATAAAGAAAGAAAGTGAAGAAAAAGGATATACTACACAGGAAAATATTGTAAGAAAGAAATAAAGAGATTATGGGAAAGATAGAGAGAGTGAGTGAGCGCGTGGAAGCGATTAGGCTAATCTGTTTCAATCGAACAAATTGAAAAGATGAAAAGAAGAAGGAAAGAAAAAAAGAGTGAGAGAAAGTTAGATCAAAATTATTATATTTTTTACATATTGAACTATTTCGCAATAACTCTTAAGTAAACACATCACACGTTGTAATAATTAAATTGTAATGAGGCGGTTAAAAGAAGAAAAGATACTGCTAGACCAGGAAATATATCTCAGCGTCAGGGTAGAAATTTCAAAGTAATGAATGCCTTGAAAATAGAAAAACAAAATAACGAATGATACTTGTATTATTTGGATTATTTGGACTATTTTCCTCATCTTTATTGTTATCTGTACAAGGTTCCGGCCGATGTGCTCTCGGGCCTTCTTCGGGTATTTCTTGTCGGACTCGAGAACCGTATCGGACTCTTGTCGTAATCAGGAGTCATCACGGAACTTTGAACTTAACCCTTTATGCAGTCCATAGGGGTATCCTGTTCTCATTCCACTAACCATAGCTGGGGTACAGGTGTTAAGCTGTGTTAATTATTATTCTATGTTATTGCTGCCCTTGACCAGGATTAAACCTGCAGAGATAACTGTCAGTTAAAACTGTCTAAACCTAACTCTTTTATCCACTAGGCCATGTGTCCAATCCAGTGTGAATTTTGGGAACTTATAAACCTGATATCTTGTTTTTGTCTAAAATATCTACCTATTCACTTATGTATGATTTTTTACCTAGACTTATATTGTTGTTTTTCCGAGAAATAGTAACGAATGATACTTTTGTTTATTTTAATCATAAGAATTGTGTCTGCTCCTTTAAATAACTGGCATTTCTGGTATTCTGCCTCCCCCAATCAGTACTGCCGGGTATCACTGTAATTTCTATTTTAATCATGAGAATAAACAAACTTAATTCAATTAACATAATAGATTCTTAATTAGTTCATCTCACTGATGATAATATTACAGTTAATTTTATTAGCTTGACTTGAAGATTTCAGATTTTTATGTACAAAAGCAAATCTAAAAAAATATAAAGAAAGAAAGATAACTCACTTAAATGCCACCTTTGGTGGACATTAAGCTCAATGTTGAATCATATCTGTAATATCTTATATTCTTTCCCTGTTGGCTGAGGCTGTAGAATATGCCAACTACACCTCTATAAAAAAAAGTGAAGTAAAGTCGTCGGGGTGCCCTAAAGTCGGTATCAGCCAGTCAGCGAGGGAGTCTATCCCCTTTTCAATAGTGCTAGACCAAGGAGATTGTTTATGCGTCCGAGGTGGAGCTAAACATCTACCATCAGCTCCTTACTTTACCGCACAGATCCCTGTGCTACTCATACGCTGAGTTGGCGAGGACCGGTATCGAACTAGGAACCTTGTTGTTTCTAGCCGAACGCTCTACCAACTGAGCTAACCTGGCCCTTATCCAATCGTTAAAAATAGATTTTTAAAAAACCCTGAGAAACAGAAGTCAATGTTTGTGATTTATTGGAAGTTGATGATTTAGTTTCTGTTGAAAGTCGTATAAGATGATCAGAATTCAGCTGTGTTTGTAGGTGTTTATATAGCAGGCAAGGCTATTCCACTGTGTAACTTGGCCAAGCTCATTACCAGGGTTCTGATTGGCTGCTGGTTTTAGTGTAAATACTTTAATCCGTATATACCCAACATATGACTCTGATAGTTGGTGTAGGGCCTGCATTCGGTTACAATCCCCTTTTATTGTCTGGTAACTGGATGCTAGTTACAGTCTCCTTGTGAAAGCGAGTATAATATGATGATTCTACAGTTTCCTTGTGTCTTTCTAATTTTCTGTGTAGGATGTGTTGTAGAATGCAAGCTCTTACCTTTCAAACTAAGTTGGAGATTCGTTATTTCATATTTCAATATTGAAGAATGACAAGGAAATTTAAATAAATTGATATGCAGGTTGAATACTGATATCAAGCATATACACGCCATTTTGATAGTGATGCGTGTAGCGCCACCTATATATAAAAAGATTACATGCACATTTGTATTTGTCATATTTTTTAATAGGGTTGCCCATAATCATTTTGCCATTATAAATCTATTTCGGCCGGTAACTCCATGGATCCAGTCTTGTCAGCTAGTCGACACAAAATGGTGAATAAGATATATTAAAATGTAGAAAAAAGTGAATACCCTTTTTTACTTTTTTTTCAGTAGACCCATATATATATATATATATATATATATATATATATATATATATATATTATTTGTTATTGAGAGCAATACATTTAAGAAGCAATAGTTACTATTGGTTTCAAAGCAGCGTGCAAGCCACTTATCGTCAATACAACGCGCCCGTGAAAGACTATGCAACGAATATAATAATAATAATAATAATAATAATAATAATAATAATAATAATAATAATAATAATTCCGTAGTGAAGCATAGAGTAACAAGAAAAGAAGAAGAAAAGACAAAAATACTTTAATATTCACTGCATACTCTTTATGGGCACGTTGTTTTGACGATAAGTGGCTAAAACGCTGCTTTGAAACCAATGATGACAATTGAACTTTAAATGTATTGTTCTCTATAACAAATAAATACCAGACATGGTGTAATGTTTAGCGAGCTAGATTATCAGAGTATTGGTTGTGAGTTCGATTCTCACTGGGCACCCCATACTGCTGGTAGTGTGCCACATCTAAACAAAGCTTAGTAAATAACTATAAGAAATAAATGCAGCTCTTACACCTGTAATCGAGCACTTTTTCTTCAATTCTCCAATACTTGAAAAAATATATATATACAAGGTATGTCATAAAGTATCGAGATTGAAGCTGTATTTACCAAGATAGAAATAAACAATAAATATAACATTATTTTTTTCCAGAATACAAGGTGTGTCAAAAGGTACAGATTTTAAAGCTGTATTTACCGAGATAGAAATGTACAATGAATGAAAAAGTACCGAAAATCTCGATACTTTTTGACACACCCTATATATATATATATATATATATATATATATATATATATAATAAAGATAATCTAATGAGTCAGACGAACCTACTATTAGTTTCGCATAAAGCTCTTCAGGGCTAAAAGAGTCAGATTTATCCCTGAAGAGCTTTATGCGAAACTAATAGTAGGTTCGTCTGACTCATTAGATTATCTTTATTATTGGCTCTACTTAGGTATCGAGCACTTTTTACTTATTAGCTTTCTCCTAGCGGTTATATGAATATATATATATCTTATATACATATATATACATATAAATTGTTTTTTCTTTTGGCCAAATACTGTACCAATAGATTATTTTTTGTTGGTACGAATATCTTGGTCCTTTCTTTTTTTCAAAAATTTTTTTCTCCCTGGTTGATGGTTGGTAGTATGTTTTTACAATCAAACTTTCTGCTGTTTTTTTTTCTCTCCGCAAGGATTTACCAACACGCTTGGTATATTATATATATATATATATTTATTTGTTGATTTTTTTAAAATATAATTGTTTTCCTTAGGCAACTACCCAGGTTTCAGGCTATTTTGCCATCATCAGGTTGCTAATAATTCTTCTGGTGTTTATGTGAAGACATTTCTTGCTGTTATGTTTTTGGACCGCATATTACGTCGGTTGATTATTGTGGACGCTCTTTATGCTTTGGATTTTATTTTTGAATTTTCAATTAAAGAATATATATATATATATATATATATATATATTATATATTATATATATACGTGTCTTTGTGTGTGTGTGTATGTGTGTGTGTGTGTGTGTGTGTGTGTGTTTGGAACAATTCTTTTGTTAAACAAATATAGCAATAACAAAATGAAACATGATGGTAGACAGCATGACAATATGTTATGAAAGATGCCACTAAATTTAGAAAAATAGAATACTACTGAGAAAAGAGATGTTGAACAATATTTCATTTTCCACCCCGAGCCACACCCGCTAAATATTAAATCTGAACAGAATAAAAAAGTAACCAGAGAGAGAGAGAGAGAGAGAGAGAGAGAGAGAGAGACGAGATGATGGTGCTGGGATTACGAGAGTGAAAGAGAGAGAGAGAGATAAATCGGTTTTGGGGAGGGAAAGGAACAAGTTATGGATGATAAATCCTGACAATGACCAAGGAGGGGTGGGGCACAACAAAGAGGGTTGGCCGTCGGGGAGGGGGTAGTATAAGAATCAATTTTGCTTTCTCTCTTTTAGACTATTCATCATTTGCATTAGCAACAAGAGACACGTTGTTTGCATTTTCTCCCCTCTGGTTTGTATTTTATTCGTACCAACAACAATTATGCCAGTTTTTTCCACAGTTAATAACAAGATTCTTGGGTTCTATTTATCTGATTTTTTTAGATGAGACTTGATAATTTGTATTATTTGTACTAGCAAAATAAAAAAACACCCTCTAAATATTTCCTGAGGGGATGGGAGTAAAAAATTTAATATCAGAGAGTTTGTATCATAAGTAAAAGTAAAATCATCAAATTTATTAAAAGAGTAAAATATAAAATAAATTTATTAAAAAATTGAAATGGAAACTTAGTTCTGATAACTTTAAATATATATTAAAATAAAACAAACAATATATAGATAGATAATACCAGGTATGTATTTATTAAAACTTGTTTAAAAAACCCAATGAGGACTGTCTAACATTGAATGCTCAAATTTTGAGTGTATTTATTCTACGTTATGACGTTTTAGGTAGTGTGACGTAATCAGTGACGTCGTTTTTGTTACAGACAAAAACTGGAAGCGAATCTCCATTATTAATAGATTATTCGGACTCAAAAACTTTGAGAAATAGTATCTAATCGGTACAAATCCGATATAATCCATCAATCGAAAAAACCTGAAAAGCTAAAGCAGTGATTCTCAACCGGGGTCCATATGGACCCCCGGGGACCATATAACATTTTTTGGGACCCAGGCAAACAAAATATATTTAACTATAAAATACAACAGGATTTTTAAACATCGAATGCTTATGGGAGGGTCCACCAGAGTAAAATAGGATTTAAAAATAGGTAAAAAAAAAAGGTTGAGAACCATTGAGCTAAAGCAAAAACTGACACTGTCCAATAGGAAACATGGCGTAGTGGATATAGGCGTTGTGTTAATACAGATCTAAGTGACAGTTATCTCTAAGCTGCAGGTTCAATCCTGGTCAAGGGTGACAGTAACATAGGTGACTTAATGACAGTAACATAATTGAGCTTAACTCTTGTACCCAGTCATGGTTAACTGAATGAGAATAGTCTACCTCCGTGGATTGAATAAAGGGTCAGGTTCAAAGTTCCGTTAAGTCTCATCAAGGTTCACAAGCTCAAAGAGACGGTTCCCAAGTTCAAGGAGGGGGTTTCCGAGTTCGAAAAGGTATCCGAGTCCGACAAGAAATACCCGAAGAAGGCTGGAGGGCACTTCGTCCGAAACGCTGTGAAAAGGACAATAAAGATGAGGACAATAGTCCGAATAATCCAAATAATCCAAGATTCTTGCGGTCACCGATTTCTTCAGACCGCAAATCCCAACAACTAACACTTTACTTACCGACGTATATATTTACTCAGCTTAACTTAGTAAGACAAATATACATTTTCATGCTTTACCAGGAATTGATACAACCTGCATGCTTAAAATACTCCTCTCAGAACAGTGTGCTGTGTTGCAGTTACATAATGAATAGGTGGCCTATACATTGTGTGAAGCAATCCTGTCTGCTAGGGTTTCAGAATACACCGACTGCACCTCTACCAAGGGGTAAGATACCCCCCACCAATGGGCCACCTGTTGGCTGTAGGTAGCGACCCGTGATGTCTAAGGATGGAATCATAGTAGCTAAACAGTCAATGACATAAAACACGCCACTTTGGCCCTCATGCTAGACGGGCGGTCGGAAAGGCCCCCTCCAATTAATCGGCTGTGTCATATCAAGGCCTAGCGCCGGCAAAGAAAAGTTCTGGGCGCAGTGGTCAGTTAAGTAGGCATTGATGACAGTCTTTTAGGACATGAAAGGACTCATTTTTCTTGAACAGATTTGTTTGTTTGTTTTGTTTTGTAGCATATCAACCTCGGTGGGTCATTTAATGCCGATAAAGTTTTGAAATAAATCAATTCTTAATGGATAATACAATTTTTTTATAAATACATGTTTCTATTTAACCCATAGATGGGACCCTAACAGGTACTACCACTCCGGGTCAGAGTGGACCAGGGAGCAATGGTGATGAAGGGGTGCTCCACATTCTCCAAACCTCTAGAACTGGAACCTCACCATCAGATAGAGTTTAACGTCATTCCCAGGACATGTAGACCCGCAGCCACGGCCTTCAAGCACCGATATGATAAAAAGGGGTTGGGGCTTGCCATAAGGGCAATAGGGTTGGGACAATCATATAGGTGCTAGGGCTTGACTTGACCAGCCGATTGATCGGAGGGGGCCTCTCCGACCGCCCGTTCCTTGAACAGAGTACAACTGTAAACAATACTTCTTATTGCCATCTCCTTTGGCAAAAATCAATCTTATTTATTGAATGACTCGTAGAAAACAAATATTTGCTTTTATTTCTTATCGCATTTAATTCATTGACAAATATTAATCTCATAGATCTAACATTAAAAAAGTGAAAACGTCAAGTTAAAATTCAGCTAAAAATTACAATTCAGACTGTGAAATATTTAGGCACTCTTGTATATCCCTTTTACTATTTATCAAAAGAACAACAAAAAAAACCCATCTAAATACCCATTATTTGTCTTTATATTTGAGATGAGCCTTGATGTGAATAATATCAATTTTTCGGACTGTTGTCATCAGCTTCATTGTGGCATGTATAAACACAACGTTTCGAGTGCTGTATCATCCGTCCTTCCTCAGACAGGGGAGGACATTGGAAAAGAAGATGTCGTAAAAAGCAGCTCATATGTTGGGCTGTAGTAACCTCTTGAGTAGACCAAGTATAGAGATGAGCATAATATGGGAACCAATCATTGAAAAGGCTAAATCAAATTGCTTTTAAAGTAAATTCTTTAAAAGAAAATATCGAAAAATTCTGATGTCATTGGATTTTACGCCTCGAGTTGTTCAGGAAACGCTAATCTATTTTCACCGAATATAATGAAAAGATGAAAAGAAGCAAACCACAAGGTTCCTGGTTCGATACCGGCCATGGCCAACTCAGCGTATGAGTAGCACAAGGATCTGTGTGGTAAAGTAAGGAGCTGATGGTAGGTGTGGCACTCCCCCCTCAGATGCTAAAATAATCTCCTTGGTCTAGCGCTATTGAAAAGGGGATAGACTCCCTCGCTGACTGGCTGATACCGACTTTAGGACGCCCCGTCGACTTTACTTACTTTAATTACATATTAAACTATTCTGTAATATATATTTACCAACCCCTCCACACGAGCAGGATGCGACACAAGGTCAATTTCTTAAACGGAGATTAACAGAGTTTTCCTTCTCCTAGACTGGTTACCTAATCAAAGTTAAAGAGCCTAGACTGCCCTACTAATTACCCATAGCTGGAGGGAGAATTGGATTCATACCTTTACCAAGGGTATTAGCGCTATGTGAAATGCCAACAGCTTCGTCCAGGAATTGAACTCGCGTTGACGAGTCCGTTTCCTACAACTCTAACTATTAGACCACGCGCCTCCATGCTTTTGTAATAAGTCTATCAAACGTTGTAGTAATCAAATTATCATATGTGGAATGTACACGGGTCCTGCTAGTTAGTAATAATATATGTGGATAACTGACTAACCCCTGTTTTACGGGAATGTAATCAATTCATTTACTAAGTTTTATTTTGGAACTAGAACGCAGACTGTAGTGGTATCGAATTCCTCATAATCGTAATGATTTAATAGGCAACACTGATAACGATTTACGGTTAAATGAGACAACCCTTCTTCGAAATAGACATCAACAGGAAAAGACAAATGCATGTAAAAATTTAAAAAAAGAAAGATCTATCTATCTATCTATCTATTATTGTATCACGCTGAAAGAAATTTTAATTCTTTTCTCTTCTTCAAGTAAATGTATAGGCAGGGTATTTCAAGAAATTAATCCATCATTGTTGAACACCCGACTTTATGGGGTAAGATATTTTATGACCAACCAAAGTAATTCTGTGTATTTACTAAGAGCAGTGTATTGGCCTATTTTGGGGGAAGCTTTAACGCCTGGTGATTTAAAAAGCGAAACTTAGTCTGGCACAAGGAAGATCGGGTGTTGCAATATGGGTATATTCCTGACTTTTGTGAGCTAGAACTGCTAATGGAAGGAGGAGGAATAAATAACAAAGGCTTAAAAAATAGTGATGACCCAAAAGAGGAGAGCGATGGTTTGACCGTAGCGTGACCCCGAACGAAGAATTGAGTGGCAAGCGGAAGTCGGGTGTTGACCGGAAGTCAGGTGGTGACGTGGGGGAAGAAAGAAAGGGTTCGTCCTCTTTTTGCCGGTGGCGGGCCTAGTGTACGGACCTCATGAGAGCCCAGTAATCTAGTAAGTGTTCTCTCTCTCTCTTTCTCTCTGCCTCTCCTCCTCTCTGGTAGAAGCCGACTAGACGAGCACGTTAATAAAGGCTGGGAGTTGTGACGACATGTTTCTCGTGTTATGATTTTTTTATCGGAGTTTTGGTACCAAGAAAGAAAAAAGGACTACGGTGCATGTATCGTTTTAGTGCCGTGAATATTACAACGTAACATCGGGCTCACGACGGTAGCTTGTTAATCTCTAATTCACAGCAATGTATAGTCACAGGGGGCTGTTTATTATTTTGACGCTCGTGGTTCTTTTTCAAAGGGAAGGAAAGATAGATAGATAGATAGAAACAGAGAGAGAGAGAGAGAGAGAGAGAGAGAGAGAGAGAGAGAGAGAGGGGGGGGGAGAGAGGGGGAGAGAGAGGGGGGGTACGGTCAAATCATGCTATTCTAAATCATGTCCAGTACTACTATGTCAAACCCGGGGATCCAGGAGCCACGTCTGACTCCCGCTATAGCCAAGGCGAAAAAGGGCCGATTTTCTTCTTCTTCCATTTCTCGTCCCGGCGTCATATCCGTTTCCGGAACTTCCGTTTTTATTTCTAAATCTACTTCCGGGGTCATTCTACGGTCATTGCTGTTACCCCGTTGTTTGTTTATTCTACGAAATTTTAACCTTTGTTTGTTCTTATTTCTTCTTCCAATATTTCAATTCCCAAATTCTCCGTAGACCATAATATATGCGCTACATACCTCCCTTATCATCATTCTAAAAAATTTCCAGTAAAAAAATATTCATACAGCTTATTCGGAAACATAGTCACATGAATGAAGAAACCATTAAGAATTAAGTGGTAATCTATATATTAATACTCGTGTTCCTTAATTGTACAACCATTATCATCTTGCAATACCCTCTGGTTAAACATTAGACCGTCCAAACCGTCCAAGATGAAATGAAATATATCAATCCCGTTTATCTGGTGTTGCTTATCCTCCGAATTCTTATTTCGTATAAGTATCGTCACCTCAGGTAAATAATGGACCATTCCGTTTTTATTATAAAGAAAGGGAAGAAAAAAGAACTTGCTGCACAGAAAAAATATTTTTAAAAAGAAAGAAAGAAAGAAAGAAAGAGAGTATGGGAGAGAGATAGATAGAGATAGAGAGAGAGAGAAAGAGAGAGAGAGAGAGAAAGAGAGAGAGAGAGAGAGAGAGAGGGTGAGAGCGCGAAAGTGATAACGCTAATCTGTTTTAATTGAACATTATTAAAAGATGAACAGGAGGAAAAATGTGTGTGTGTGTAAGAGAGAGAGAGAGAGAGAGAGAGAGAGAGAGAGAGAGAGAGAGAGAGTTAAAGATTATTATACATTTGTACATATTGAACTATTTCACAATAGCTCTTAAGTAAACATATCAAACGTTGTGATAATTAAATTATCATACTGTGGTATATTCACAGGTCTTCTTAGTTGTTAACTATTACTCCAGGCTCTTAGGACGTTATTATGCTTACTTTAGTCGGGCACAAGGGTTGCAACCGAGGGTATCAGCAACAAAAAAAACAATCTCCTTTGTCTAGTGTTAGTGAAAAGGGGATAGACACCCTTGCTGTTCGGTTAATACAGACAAAACGCCATTTCACCAACTTTACTTTATTTACTTAGTCATACTTTTAGGGTAGGTTTTCTATTATTACACAATAACTAGTAAAGTAAATAACTATAAAGTCTATTCATATCTATCTATCTATCTTTCTAAGTTCTTTCCCGGTCCATCTAAGTAGTTATATGTTCCTATATTCATGAAGTTAAAATATACACTTATACGCATCTGCACGAACACACACACACACACACACACACACACACACACACACAAACACACATGCACACACATATATATATATACATATATGTATATATGTGGTAAAGAATAGAGGGTAAATGTGGACAAAAGAACAACCCAAACAAGTATATTTTGGAGATATATTTCGTCTTGCCTTGAGCAGGACTTCATTAGTTTTTTAGAAAATAAAAGACTGATGAAGTCAAGGCAAGACGAAATATATCTCCTGCATCTACTTGTTTGGGTTGTTCTTTTGTCCACATTTTCCTTTTAATCTTTACCACATCCTGTCAGATTTACTCCAATCCTCCTATCCTCACACACACACACACACACACACGCACACACACACACACACATATATATATATATATATATATATATATATATATATATATATATATTTCTTTATATCTATCTATCCGTGTCTGTTCATATTCATCTATCTATCTCAATTAGTTTAGATCTCTCCATCTATTTATCTATCAATCAATCTATCCATCTACCTATCTGTCAGTCAATATATTCCAGTTCACCTAAGTAGTTATTTGTTCCTATCTTCACGAAGTTAATACGAACATTCATACACATGCACATCCATATGCACATGTATATGCACACACACATACATATGATACAATGTATAAAATAGCAAATGTTTATTATCCATAATATATATATATACGTATATATATATATATATATATATATGTATATATATATATATAATAATATAAATATAATATATATAATATATATATATATATATATATATATATATACATATAATATAATATATACATATAATATAATATAATATATATATATTTATATATACATATATCTATCCATACACACACACACACACGCGCACACACACACACACACACACACACACACACATATATATATATATATATATATATATATATATATATATATATACAAAAATCTGAATATGTTATAAAAAATCTAATAATGCAATTAATTCTACATGAGTAGAAACTGTATGTTACGAAATACATATATACATGAATATTTCTCTCTATAAATATACATTAAATATCTGTTTCAATCAAGTGATTGGATTGGTCCGTACACACCCACACCCACACACACATAAATATATATATATATATATATATATATATATATATATATGCTAAGAGGCATATTCACAAAATATGCATGCATACACGCACATAAATATACAAGAGCGTGCATAAAATCATACGCGTGCCCAGATTTAATTCCTTTGAACGTATTAATACATTTGTTTGAGACCCTAAGTAGAATAATCTATCTATGCATATATATATATATATATATATATATATATATATACATATATGCGCATGCGCACGTACGTGTATTATCCCCTGAGCTAAAGATTTAATACCCACCAGTAAACTCGATCAATTCATATGCATGTATGCACATTTGGGCGTTATGTTTCGCAAGGGATTTATGACGCTGTTTGATTGGATATAAAAAACCGGTGTCATTATAGAAAATCGGCGTCCGTCAGCGTGTTTCTCCCATGAAATACCTGATTGATGGAAAACAAGAAAACAGTCTTCGAGAAAAAAGAAAAGAAAAAAGAAAATAAAGTAACGAAAAAACAAATAAAGAAAAAGAATCAAAAACATGATGAGAATCGGTCGACCTTATTGGCCTCCTTGAACAGAAGAGCTCTACTTTCTTTTATTAATATTTTTGTTGGCGATTTACGCTTATTTCTTGAGATGTATTTTTTGTGTTTTGTTCTTGTATTTCCGTCTTTTATTCATCTTATTCCCCCTTTTTTTGTTTATTTGTTTAGTTATTTTATTTCTGTTTTCTTTTTCTTTTCTTTTTGTGAGAGAATGTTCTAATAGGCGAGAAAGTTTTAGTACCCAATTGCCCGTAAGAAGTGCCATCGCGGCAAGATGTGAATACGGATTGCAGTAAGAAAAGATGTTTTTGAAGATGAAGTTATAAATAACTCACTTGGTATGAATATGGCAGAAGGAAATGAATTGGAGAAGAAGAAAAAAGAAAAAAAAAAGACACTATAGAATATAAAAAGAGTAGAGGAAAAAAGAAAAGACACCGCTGAAGAGAGAAAGGGGTAAATAATCAAAGGAATTATCTAATAGGAAGAAAAAAATAAGAGAAAAGGAAGAAAAACAGAAGAAACGAAGAAGCAAAAGGTTAAAGACGAAAATAAATGAGAAAAGTTAAAAAAAGAAAGATTGGCCCTATCTTGGGCTAGACGGGCGGTCGGAGAGGCCCCCTCCGATCAATCGGCTGGTCACGTCAAGCCCTAGCACCTATATGATTTTCCCAACCCTATTGCCTTTATGGCAAACCCCAACCCCTTTTTATCATATGGGTGCTAGAAGGCAGTGGCCAAGGGTCTACATGTCCTGGGAATGACGTTAAACTCTATCTGATGGTGAGGTTCTAGTTTTTGAGGTTTGGGGAATGTGGAGCATCCCTTCATCACCATTGCTCCCTGGTCCACTCTGACCCGGAGTGGTAGTACCTGTTAGGGTCCCATCTATGGGTTAAATAGAAAAATGTATTTATAAAAAAATTGTATTATCCATTAAGAATTGATTTATTTCAAAACTTTATCGGTATTAAATGACCCACTGAGGTTGATATGCCGTAAAACAAAACAAACCAAACCAAAAAAGGAAAGAAGGAAAAACAGGAAAATAAAATAGCCCATATGGTTGTTGGCACCTTCTCGTTCACTAAGGACGATGGCGTAGTGTCCAATAAATGAATAAATAAATTATCTGCATCGCGCAAGTGACTGTGCAGGCCTATCCTTGAGTAACAGTTTTTGGTGCGATGACTGCAAACAAACTTTTTGGGGCTGCTATTTTTCTCCCTCTTTCCGCTCTCTTTGCTGTCGAGGTTATTCTCCTCTCCACCTCACCTCTCTTCGTGACTTGCTGAACGTTAAGGCACCAGTCCGCTCGGTTTTCCGCATCTACCTCCCACGTGTTTGTGTCACATAGGGTATAACAGAATAAACAAGAAATAAAAAAAGAAAAAGAAACAATGTACTTAGATTAGTATTATTTGTATTATTCGGACTATTGTCCTCATCTTCATTGTTATATGTACAACGTTTCGGTCGATGTGCCCTCCGAGTCCGACAAGAAATACTGAAGAAGGCCGGAGGCTCATTGGCCGAAACGTTGTAAAGATAACAATGAAGATGAGGACAATAGTCCGAATAATACAAATGATACTAATTATCAAGCCTCATCTTAAAAATTCAGAGAAATAGAATATACTTAAAGTAGGCTAGAAATAAAAGGAAAGTGTATTAAGTTAGCTGGTTGGTTGGTTGGTTTGTTATTTAGTTGGTTGGAATTTACGGTATGTCAAACCTTGTTGGGTTATTTTATGCCCAAGATGATTTACTTTATTCATTCTTGATGTGTACAAAATTTTTTGAACACATTCTTTTGTAACATTTCTATTTAACCCATACATGGGACCCTAACAGATACTACCAATCCGGTTCAGGGTGGCCCTGGGATTAATGGAGATGAAGGGTTACTCCACAGTCACCAGATTACCAGAACTGAAACTTCACCATCAGGTCAGGTTAACGTCATACCAAGTATATCAAGACCGTCAGCCAACACACATATCTAGGCATTATCTACTTATACATATATACACGTACACATTCAAGTTCGAATATATATAGATATGCAAATTTTTTGCTTGTGTTTCTGGGAGTTTTTATTTGCATATTAGCTAATATATATATATATATATATATATATATATATATATTAAGAAAATATATATTAAGAAAATGAGAGTGTGTGAGTGTATGTATCGAAAGAAGGCATTGTGCACACTCTCATACTCACACCGTAAAAGTGAATATTTGACGTCATATTTCAAACCGTCCTTTTATCAGCATCCTTTCCTCAGATTTCAAATTTTGAACAGACTGATAAACAAGGACTATTACTTGCTTATCTCGTTATTCTGTGATAAAAAATTGTTATCACCTTCCACATACCAACAAATGTCCTGAAGATAATCTAATTAATAGATCGAAACACTGCAGCATCGGCCAATAAACTTACGACTCAACTTATTTAAACATGTGATTTTTCAATTTTCTTAATATACAACATACCGTCGGATTCACTTCCATCTTTTCACACACACACTCACACACACATATATATATATATATATATATATATATATTATATATATATATATATATATATGTGTGTGTATATTAGTAATATAGTTTGCTATATTTGTAAATAGAAAGTGCTCAACAACGGCTCGAGAGTCTATGTATTAAAGTCAGAAACACTCGATGATTGCATACACCGTTGACCAAACACCGTTGTCTCTAATATATATATATATATATATATATTTCTGTGTGTGTGTGTGTGTATGTGTATATATATACATATACATAGTCATCCACAAACATTGTATTTCGCCGTATTACATCTTTTCAGTGTGGCTAGACATTTAAGGACTACCCCCAGCTAGAATGGAAACCCCTTCGATTTATGATCAGTCAAGCTTTTTAACCACTCGGCCATCAGCACTTACTCTTACGGGGACAGGGATTTTAACTGATAAATACATACCTACGCATATATGTAACGACCGCCAGACACTGCTGCATCCGTTTTATAGGAGAGCGTTATACACATTTACGCATACTAGAGAGTGCTCCATCTGTAATCCTAAAGGTATCGTCTCCAAAATATTTAGAAATCACAGAAACGTTTATTGTTTATTATTAATGATGCTTTTTTATTTTGTTTTAAAGTTTTAATAGGTATCATTTTTTCTAACATCAGCACATTGTGAAATGCAAACAGCCACTTGAACTCGTTTTGTAACAATTTTATGGGCCATCCTCTAGGCTTTAAGCAAGAGCGCGTGTCCAGTGGAAATCCTTGATAAAGAATCCTTTGGTTCTCCTTGGTATTGTCAGTTCCTCCTCAATGATTGCAAATGGACTATGGAAAGTATCGTGTTTAAGTAGTCAACTAGCCATATTTCTCTAATGGTGTGGAAAGAAACATCACCAGTTATGTTCTCCACCAGGTTTCAGTTGGTTAGGTTATACCCCTTGTTGGAAAATTTGAATATAAGGTGTGCTCTAGTTCCCTGCCTAGATTTATAGACTAGGCGAGATCATGTGGTCTATTCCTTATATATATTTACCAACCCCTCTGCACGAGCAGGATGCGACACAAGGTCAATTTCTTAAGCGGAGTTTAACAGGTTTGAATTAAGAGTTTTCCTTCTCCTAGACTGGTTACCTAGCCATGGTTAAAGAGTCCAGTCTGCCCTGCTATTTACCCATAGCTGGAGGGAGAATTGGATTCATACCTTTCCCAAGGGTATTAGCAGCATGTGAAATTCCAACAGCTTCGTCCAGGAATTGAACTCGCGTTATTTACAGAATATTTGTCTAATGGTGTGGAAAGAAACATCACCAGTTATGTTCTCCACAAGGTTTCAGCTGGTTAGGTTATACGGTTACGATTTTATGGGCCATCGTTTAGGCTTTAAGCAAGAGCGCTTGTCTAGCGGAAATCCTTGATAAAGAATCCTTTGGTTCTCCTTAGTATTGTAAGTTCCTTCGTCAATGATTGCAAATGGACTATGGAAAGTATCAGTGTTTAAGTAGTGAATCAGCCACGTATTATAGCTGTTGATTGGCGGTGGAATAAACCACGTGACCTCGCCCAGTCTATAAATTTAGGTGGTGAATGTTAGCACACCTTATATAACGAAATAATCCAACAGTCTTGCAATGCCCATTTCTTTGGGCGGTAACCATTTCACCCAGCGCCTCCACTTTGTTTATATGTCTGTATATGCCTATTAAAATGGGGGAATTAGAAAGCAAATCGAAGGAGTGAATTTACTAATATCATGAATTCGATCTTTACTTAGTGGCCTAGTGTTATGGTCATTGGCGAGTCTTTAGCTGAGATATCATTTCCTTCATGTGAGGAATGAAACGATACATTAGAGGAAATACTTTAGAGAAAGTATTAAAGGATAAGCTTGATGGAAAATATGAAAAGAAAATAATGTTGTTATGATGCGTTCATTTCAATTGCGATAGAGAAGTTGATTAATAAAAGCAGAGAAATAGTCTAAACAACAAAAGACAAAAACAGAAACACTTGGTAAAGAAAGAGCAAAATGGATATTGTATAGAAAGTCACAAAAAGTACGAGGAAGCAATAATCCGAAATGATAGAATTAAGATAAGAAAGAATGAAAGGAAAGAAGAAAGAAAGAAAGAAAGAAAGAAGGGAAGGAAGGAAGGAAGGAAGGAAGGAAGGAAGGAAGAAAGAAAGTAAAGAATGAGTGAAGGAAGAAATATTGAAAGAAAGAAAGGAATTAATGAATGAAGGGAGGAAGGAAGGGATGAAGAAAAAAGCAAGTGAAAAGGGAAGGAAAACAGATGGAAAGAAAGAACAGAAAAATGAAAGTAAAGAAGTGAGTAAGGAATGAAGGAAGAAAGAAGGATAGAAAGGAAGGAAGAAATAAGGAAAGAAAGAACGGAAAAAAGAAAGAAAGAAAGATAAGAAACAAGGAAGGAAGAACAAAATGAGTAAAGGAATGAAGGAAGGTAGAAAGAAAGAAAGAAAGAAAGAAAGAAATATAACAAGGAAAAAAGAAAGAAAGCGGGTAGTAAAAAAGAAAGAAAGAAAGAAAAAATGAAAGAAGGAAGACAGAAAGAAAGAAAGGAGGGCAGAAAGAAAGAAAGAAAGATAAAAATGAAAGAAAAAAGAAAGAAAGAAAGAAAGAAAGAAAGAAGCAATAATGTGTAAGAATATAAAGAAAATACAAAATTAAGATAAGAAAGGACAAAAGGTAGAAAGAAATAAAGAAAGAAAGAAAGAAATATAACAAGAAAAAAAAGAAAGAAAGAAAGAAGAAGATGAAAGAAGGAAGACAGAAAGAAAGAAAGTAAGATAGAAAGAAAGAAAGATAAAAACGAAAGAAAGAAAGAAAAAAGAAAGAAAGAAAGAAGATAAGAAGCAATAATGCGTAAGAATATAAAGAAAATACAAAATTAAGATGAGAAAGGACAAATGGTAGAAAGAAAGAAAGAAAGAAAGAAAGAAAGAAAGAAAGGAGAAAAGAAAGAAAGCGCCTTCTGTTATTTTCTGTCAATAGCAGAAAAATGAAACAGAGAGAGATGTGAATGAAAGTTATAAACGTTAGCGGGGTCGAAAGAAAGAAATAAAGAAATCCAAGAAAATGTGTATTAAGCAATGTCTGCCTTTCCCGCCAAAAGAAATCATTATAAATCATAGAATCATAAATATGGCGGAATGGCCACTGGGCAGGCAAAATCATTACTGATGTTAAGCTTTACTGCTTGTTATTAATATTATTATTTTACTGGTTATTAAACCAGCCATTTTCATTATCCAGTTGTCTGTTTACTAACCATATTAAACGGAATATTATTAATGGAAATTAACTGAAGATACAGTTATAACCAAAACTTCTAAGCATTGAAATTATATTCATACTAGGTTTGTTAGAAAAGTTCCAGGACTGGTGTCACAAAAAATAATATTTCAAATCCAAACTACAAACTACAAGTTATCCCCTTCAATGTAACCCCCTGGAGTGTAATGCTCTTTCCCATCCTTCTCTGTCACGATTGTATGCACTTATTGAACGATTCTTCCGGGATTCTCTGTAGCTCTGTCGTCATGGCCTTTTTGATGTCGGGTACATCTTCAAAACGGGTTCTCATGATGACCCCCTTGAGCTTGGGGAACAAGAAAAATCACATGGAGCTAGGTCGGGCGAGTAGGGGGGTTGATCCAGCTCCGTGATGTTATTCTGGGCCAGGAACTCTCGAATACTCAAGGTAGTGTCGGCAGGTGCGTTGTCATGGTGAAGCAACCCACGAGTTGTCCTGCCACATCTCTCGCGCACTGAACGAAGCAAACGCCGCAGTAGACGTGCTGGTTGATCGTCTGGCCCTGGAGCAAGAACTCGGAGTTGACGATGCCCCTCACATCGAAGAATGCGATCAACCTGGAACTTTTCTGACATACTTCGTATTCCGTCCTACCAAATTGGTGTTGATTGACAGGATTACCTGCCGAAGGAAAAGGGTTATGGTTAGGTATTTACTGAAACGGTTCGCCACGGATAGGATGTGACAGGAGGTCGCAAGTATGGGGCATCTAGCGAGGATCAAAATCGCTATTCATTTGTGATGGATCTGCCAGACCGGCTTGCTATCCATTACACCGTGACGGGGTATCCGTTCGACACGGGTAGGATGCGATACAAGCTTGCTAATATGGGGCATCTAGCGAGTAGTGAACTCACTAATCAGTATTAAGGGATCTGTGAGACTAGTTTGCTACACATGACATCTGGATTGGACGCCCCAAAAGGGATAAGGCTATTAACCAAGATATCCAGTTAGAAGCGTTTTTATAAATTTCATATATCTGAAACCACGTTTTATATAATGAGAAATTTTCACACGTATCCTTAAATCCCAAAAAAGAAAGGTTAATAATATCGCAACACATGGACGACTATATGGGCGTCTGTGTGCATATATATGCATATACGTAAATTTATGGTCGTCTACCATGGCATGTTATTCAGTCTGTTTAAAATTTGAAGTTTGAAAAAAGGAGACGGTTTGAAATATAACGTCAAATATTCTTTTTTACGGTGTGAGTATGGAACTGTATAAGTGTGTGTATTGAAAAGAAAGCATTGTGCATTTTTTAGGTGTGTGGTTGCGTGTGTGTGTATAAATCTTTTGCGATAAACGACAGCGAAACAAACCTCAAGGTTGTGTGTGTGTGTGTGTGTGTGTGTGAGCATGGCTATCATTGAGAACCGATGTATGTTTCAGGTAGCAAGAGAATATTCATTAAACTTTTTGAGTTGCTGTATAACAAGGACTACCACTCGCTTTTCTCGTTATTCTGTGATAAATAATTTCTTATTACCTTCCCTATACCAACAAATGCCCTGAAGATGATCTAATTATTAGATCGAAACACTGCAGCGTCGGCCAATAAACTCACCACTTTGCTCATTTAAACCTGTGTTTTTTCATTCTTTCTTAATATACTATATATATATATATATATATATATATATAATATATATATATATATATTATATATATATATATATATACATATGAAAAAGTACATTTCATTTCATTATTCTTTCAAAGCCTTATAAACAAACAACATATTTAACATAAACATTCAATTAATTTTTTTCTGGTTTGACTAACATTTCAGTACATCTAAAAATGTAGGCATTTACCCAACCTGTTTGCTACGGATGTTGAGAGGATTTATTGATTTTTTGTGCTTTCAGGTTTATTCAGTTTGGAGAGTATATTGTTGCTGAGGGTCATATGTTTCATGTGTTAGTTATTAGAAATGTTTAAGATATTGGTACCAGCAATTTATTCATGTTTTTTATTTAATTATTGATGCCAATTGCTTACAACTTTTTCAGACTTGGAGCCAAACTTAAGTAAAAGAAAATACAGATTTTTTTCATTTTTATTATTATCCCAGCAAAAATCATGGAATTAGAGGAAGTCCCTTTTGGTTTTTTACTTAATAGTAAATAAACAACAGATAAGATTATTAGTTTATTTACTGAGAAGGAACAACTTAGGATTAATTCTATTTTTTTGTCTATAATTTTGTCCTTGACATTAGATTATTCTATAATATTTTCCTCTGCTTTGGAAAATTATACCATTATTTAAATAATTTAATCTAGTTTGTTTAAGGAATATTTTATGAAATTATTTTGTTCAGCTATTAAAGGAAATGATTTTGCATCTCATATGCAATTAAAATTTTTTGCTCCGTGTCTCAAGATGCTGTTACAAACTAAGGTTGTTGCAGTTGGAATAAATTATTATATGAATCAAATGTAATGCCTTTTCTTTCAGTTATTCATTTATATTGGTCTGTTTGTCAGCAAACATGCAATAATGTACATCGAGCTCTCACAACAGATGACCTGTAACACCACAGAAGAACTCCGCATATATATATATATATATATATATATATATATATATATATATATATATATATATATATATATATATATATATATATATCCGCTTCCCCAAGCCTTTAACGTTCCATCGAAATATACTACACATTTTTGTCTGAGTTTTGTTTTCATTCCTTATTTTACCTCATTCTGTCGGATTTATTTCAATCCCATTTTCCTCAAACACACACACACACACACACACACACACACACACATATATATATATATATATATATATATATAATATATATATATATGTGTGTGTGTGTGTGTGTGTGTATGTGTGTGTGTATGTGTGTATATATATATATATATATATATATATATATATATATATAAAGTGTGATTGGAAAGTAACTCCCTTCACTAGTTTAAAAAATCTTATAATCTATTTCTGAATTATTATTTTTACAAAAAATAAATATGATAAGAACACTCATAACATTGAATTTTATTTGAGATACGATATGGGCACCAGCATTTGCCTCCAGCTTCTAAAGCCGCTCGGGAATCGTTTCCAGGAACACTTGAAATAAATGTTCATATTAGTCCTTCAAGTTCTTCCAAAGTCCTTGGTTTCGTAGAATTGACTTGCTCCAAAGAAAAAATTCTTTGGTTGTTAAATCAGGGCTTCTGATTGGTCACGTGTGCACATCCATCTCCCAGGAAATTGATGATTCAACCATTCACGAACAACAATAAAGTAAACAACAACACAGATTTGATTGCCCTCTATCAAGGAACATACTTTAAAGAATTAAGAAAAATGTAACTGCACATAAAAGAATTATAATTAGTTTCAAATAGTGAATAACTTTTCAATACCCCAGTATACATATATACAAGGTGTGTCAAAAATTATCGAGATTTTTTTTTAACTAACATGTAAATAACGTTCAATTCATTGATTTTTTTTTCAGAATACAAGGTGTGTCAAAAAAGTACCAAGTTTAAAGCTGTATTTACCAAGATAAGAATGACTGGAACGTTATTTTTTTTCAGAATACAAGGTGTGTCAAAAGTAAAAAAAATCTCGATACTTTTTTGCAACACCTTGTATATGATAAAATATGTAGGGGATTGTCATAATGGCAATAGGGTTTGGACAATCATAGAGGTGCTATGGCTTAATGGGTGATGAATGTCAGAGCAGACATTTTTCTGGTGTCTTCATTTTGAGACGAATTCTGTCTTTCGATTCAACAATATACTAGCAACCTGGAACTCTAAGATGGCTATTTTTGTTCGTTTTTTCGTTCTGTATTAAATATTGTAACACTTTTCTTTATATTTCAGATCTTTCCATTCGTTAATTTTTTTCAGAACAAGGTGTATGAAAAAAGTACCATATTTAAGGCCGTATTTACCAAGATAGTAATGAAGAATGAATGGAACTTTTTTTTTCAGAATACAAGGTGTGTCAAAATGTACAAAAATGTCGATACTTTTTTATCCACCTAATATATATATATATATATATATATATGTGTGTGTGTGTGTGTGTGTGTGTGTGTTATTCTCAAAATTGTTTGGGATTAGATGAAAGCGATTTATCAACCGTAAACTTACCCAATAAGCCCGGTACCAATTTCATTAATTAATCTCATCATGTTAATTGATTGGCTCTGGTGTTAATTGAACGTTGGAACAATGGAACTGTAGCCGAGAGTTAGTGGCATCGGTAGTCAAGTACTTTTAAGGACAAGATGGCCGGACATGAGAAGAAACGGCCGTCATAACAGCCCACTGGTCACGTGTTAAACGAATGCAGAAGGTGAAAAAAATAATCAAAAAATGGAAAAAAGGAAGAGCAATAATAAAAAGTACAAAAGAAAGAAAAAGAAAGAAAGAAAAAAGAAAGAAAGAAAAAAGAAAGAAAGAAAAAAAAGAAGAAAAGATGGAAAAAATATATAAAAAACAAGAGATATAAAAGAAATGAAAAAAAAGTACCAATAATAAAAGAAAGAAAAAAGAAAGAAAAAGAAGAAAAAAAAAGAAAGAAAAAAAAGGAAGGTGAAAAAAAAAAGATGAGAAAAATATATATAAAAAACAACAGAAATAGAAAAAATGAAACAAATACCAATAATAAAAAGGTACAAAAAAGAAGAAAAAAAGAAAGAAAAAAGAAAGAAAAAAGAAAGAAAGAAAAGAAAGAAAAAAAGGAAGGTGAAAAAAAAGATAAGAAAAATATATATAAAAAACAACAGAAATAGAAAAAATGAAAAAAAAATACCAATAATAAAAAGGTACAAAAAAAAAGAAAGACAAAGAAAGAAAGAAAAAAAAGAAAGAAAAAAAAGAAAGAAAAAAAGAAGGAAAATATTTTTTTTAAAAAGATGAGAAAAAATATATATAAAAACAGCACACTGATCACGTGTTAAATGAATGCAAAAGGTGAAAAAATAAAAAATAAAAAATAAATACCAATAATAAAAAGGTATAAAAAAGACAAAAATGAAAGAAACGAACATAAGAAAAGATTAACAAAAATAGATGAAAACACACACACACACACACACATATATATATATATGTATATATATATATATATATATATATATATAATATATATATATATATATATATATAATAATAAGAATCAAAAACATTTTCATCTTGTCAATAATAATAAAAAAAATAAAAAGTAAATACCAATAATAAAAAGGTACAAAAAAGAACCAAAAAAGAAAAAGAAAGAAAGAAATGATGAAAAAAAAAGATGATAAAAAACATATAAAAAAAGAAAAAATCAAAAACATTTTCATCTTGTCTGGAATATTTTTTATGAATGTACGATATCAATATTTGGCTTTATTGTTTGTTGTAGAAGATTCGAGTCGGTAAGAACAGAAGACTGGAGGTGTTTGATGGCGTTTTGGTATTAAACAATCAGACTGAATAACGCAATAAATATAAAAGGTGGATGGAAAATGTCGGGGTGTGGTGGACGGGAGGCTGGGTCGATGGTAAGAAGGGATTCGGATACAACTGAATGATCACACTAATAGTGATAAATATATGCCAATACTTATGGAAACAGTGACAGGCCGAAAAAAAGCAACTGTTATATCTATCATATATCTATCGCTGCAAAATCTTTAGATTTCTTTATCACGATTTGTATTTCCGCACGTACGCTCACACACACACACACACACACACACACACACACACACACACACACACACAAGAAAATTTGACGCACGCACAAACACATCCACACACAGAAATATATATGTGTGTGTTGATTTGTGTGTGCGTGCGTAGATGTGTGTGTTTATGTGTATGTCAGTGTGTTTATATGTGTGCGTCAATGTTGTCTTGTTTATGTACAAGATAACGTATGTCTGAATACGATGGACATTAATATTCATCAAACTATATATATATATATATGTGTGTGTGTGTGTGTATGTGTGTGCTTATGTGTATATGTCACGCTTTCTCTCTTACTCTCTCTCTCTCTCTCTCTCTCTCTCACTATATATATGTGTATGTGTGTGTACTTTATATTTCTTTATCACGATCTGTCTTTCCGTTGTCTGTATACACACGTGCGCACACACACACACACATACACACACAAGAAAATTTGACACACGCACACATACATCCACACACACACACATATATATGCGTGTGTTGATGTGTGCATGTGTGCGTGGATGTGTGTGTTTATGTGTATGTCTGTGTGCTTATATGTGTGCGTCAATGTTTCTTGTTTATGTACAACGTAAAAAATAATATATCATATATATATATATATATATATATATATATATATATATATATATATATATATATATATATATATTGTGTGTGTGTGTGTGTGTACATGTCTAGCTTTCTCTCTTACTCTCTCACTCTCTCTCTCTCACTATATAGTGTATGTGTACTTGCATGTGTATGTGTGTGCTTTTTTTTTCTAGTTTATATAGAAGGTAACGTATGTCTGAATACGATAAAACTAAACATTATTCAAACGTTTAGGATCTTGCACTATTTTTTATATAGTCCTAGACATTATCAAGATCCGGTGAAACTATATTAACTTCCTTTGTAGACTTTATATAACTTAGTCTGGTCTTAATAGATTGTAAGTTAGCTGATAGTTCTTTCATTAAAAGGAGATTATTTAATAAGGAAATAATGCTGATAACTGAAGAGTAGAAGTTCTGGTTAACAAGTGAGGTAAAATTACGGCTAGCACAGGGTGCAAAGAAAAAGTACTGCTGGTTTGAGTTTTCCCTCTAGACCGGCCGCTCAACCAAGGATAAAGAACACAATCTGCCCTACCATTCATCCATAGATTGAGGTAGAACCGATTGGTTATGTGACACACTGACCAATCTATAATGGTCATGTCAAGTATTCAGAAAGTAGTTAGTAAAATGAGTGAGTAGCAAAATAATAATAATAATAATAATAATAATAATAATAATAATAATAATAATAATTATGACAAATTTAAAAAAAAATCATATCCAAGTTGCATGCAAAGAATGAAACTCGGAAAAAATAAGAGGCCAGAAAAAAATGTCCTTTATTTACGCAAAAAAAAGGAAAAAATAGAGATACTATTTTTTTAATAAAATAGATTATTGAAAATTAGGAAAATACTTATAAAGTGTATAGAAGTAGAAACTAACAAAATCTTCAATAATTACGGTCGTTTCATGTTCGGATATGAAGAAAAAAAACCCGTAAAATTCATTTTGAATAGTTTAACTGATGAGCAAACAAGGCGTTGAAAGAACTTTTGAAGATCTTACTTAAATTATGACATCATTGTTTTTTGCACATCTATCATTCTAACAAGTGTCACATGCAAAAACAATGATGTCATTATTTGAATAAGATCTTCAAAAGTTCTTCCAACGCCTTGTTTGCTCAACAGTTAAACTATTCAAACCTGGGAAATCATTTTGAATAGTTTAACTGTTGAGCAAACAAGGCGTTGGAAGAACTTATGAAGATCTTATTCAAATAATGACATCATTGTTTTTGCATATGATACTTGTTAGAATGATAGATGTGCAAAAAACAATGACGTCATAATTTAAGTAAGATCTTCAAAAGTTCTTCGACGCCTCTTGTTTGATCAACGGTCAAACTATTCAAAATGATTTCCTAGGTTGGGTCATTGCTAAGCCTGGATAGACAGGGAACACCTGAGGAAGGCTGGAGAATACAGCGACTGAAACGTTTTCACATACCACAATAAAGATGAGGACAAAAGTATGAAAGATGAAAAATAGTCGGAGAAGTTTATAAACTTTGACTTTAAAACTATATATATATATATATATATATATATATGTAAATATGATGACGAAATTAATCCGACAATATGTGAAGAAAATATTTTCAAAAAATATAACAAACACAGGATGTTACGATCAGAGTAAACAATTTTATGTGTCTATACTTAAGTATTTCGGTATTAAACCATCAGCAGGTCACTGTTACAGACATTGCATGTCATGAATTGCTCATCCACCTGGGCTCTATCCTTAAGCATCACAGGTCGCCACCAACGGCCAACAGGTGGCCCCATTGGGGGAGTCTTACCCCTCTGCAGAGGGGCAGTCGGAGCATTCTAACGTCCCAGCCGACGGGGCGGACGATTAATATTGTTACTTTGGCTTGGATTGTATTTTTGTTTAGCAGGCATTTGATAAGTTTGAGAAAAGACTAATCATAGCATCCAGATACCACTTTAATCAGTCAATACTAGCAATCAAAGAGCCTAACTGAATATGCCGATCCAACTGATACTTACTGCACGTACATATGCATGAACGTATGTATCCAGGTATTATATACAGTGGAAATCATGGGCATATTTAGATACGAATGAAAGACTCTCTCTCTATCTCTCACTCACCCTCTCTCTTTCTCTTTCTCACCCACTCTCTCTCTATATATATGCACATATATATGTGTCACACACACACGTACACACACATACACACACATACACACACACACACACACACACACACATATATATATAGAGAGAGAGAGTGAAAGAGAGATAGAAACAGACAGAGAAACAGACAGAGAGAGAGAGAGAGAGAGAGAGGGGGGGAAGAAAGAAAAAGGGATGGTGAGAGAGGAGAGCGAGGAGAGAGAGACAGAGTGGGGGTTGGAATCATGTGTGTACTTAGATCCGAATGAAAGAATCTCTCCCCGTCTCTCTCAGTCATTCTCTCTCTTTCTCTCCCTCTTACACACACACACACACACACACACACACACACACACTGTCTCTCTCTCTCTCTCTCTACATATATATATATATATACAGAGAGAGGAGGTGAGAGACAGCGCACGAGGCAGAGAAAGAAGAGAGAGAGAGAGAGTGAGTGGGAGGAGAGAGAGAGAGAGAGAGAGTTGGAATCATGTGCGTATTTAAATCCGAATGAAAGAATCTCTCCCTCTCTCTCAGTCATTCCCCCCTCTCTCTCTCTCTCTCTCTCTCTCTTTCTCTCTCTCTCTCTCTCTCTCTCACCATGAATATATATGTGTGTGTGTGTTAGAAATATATAGATCAAGCAAAAGAGAGGAGAGGAGAGGGAGGGAGGTATGTGTTCGTATGAACCTTATGAATCAATACAAACGCAATCATATCGATACACAGATAATTTAATATTATCTAGATAAAAAGCGGCTTTGCAATAAGTTATTAACGGAATTTCTCGATGACCGAAAGTTTTTTGTTTATTTTTATCTATTTATTAGTTTTTTTTTTTTTTCTTTTTTTTTAACTTTTGTTTTTTCTCGATTCAATACATTGCCGCAGCTTTGAATCCTACTTGATTTTATATTCCCCTTCCCTTTTTTTTTTTTTTCCTTTTTATCCAATTATATCCGGACTGGTATTTTTACCGATTCGACTCAACTAATAGGAAGGTCTGCGGCCAATATACCGGAATAAATGAAGTGAAGATCTACGATTCATTCTTTTTCTCTGACGTTCAAGCTGAAACTCATTTGCCATAGCCTGTTTTTAAATTTTAATTAAAAAACAACCTTGAGAATGTTTAAATAAAGTACATCAGCGATAGAGCCCCACGTTTTAGCTGCAAAAATAAGGTGAATGTAAAAAAAAAAAAATAGTTAAAATGAATAATTAGTAATCACGAGTAGATATCTTATTATAATAAAGATTCGGTGTTTGTCTGTAAACGAAAGTAGGTCACTGCTTACGTTCACCTTTTGTCGTCAATCTTAGCGAGATTTATTTTGCTAGTGCAATAGCCTTAAGATGCTCTGCGTGAATAAAGCAATGTTGTGAAAAAAAACCCAGCTTAATAATAACTAGCAGGACCTGTGGATATACCACAGTATTATAATTTAATCATTAAAACGTTTGATATGTTTACTTAAGAGCTATTGCTAAATAGTTAATTATGTAAAGTGTATAATAATCTTGATTTAACTCTCTCTCTCATTCTTTTTTTCTTTCTTTACTTCTTTTCATTTTTTTCCTTATGTTTGATTAAAAGCGATAAGCGTTATCGCTTCCGCGCTCGCACCCCTCTCTCTCTATTTTCCCCTACTCACTTTCTTTCTTTCTTATAATGTTTTTCTGTGATGCATGTCCTTTTTCTTCCCTTTCAGTCTTTGTAATAAAACGGAATGGTCCATTATTTAGTTGAGTTGACGACACTAATAAGAAATATGAATTCGGCTGATAAGCAACACCAGATAATCAGGATTTACATTTTTGCGTTTCAACTTGTACGATTTGGATGGTCTTATTTTTAATAGAGGGAGTTGCAAGATGATAACGGTCGTACAATTATTGAACACGAGTATTAATATATGAATAATAATAATAATAATAATAATAATAATAATAATAATGATGATGATGATGATGATGAAAAAGGGAACTTGTCAGCTGATTGACTTTGCAGTACCAGCAAATTACAGGGTAAAGAAGAAGAAGACAAAAAAAAGAGAAATACCTGGACCTTGCCAGAGAATTGAAAAAGCTGTGGGATATGAGGGTGAGAGTGATACCAGTTGTAGTTGGTGCACTTGGAATGGTCCCCAAAAGCTTGGGGAAAAGACAGGAGGAACTGGAAATCAGAGGAAGAATTGAGACCATCCAGACAACAGCATTTCTAAAATGGGCAAGAATATTCAATATTCCTGGAGACTTGAGGAGACTTGTTGCCTCTCAAACACCAGAGAAAGTCCATTAGCTAATGCTGTTGTGAAAAACTCACAAGGAGTGAAATAATAATAATAATAATAATAATAATAATAATAATAATAATAATAAAACCGAATTACTTATAATCGCAGCACAAGACAATGCCATTAGAACAAACTATATAAAAGCAAAAAATAGATAAGACGCAGCAGAATAGCAAGTGTAGAATGTGTGGAAATAGAGACGAAATGGTCAACCATATAATAAGCGAATACAACAAACTATTACAAAGAGAGTACAAGACTAGGTACGACTCTGTGGGAAAGGTGATCCACTGGGAATTGAAAAGGAAATTCAATTTTCACCATACAACCAAATGGTATATGCACAAACTTAAACCTGTCCTAGAGAACGAGACGCATAAAATTCTCTGGGAATTCGAGATACAGACGAATCACCTAATCCCGGCCAGGAGACCGGGCCTAGTACTGATTGACAAGAAAAAGAGAACCTGTCGTCTCGTGGATTTTGCCGCCCCGGCCGACCACCGAGTGAAAATGAAAGAAAGCGAAAAGATTGACAAATACTTAGACCTTGCCAGAGAACTGAGGGAACTGTGAAACATGAAGGTGAAGGTAGTACCAGTCGTAATTGGTGCCCTTGGAACGATCCCCAAAGCTCTGGAAATAATTTGGGTGAACTGGAAATCAGAAGTACCGAGACCATTCAAACTACAGCACTGTTGGAATCGGCCAGAATACTCAGAAAAGTCCTGGAGACCAGAGGAGATTTGCTGTCACTCAGCCTCCAGTAAACCACTGGCTACAGCAGGTGTGAAAAACTCATAATAATAATAATAATAATAATAATAATAATAATAATAATAATAATAATGGAAAAAAATAATAATGGAAAAGTGGACAAATATCTGGACCTTGCCAGAGAACTGAAAAAGTTATGGAACATGAAAGTGAAAGTGATACCAATTGTGGATGGTGCACTTGGAACAGTCCCAAAAGGATTAGAAAAGGGTTTGGAAAGTTTGGATATCAAAGGAAGGATTGAAACCATTCAGAACACTGCACTGCTGCAATCTGCCAGAATACTCAGAAGAGTCCTGGAGACCTGAGGAGACTAGCTCCAGTGAAATACCATCAGCTAACACTGGTGTGAAAACTCAAAAGGAGTGAATAATAATAATAATAATAATAATAATAATAATAATAATAATAATAATAATAATAATAATAATAATAATAATAATAATAATAATTGTTGCTACGTTTAACACCAGCTTAAAAATTACACAACAATGTTAGAAATAATCTCTAACAATACCATCAGCTAACACTGGTGTGAAAACTTAAAAGGAGTGAATAATAATAATAATAATAATAATAATATAATAATAATAATAATAATAATAATAATAATAATAATATTAATATTAATAATAATAATAATAATAATAATAATAATAATAATAATAATAATAATAATTGTTGCTACATTTAACACCAGCTTAAAAATTACACAACAATGTTTAGAAATAATCTCAATAATATTTACATGTTTCAACCAGTCTTAACAACAGAATATATAAGAAGTTCTAAAAGAATAAAAAGTAGAAAAAAAGAAAAAGAAAGAAAAAAAGAAGAAAAAAAAGAAAAAGAAAGTGTGTAACTTTGATCCCATCAGTGTAAAGGACTACATTCCTTATTACACACACACACGCACACGCACACTGATGCACATACACACATACAACTTCCCACGCGGATGCACATACAGACGCGTCTATATACGGATGCATGTGTAACGGTGTCTGTTAATAGACGTCTGTGTGTCGAATCGAGACAGTCTTTTCGAGAGAATAGAATAGTCGAACATCTCGATTTAATCATATCTTAGTTCCGAAAATGGCCGTTTCAGACCTTTTCGAACGAATCCTGCCATTCCAATTGAATAAAACTATTCGACCGTAGTAAACCTCTTTGAGATAATTACCAACAGATTAAAGAAGTCGACATACTCAAGTTTCCGCCATTATTCGAAGAGGCGCAAATAACTTCTTTTCGCTTACGAAACTGGCCTTATTGTCGGTGAATTTCACTTTCCTCAATTACCCCCAAGTTGTAGAGAACATCGGCAGTTTTAGCCGAGATGAGCCTTTTCAGGAGAAATTCGACAGACAGAATTATTTATTCAATCGGTAATATTCACGGTGTCACTCATATATGTGCCCGGTTAATTCGTTTTTATGTTAAATGCAGTAAAGTCACCAGAAATACAGACGGTAAGAAGAATAGTTACAGAGATTAGTGCACCACCCCAACACACATATATCTATATATATATACTGGTTGTGAACATTTGAAGATGCACCGGTCGAAAGGGCCTTTTAGTTTCTCTAACTTTCGCCTTTTTTTTATCAAAATAATTCGTTTATTAGCTGATCTTATAATAAAAGTATGAAATTGTTTAAACTTGTATATAAATTTAGCTGTACCAAAAACTTGTTTATATATATATATATATATATATATAAGAGAGTTTCATAATTTGCTTGAAGCATTGTGTATGTATTGGTTAGGAGGTAGATTTAGAAGGCCATCACAATGCAGTTTGGAATAAATAAAAAATAATAATACGGTAACAATGGTGGTGTGTGTTGACCTGTATTTTTTATTATTTTATTTTTATCATTTAGGAAGAAATGCCATAGCTGTACTGCTTCAGTTCAATTCTTTTGATAAAGAGGTATTACCTCGAAAATTCAAGAAATAATAAAAAATACAGGTCAACACACACCACCATTGTTACCGTATTATTATTTTTTATTTATTCCAAACTGCATTGTGATGGCCTTCTAAATCTACCTCCTAACCTATATATATATATATATATATATATATATATCATCATCATCATGTCGCGCAGTTTGCACGGATATCCATAACTATCTCTCGCCAACCTTCCCTATCATTCATCGACTCTGGTAGCTCCTCCACGCAGCAGCCAGCATCCATACATAGTTGGTCAATGTAGGTCCTGGCTGGTCGGCCCACATTAGCATGCCCATGTGTTGGCTTCCACAGTAGTACGTCGCTTACGAGCTCGTCCTTGCTTCTCCAGCAGTGCCCCGCATGCCTAGCCCGTCTTACTCGTATGGTTTGTGAGATGGGGGCAGGTGGCCATACAGTTGCTTTTTTGTGGGTGCTGCTTCCACGACTTATTCAGGACCGCTCGCAGCATTCTGGTGCAGCTCCCATCCAGCTTATTTTCAAGGCGCTTTGTTAGGGTCCAGGTGGTACAGCCATATAGCAGTACCGACACAACCACAGCCTGGAAGAAACGTCTCTTTAGCTTGTCGGGGAGATCGGATTTCCACATGACTGATAATTTGTTGGTGGCCAACCATGCCTTTCCTATTCGAGTGTTAACATCGCTTTCTGTGGATGAGATATTACTACCTAGGTATGTGAATTGTTCTACTGACTTAAGAGGCTTGCCGTCAAGTGTGGAGATGTCTCCTTGCTTTTTGAAGCACATGAACTCAGTTTTATCAGAGTTCACATAAAGGCCGACGTTCTTTGCTGCCTGCTCCAGGCTGTGTAGTAGTGACTCAGCCTGTGCCGATGTATCTGCAAGAAGTGCGAGGTCATCAGCATAGTCTACATCTGTGACAGTTTGTGCGGGGTATCGCCTGCTTCTTGCCTTTCTTAGTGTGAATCCTTCTTCTTTTATGTTATCTAGTGAAGTTCGGAGTACATAGTCTATGCATATGATAAATATATATGGTGCTAGAGTATCTCCTTGCAGAACCCCAGCGGTGATGTCAAAGAAATCTGTGTCGCCATCAGGTGAGCGTACCATCGCTTTAGTGTCTTTGTAGAGCATCATTATGGCGGCAACAGTTTCTTTGGGGAGTCCATACGCTAGTAGTATTTGTTCCATCTTCCTCTGTGTATGGAATCAAATGCCTTAGAGAAATCTACGAATAGTAGCGTTGCCTCTAGATTCTTTGCTCGAATCCCTTCTATGATTCGTCGTATAGTCAGGATTTGAGAGGTTGTTGATCTATTTCTGCGGAATCCGTTTTGATTTTTCCTAAGGATTTTCTCTATTTCGGGTCGGATGCGATTAAGAAGAAGGGCATTATATATCTTAGCTGCAATAGCAGTAAGAGTTATGCCTCTGTAGTTTTTAGCGATTCCTAGGTCTCCCCTTTTTGGGAATGGGAGGATGCATCCCTTCGTCCATTTATCTATTCTATTTTGTCTATATACAGCATTGCATAGCCTAAGCAATATCGTTAAACTTTCCCATCTTCCATACCTCTGGGGGTATTTCGTCGAGACCTGCTACTTTTCTATTTTTAGTTTATATATATATATATATATATATATATATATATATATATATATATATATAATATACACTCGTGAACAAAATAAATGGGCCAAGCAAGTATTATACATTTTATTGTACAAAAAGGTAATTTAAACGAAATACAATTGAACAAAAACCAAAAACGAGTCTTATATACACAGAACAAGACATTTACTTTAATAAATGCTTAGTATGGAATCGCTTTCCCCTTTGATTTCTTTAAAAGATTAATCCTTTTAACCACGGTCTCAACCAACTTGCAACACTGTGAAGAGGGGATGCTATTCCATTCATTTTGCAGAGCTTCCCACAGTTTTTCTTTGTTCGAAAAAGATCTTCAAGCCAATGCACGAGATATTATGGCCCAAATATTCTCGATTGGGTTTAAATCGGGGCTTTGGCCAGGCCAAAACATCACATCAATTGAATTATCGGCAAGCCATTTCTTAGTGACTTTAGCGGTGTGTGCAGTTGCATTATCTTGTTGAAAAATAATGTTATGGGATATTCCCAGGTTCTGGATACTTGGAAATAGTCCTGTTTCTAATATTCAAATGTATTTCTTTGCATTGATTGACGCCTCACATCTAATAAGTTCCCCAGCTCCTGCGGCATTAAAAGTTTCCCATGCCATTATCCCTCCATTCCCGTGTTTCACTGTCGTTTTTATGCAACTTGGCGATAATCTTTCTCCGGAGCGATCGGGAGCATCACTAAAAAGACAAAATCTTGATTCATCGGACCAGAAAACATTCCTAAACCATTCTGTATCTTTCTTGCCATTACACGAGACAAATGTCATTCTATCATTGATGTTCTTCTTAGATAATAATGGCTTCTTTGCGCACCTTTTTGAATAAAATCCCATTTCCTTCAATCGTCTAGATATTGTCATTCTAGAAATGGTATTTCCATCCGCTGTTTTGAATTGGTTGCTATGGTAAACATAAGTTTTCTTTCGGTCCTTCAAAACAGTCATTTTAAGCCTGTGGCCGTCCTTCACAATGGATGCTCTAGGGCGACCAGATCCAGATTTCCTTTTTACTGAAGCTTCGATTTCGAACCTTTGACCAATTCGCTTCACAACAGAGAGAGATGTTGTCAGATTTTCTTTTTTCAAAATATCGAAATAAGTCATATTAGACTGCCTTAATCCTGCAATTCGGTTTTTCATATCCTCGCCCAGATACAGTCTCACCTTTTTAGGACTCATTTTTACCACTAAATTATTATATACTATAATATTAATGATCTGATAAATAGGAATTTGCAGTAAATTCCTGAAAAATATCGAACAATCTATTTTCATCCTTCTTTCAATCTTGGCCCATTTTTTCTGTTCACGAGTGTGTATATATATATATATATATATATATATATATATAATATATATATATATACACACACACACACACACACACACACACACACACATATATATATATATATATATATATATATATATATATATAAGTTGTGTAAAAAAAGTATCGAGATTTTCGGTACTTTCTGACACATCTTGTATTCTGAAGAATTAACGTTCCATTCGTTCTTCATTTTTCTCTTAATAAATACAACTTTAAAATTTGTATTTTTTGACACACCTTGTATTCTGAAAAAAATCAACGTTACATTTATTGTACATTTATTGTACATTTCTATCTTGGTAAATACAGCTTCAATCTCGATAAGTTCTTGACACACCTGGTACATATTTGTAAAATCATATCATGGTGGGGATTCTGGGTCTGTTTATAACCGAAACTACGTCACCACCAACGCCATAACACCCTTAGTTATTTACGTTATATTCTCAATTGTTAATAAATAATGATTATTCAATTTTAAGTAGCATCTTATTTATTAACAATGTCTCTGTTAAGGTCTCTCTGTGATAGATTGCCTCAAGACAGTTCATATTATTCATGTGTTTAAAATCCTGTGATATGTTACGTATCATTAAGAAATAAATATCTCAACACACCGGTTTTAACAAAACTGATAATTAATAAATAATTACTTGCTGTTATTGATTTCTAATCTTATTGTTTCATTCTCAAACGTATTAAAAATACGATATTACATCACAGAATCAATCTGTGGTTCCTCGCTGCGTCTTGAATACGTATTTATGTAGAATTCCTGCATGTTTTGCGTGTACACATGCATACCTTTGACAATATATATATATATATATATATATATATATATATATATATATATATATATATATATTTTATACTGAAGTCAATTAGAACAAAGTAAAAGTAAGTGTAATCTTTTTTGTGTTCTTGTTTAATTTCATTAGTCTTTCTAATTCAGTATAATAGTTAATTATATAAAAATATAATTACATGTTACCAGAGGATGCATTCTTTTGCTATTACTGATAATATAGTATGTTATATTTATAAGTAAAGAGTACTCAATATCATTAATAGGGCAGGTAAATTTAAGAGTCTAGCTTCTAATGAAATCAACTGCGGTTGGTTGCTGACAGTTTCTCGACTATGCGATTTTCAAACCCCGCCCCCATATATATATATATATATATAATATATTATATATATATATATTCATATTAGTTGAATAGTTGAATTCGTCTGGTGACGAATTTTTAATGTCTTTCTTTTTCCTAATCTGTCAAAATATTGGATACATTTAAGAGATACAGTTTTTGCTGACCGATTTTTTTTTGTGGCGGAAGTGAAACTACAACATAAACTTTTTTTGCAACATCAAGGATGTCATTTGGAATTCATATCACAGGACTATAAAATTTGATTTAAAAAAAAAATCTGTTTTCAAATGCCTTTAAAGTAATAAAGAATTCATCATTCGCATCTGATGAATCGGGAGAGTTAGACACTTTGTCTAAGCTCCCTGAAATAGACTATAAGCTAAACCTCTAAGTCTTTTCTTATTTCTTTACTTATATATTTGCTCTGTGACTCTAACATTAAGAGCACACATTGAGCTCTCAATCTGCGACAGTTCTTTTTAAATAAAACTCTTGTGTCGTAAGGAAGATTTCTTCTCTGGACTTTTGGATTATATATCTATATATATGGGGGTTAGCTCAGTCGGTAGAGCGTTCGGCTAGAAACCACAAGGTTCCTAGTTCGATACCGGTCCTCGCCAACTCAGCGTATGAGTAGCACAGGGATCTGTGCGGTAAAGCAAGGAGCTGGTGGTAGGTGTGGCGATCCACCTCAGACGCTAAAACAATCTCCTTGGACTAGCGCTATTGAAAAGGGGATAGACTCCCTCGCTGACTGGCTGATACCGACTTTAGGCCGCCCAGTCGACTTTACTTACTATATATATATATATATATATATATATATATATATGGCAGAGATAAGTTCCCGCTATCTTGTGCGTCTTCAGCTTTAGAGATCTTCTCCCAAAACAGTACCTCCTCTATCGCCTTGATTCCACATGGCAAATATATTTTTCGATTCCATTATTATTTACGGGTGAATTCTCACATTAAATCTGGCCTTTCGTCCCATACTCCTCTAGCCAGAGCTGGTGGAGTCATATATATATATATATATATATATTAATATATATATATATATATATGTGTGTGTGTGTGTGTGTGTGTGTGTGTGTGTGTGTGTGTGTGGTGTGTGTGTGTGTGTGTCGTTTGGTTTGGTTTGGTTTTTTTTGTTTTTTGTTTTACGGCATATCAACCTAAGTGGGTCATTTAATGCCGATAAAGTTTTGAAATAAATCAATTCTTAATGGATAATACAATTTTGTTTATCAACTCATGTTCAGTAGAACTGTAATGGATAATGTTCAACGTTGTTTTCTGACAGATGTCCAAAGTAAATTATAAGTAACTTATCTGACAAAAAGCCACATTATTTATTATATATTGGGATATTAGGGAATAGTTTTTATGTTGTCTAACAGAAGAAATTAAATATAATTGTCGAAATTTAGAACGAGTTCTTATCACACAAAATGGTTATCTTAAGAAGTAATAATAATTTACGATTGAGACATCGTGACTAAAAAAAAAGCAACCAAAAAAAACCCCAAAAAAACACAAGATATTTAATCTCGTTTTTCTTCCACTAGAATAGCAAAATAACGTCCACGTCAAAATATTGATCTTTTTCTTAGTATAGTAAAATATATGGAGGTGCTGTGGTGCAATGGTTATCGTCGTAGGAAATGGACACGGCGAAACGAGTTCATATTCTGGAAGTGGCTGTCTGAATTTGACATAGTAGAAATATCCTTGCGAAAGGTGTGCAACCAACCAGTCTCCATTTATGGGCAAATAATAGGGTAAATTGGACTCTTTAGCCTTGGTATGGCAACTAGTGTAGGAGAAGGAAATCACTGAATTCAACCCGCTGCCTGGAAATTGATCCTGTAGTGTATCCTGCTTGTGTGTGTGTTGAGGGTAAATAAATATTGTTAGATATCAGACTAACAGTAACATAAAGAACAACGTGAAACACATTGTTTAACATATTAATAATTTCTAGTTTGGTGTAAAATTATCTGACTAACTATATAGTAACATATTCATCAGCCTGAATCCTCTGGCTTATCATGTATAATAAAACAGTGTTAAACAAAGTGAATGGCTTACTTTATAGTAAAATAGCATACTGAGTAAAATATAGGGATTATGATTTTATAGTAAAATGGCGCTCATTCAGAAATATCCATCGTACATTTTTCATGGATTAAATAGAAATATACGGTCATTGTTAAAAAGGTAAATATAAAAAGTATATAATATAAAGTGTAAAAAAGAGTTGGACAGTATTTTCGATAGTAAAAGTGAAAGTAGCAGAACAATAAAAATAAGAAAAAGAGGCAATAATGAAAGATGAATTAAAAAGAATAAAATTTCGTATATATTTCGGTGTATGAAGTCGAATAAGGAAATAACTGTTGCATATTCGCCGTTTTATGATATTTATTTTTTATAAATGGGATCTCTTTTTTTTTTTTTTTTTTTTCTTTTTTTTTTTCTTTTTTTTTTTTTTTTTTTTTTTTCTTTTTTTTTTTTTTTTTTTTTTCTCAGCGTTTTTTTTTTTTTTTTTTTTTTTTTTTTTTTTTTTTTTTTTTTTTTCTTTTTTTTTTTTTTTTCAAGTTTTTTTTTGTAGCCTTTTTTATTATTGGTATTTCTTTTTTATTTTTTTTTTTCTTTGTGCAGAGATGTTTTGAAATTCTTAATATATATATATATCCTTTATATATATTATATTATATAATATATATATATATATATATATTTATACCGTTGATGAAATAATATAAGTGTTGTGTGTTGGTGTGTGTTTTCATTATTCTTTGTTAATCTTTCCTAATGTTGCGTATTTTTCATTTTTGTCTTTTTATCCTTTTTATCATTGGTATTTATTTTTTTTTTTTATTTTCCATCACTTTTGCATTCTATTAATCCACGTGATCAGTTGTGCTGTCTTTTAATATTTTTATTTTCATCATCTTTTTTCAAAAAATATTTGTCGCTTCTTTTTTTCTTTCTTTTTTTCCCTTACTTTTTTTCATATCTTTCTTTTGTCTTTCTTTTTTGTACTTTTTTTATTGGTTTTTTTTACCCGATTTTTCTATTCTGTTGTTTTTATTAGTAATTTTTCTTATCTTTTTTTTATTTTAATTTCTATTTTCTTTCTTTCTTTCTTTTTCTTCTTTTTTCTTTCTTTTTCTATCTTTCTTTTTGTCCCTTTTTATTATTAGGTATTTTGTTTACATTTTCTATTCTGTTGTTTTTGTATATTATTTTTCTACTTTTTTTTCACCTTCCTTTTTTTCTTTCTTTTTTTCTTTCTTTCTTCTTTTATTTCTTTCTTTTATTATTTGGTTTTTTTTTCCATTTCTTTTATATGCTCTTGTTTTTTATATAATATATTTATCCCCTCTTTCTTCTTTTTTCTTTCTTTCTTTTTCTTTTTTCTTTATTTTTTTCTTTCTTTTTCTTTTCATTTTTGTGCTTTTTATTATTGCTCTTCCTTTTTTTCCATTTTTTGATTATTTTTTTCACCTTCTGCATTCGTTACACGTGACCACGTGGGCTGTTATGGGCCGTTTCTATCTCATTCCGGCCATCTTTCCTTATCTCTCTCTTTTCTCGAT
>CM042153.1:83686281-83696281 GCA_023376005.1 Doryteuthis pealeii
CTGACAGCATCCTGTCTTTTATATTCTGCATAACTCTCTTTTCCTCTCTATATGCGAGTGAAGTGGAGATGGGATAGTGATTAACAGAGACACTTTAACAACTCACCAGCATGTAATAAAATTCCAATGTCCATTTCAATTTAAAGTAGGTCAACCTAGATATACCCAATTCGTTGAAAAATCCGTGTTTTTTTAATACAATTCTGACCCCCACGTTTGAAAAAAAATTACCAAAAAAGGTAATTATCCGATTTTAATGAAATTCAGTGTTGATTTAGCAATGAATGAATTTTATAATCAGTTATATGCATCAGTTATTTTATTTCAAAACTTTTCTGATTTTTTTCAAGTCACTTAACTTTGACCCCCCCTTTTTTGGGGGGGTGCAAAATATCGGTGTGCTATATATGTGATTGATACTATTTTTCTGCATAAATAAAAAGACAAAGACAGGAGTGAATAGAAGAAAAAAAGTTTTTAAAGAATCTGCTCGGGTAGTAAATAAGTTCCGAAATCGAAAATAAAAAATGAAAATAAAACTAAAAAAATAATTTTTGAAGTATTATTTGTATTATTCAGACTATTGTCCTCATTTGTATTATCTGCGTTATTCGGACTATTGTCCTCATCTTCGTTGTATCTGTACAACGTTTCGGCCGATATGCCCTCCGGCCTTCTTCAGCGTATTTCTTGTCGACTCGGAACCTTCTTTTCGGACTCAGGACCTCACGACTCGGAACTTTCTGTCGTAATCGGGAACTTCTTGTCAATAGTCCGAATAACACAGATAATAGTAATCATCAAGCCTCATCTCAAACAATTCAAGAGATATTGTCCTCCTCATTGTTATCTGTACAACGTTTCGGCTGATACTGCTCCTGCCTTCTTCAGGTATTTCTTGTCGGACTCGGGACACTTCTCGGACTCGGGAACTTCTTGTAATCGGGAGCCATCACGGAACTTTGAACCTAACCCTTTATTCAGTCCACGGGGTATCCTGTTCTCATTCCACTAACCATAGCTGGGGTACAGGTGTTAAGCTGTGTGTTAATTATTATTCTATGTTTACTGCTGCCCTGACCAGGATTGAACCTGCAGTCTAGAGATAACTGTCATTTGGAACTGTCCTAACCTAACTCCTTCATCTACTAGGCTATGTGTCCAATTGGACAATCCAGTGTGAATTTTTTTCAATCGCAAAAGTTACATTATTTTGTAAAAACGGATTTTAAGTAACGTCCTGGCAGGCATCTTGATCAAAATTGACCGAAAAAAATCGTTTTAAATGTATCAAAAATAAATTACATGTGTAATATTATTTTGCTTTGTTACTGATACTCATTATGTTACTACTTTTCGACTAAGACAAAAATTTGACCTTAAATAATCGGTTTAATAAATTTTAATTCGTTTTTAAAATGAAAGCAGACGATATTTTGGCAGATCTACTCTTTTCCCTAATCCCAATCATCTAGCGAGAGCTTAATGGGTGACCCAACGGTTCATGTTTTGTCTAATATATATATATATATATATATATATATATATATATATATATATATATATATATAAGGTGTGTCATGAAATTATCAAGATTGAAGCTGTATTTACTAAGATAGAAATGAACAATGAATGGAACGTTTAATTTTTTCAGAAATCAAGTTGTGTCAAAAGCACTACAAATCTCGATACTTTTGACCACACCTTGTATAATGATGTGTGTGGGGGTATTTGCCTCATACTCACTTGTATGGGCTGGGACAAGGCCTCGTTTTAACGTGGGCCCACCAGAAGCCGAAGCTCATGGGTGGGAAAGAACAAAAATTGCGTCGTTGCCTGGGGGGATAGCACCCTGGGATCGACGCTATTATTAAACACTCGGCGAGTCCAGCGCCGAAGCTCGCTGGACCCCGCGGTGTCAACCGAAAACCGAATGTACAATGAGTTCATAAAAAAGATATTATATATACTGTATAAAATGTGTGTATGTGTGTGTATGTGAGAGAGAGAGAGAGTGTGTGTATGTGTGTGTGTGTGTGTGTACTGCTAAAAATTTCATACGCTAACCAAGATACTTCCATGGAATATAACTAAATGGGTATTTTTCAGCAGTGTGTTTTGCGGTCCATGCATTTTTTCCGTCTGTGTTGCAGTGCTTGGATCTCTTTGGTAAAAAACTCATCAAGAGCAAAAATGGCCTCATCATATAAGTTTTTTTAGCCCACACTCGTAAATATATATACATATATTATGTATAACTTTTAAATGTTAAGATGATATATGACATAAGGTGCAAATTAAAATATCTTTCTTTCTTTTTCTCATATATATATATATTATATATGTGTGTGTGTGTGTGTGTGTGTGTGCGCGCGCGCGTGTGTGTGCGTGTTTTGTTTGAGATTGTCCGTATGCAAGTCTCGTCGTCTGAACTCGGTTTCTTCTTGTAAAAAAAGGCCATTGATATTTTGCCCAGTGAATAAAAAGATCTCCATAAATTCCTAAAAGAGGCTGCGGTTTGAGAAGGCGATATATTACTAAATGAATGACATCACCAGCACGCAGATTTTTTCCCCCCTTGTCGATTTTCAGCTGGTTAAACGAGGGAGGGAATTTTCTTGAATATATATATATATATATATATATATATATATATATATTATATATATATATATATATATCATATGGAGATATGATGGATGTAGTAGAATCCGACAGTATGAGGTAGGTAGAAAGAATAGTGAACAAGAAATGAAAACTCAAACAAATCTGAGAGTTGAAACGTTTCGTCCGAATTCATACGGACTTCCTCAGTCGAATGATTTTATTGAAAGCAAATTTCGTGCGAAATTGGTGAGGGGGGTGAGTTAGTAGGGCGAAGTGAAGGGAGGGAGGTTAGAGGCAGACATGAATGAAGTGAGGGTAGTATACAGGAGTGGAGGGAGAGATGGAAGTGGATTGGCTCAAGAGTGGGTTAAGGAGGGGGGTAAAGGTTCTAGTGTGTTTGATGTCAGCAGAAGATAAGGAAGAGAGAGTTGAGTGACCTGAGGTTACTGGGTCAGTTAGTGGAAAGAGCAGGGGGGAGGATTTTTTTTTACTCCAGAATTATAGGTAGATATATATTTATATATATATATATATATTATATATATATATATATATATATATATAGAGAGAGAGAGAGAGAGAGAGAGGGGGTTTGAAATATGGTAGCATAACACTATCCAATCCAATGTACGTGTAGTGCAAATGTAGGTTAATAACGATATAATTAAGAACACCTTGTTACTTTCGCCCCTATATGACATACAGGTACGATGGGTAAAATTCCTATTTTTTTTTTCTCAATTTCTCCCCGCCCTGTCAGCTGGGGCGTTAGAATGCACCGACTGCACCTCTGCAGAGGGGTAAGACTCCCCCAATGGGGCACCTGTTGGCCGTGGGTGGCGACCCGGATGCTTAAGAGATAGAGCCCAGGTGGATGAGCGTTCATGACATGCAATACTCCACTTTGGCCCTATCTTGGGCTAGACGGGCGGTCGCGAGAGGCCCCTCCAATCAATCGGCTGGTCAGGTCAAGCCCTAGCACCTATATGATTTTTCCAACCCTATTGCCCTTATGGCAAGCTCCAACCCTTTTTATCATATGGATGCTAGAAGGCGGTGGCTGTGGGTCTACATGTCCTGGGAATGACGTTAAACTCTATCTGATGGTGGAGGTTCCAGTTTTGGAGGTTTGGGGAATGTGGAGCACCTTCATCACCATTGCCCTGGCACTCTGAGCCGGAGTGGTAGTACCTGTTAGGGTCCCATCTATGGGTTAAATAGAAAAATGTATTATATATAAAAATTGTAATATCCATTAAGAATTGATATATTTCAAACTTTATCGCAATTAAATGACCACTGAGGTTGATATGCCGTAAAACAAAACAAAAACAAACAAATCATTTTCTCTCATGGCTTAAGTTATTTTCTGGTTTTGTCTACTATGACAGTAAAACGAGATAAAATTTAGAAAAATAGAAAGATGAACGAAATATTACCAAGACCTTGCTGACAACTGCAGTAGTCATGAAATACATGATGAACGCTGAGAACCACCAAATAAATAATAGCAAAAACTGGGGATTGAGAAAGTGCTGAGACCATCCAAATCACTAGGGCATATAACGATACAGTGCATGGCATAGGTATACTGATCGATATATCGAATATGCAAGCGAACTATACGAAACTTACCACGATATCAGTTATAGAAATGCAATACAATGTTTAATACAATATACCTTAAAATTTATTCAATTATATTTCATCAATGAAAAAATATATTTTTACAACTAGCTTGTTGACAAAGTTAGACATGCTTAATCATTTCATAAAATTGTATATTGACGGAAAAAAATAGAGGGGAAATAAAATATTGCTTTTTTGACTTAATTGCAAATTAGACTAATTAGAACCAATTAAAAGGATTTTTTTCAAACATATAGTAATCCTAAAAACTGAGGAATGAATAAGTATAAATTTCATATCATTAAACCAACTAGAAAAAAGCCTTTAGACTTTAAAAGGTGAACATCTCAGCTTTAGTATAATATATATATATATATATATATTTATATATATTTTTGGGAATAAAAGGCCTTAAATACCATGGGTATCGTGGTTATGGACCATTTCCCTATGCGCTGTTTACAATAATTAAAAATTGAGCTCTCATACGGAACCTGAACTCTACAACAAACTACTGGTAGAGAATTAGGACCCACCTAGAATCACCTTGTACCAAGAAACTTGGTACCGCACCAAAGTATATATATATATACAGGATGTCCATAAAGTCCATTTGCACTTTAAAGAATTTTAAATTTTAAAATGAACACGGAATTTGTGGAAACCCTGTATATATATATATATATATATATATATATATATATATGTGTGTGTGTGTGTGTGTTGTGTGTGCGTTGGAGTATTTGTCTGTGTCTGTGTATATATGCATATATATGTGTATATGTGGGTATTTGTGTATGTGTGTGTGTGTGTTGTGTGTGTGTGTTGTGTGTGTGTGTGTGTGTGTGTGTGTGTGCGTTGGAGTATGTGTCTGTGTCTGTGTATATATGCATATATATGTGTATATGTGGGTATTTGTGTATGTGTATGTGTGTGTGTGTGTGTGTGTGTTGATACATGCGGCATATTTTCTAAAAAAAAGTTGAACGTTGTTTGCATTTATACTGGCTTGATTCTCCAGCCTTCCTTTTAACGGAAGTTTGTGTACACACAAGTTTGCGCACGCGCACTTGGACAGATGTTGCAACCGACGCCAGTCACGAATTTTTTGCTTTGGCCGCGCAGAATCAAAGACGCTTTTCTAACTTTAGACTTTTTTTGCGTTTGAAAAATCAATAGAATAAATATTGAACTTTTTGGTTACTCTTACGTTTCAATACAACTGACAATAGCAACTCTCTCTCTCTCTCTCTCTCTCTCTCTCTCTCTCTCTCTCTCTCTTTTCTCTCTGTCTCTCACCCACTCTCTCTCCCTCTGCCTCCCCTCTCTCTCTCTCTCTCTTCTCTTTGGCTCAAAAAGTATAAATATTTATCTTGTAAGAGACATATGCATTCATGTTTATACAAGGGACATAGAAAAATATGAATGCACTCCTGGAACATCGATAATTTCAAGGGTCATTCAATAAATAAGGTGATTATTTTTTAAAGTAAAATAATTTTTAAAGTAAAATAATTTTTATTCAGATTATTTCATAGTTGTAATGAAAGATATTTTCCCCAACAAGTAGCTGGACTCGTCCTTTTGGCTAAGTCGGCAGAACAACCGCCACGGAATGGTAAGATTCCGGGTTCAATACCGGTCCCCGCCAACTCAGCGAACGAATAACACAGATTGGATAATCTGATCTGTGTGGTAAAGGGGGGAGCTGACGGTAGGTGTGGCGCTCCACCGCAGCTTAAACAATCTCCCTGGTCTAGCACCGGCGAAAAGGGGATAGACTCCCTTACTGTCCAGCTGATACCCCACTAGACGCCACTCCGCCAGTACACAGTAGAGTAGTCAAGTTCGAAGTTCTAAAGAGAATAAATCACTGTTGTGGAAACGCTGCGCGTTGGACTCTATTTGTATAAAAGGTAATATATCTATGTTAACTTTCCTTCCGGATTTCAATGTTATTATTCGATAACTCAGACGAAACACTTATTTATGCAGTAGATATTTGGCTTGAGCAGGTGTATTTACAAGAAGTGCTAGATCACCTGCGTAGTGTGTATCAGTAATCCTTTATGCTTCTTGTTCTTTTTTAGATTTGCATAAGTTTTTACGTTCGAAGTACGTAATCTAGGCAGATTATTGATAGAAATGGTGCCAATATATATATATAATATATATATATATATATATATATATATATATATAAAAAATGGAAAAGGTGACTTACCGGTGAATATGGTCACGATGGTTAGGTGGTGCAGAATTCGGGGTGGGGGGTAAGTCAGCGATATAACAAATACAAAGTGCTCAATACGTAAGTAGAGCAAATTTATTACAATATAGGTACAAATGATAACCTACTCGAGTTTCACCATAAGGATCTTCACCATAAGGATATATATATATATATATATATATATATATATATATAAGTTGATAGTGTGTAAACTTTGTTCTTGTGAACGTTATTTTTTCGTATTATGAAGCATGGAAATGAACAAGTGGGAAAAAAAGTTTCAATATACAGCTGTTGTTCTGTCCCTGGTTTGATTTATCCCGATATTTCGGGTTTTCATTCACCCTTTTTCAATGTGCGATGACTGTGTGGGGAAAAGTGAAATCCAGTATATGTGAGAAAAAAAAATGATGTGAAAGGATTTGGCGTTGTTTGGTCGTTATTTTTGTTTCGAAATTATGATCCCCCCCCTCTCTCTCTCTCTCTCTCTATATATATATATATATATATATATATATATATATATATATATATATATATATCAAGGAAACACAATCGCTTGCCAAACGTCAACTCCAACCAAACAAGGGAAGACAATCGCTACAATATTTTTACTTAAAAGCTATTGTAAAATACTTCAATATGTAAAAATTATAATAATCTTGATTTTTACTCCCTCACACTCTTTTTGTTTCTTTACTTCTTTTCACATTTTCCTTATGTTCGATTGAAACAGATTAGCGTTACCACTTCCGCGCGTTAGCCCTCTACCTCTATTTCCCCCTACTCTATTTCTTTCTTGCTTTCTTTCCTTCTTTCTTTCTTATTATATTTTTTCTGGGCAGCGATTCCTTTTTCTTCCCTTTATTTCTTTATAATAAAAACAGAATGCTACATTATTTAGCTGAGGTGACGACATTCTGGATTTACAGTTTTGCATTTCAACTTGAACGATTTAGACGTTCTCATTGTTAACCAGAGGGGTCTGTAAGATGATAACGTTCGTATTTTGTAGGAATGCCAGTATTACTATATAGACTAGCAACAGAAAACACCCACCGGGCGTCGTAAAGATTAATTTTTGAAAGACATTGCCTGAGAGGGTGGGAGTTAAAATTTCAATGTCAGAGGGTTTGTATCATAAGTAAGCAAAATCCTCATGTTTATTAAAGGAGTAAGAAACAAAAAACAATTTGAAATGAAAACTGAGCCCCGTCCCTCTCAAATAAAATGTTGCATGCATGTAATAATAAAACAATTATTTTGAATATTTTCCACATCAATTTTACACAAAATCGTAGGTATTTATTAATTCGTAAACTTTTTAGTTAACTTCTTGTTACTGATAAAAAAAAAAAAAAAAAGGATAAGAGTAAAAACAATTAGAATTGCTTACTCAAATGTTGGGTGTGAATAAGAATATTGTGACGTAAGGTGTGACCTAGAGCCATGGCGTAGTTTTTGTTACAGACAATCTCCATTATTAATAGATGTTCAACAAAAATATACCGAATAATAGATGATTTAAAACAATTCCTTGGAAAAGACGTTGTGCAAATGTTAACATCGTAGGAAATGGACTCGGTGAACCGAGTTTAAATCCCGGATGAGGCTGTTCGCATTTCATATAGCGTTAATAGCCCTTGGGAAAGGTATGAATCCTACTATTCTTCCTCCATCTATGGGTGGCACGGTCTGGGCTCTTTAACTTTGGTTTGGGAACCAGCCTCGTAGAGGGAAAAAATCTAAATTCAAATCTGTTAAACTCCTCTTAAGAAATTGACTACGTGTCACATCCTACATAGGAAGGTTGGTAGATGTATAAAACAGTTCTTTTCGCCCAGAGTTATATTGCTCTGTCAATTTCGTACTGTAAACGTCGCTAGCTACAAGTCTTTTAAAAATCCAGAATAACCCATCACACACCAAAAATTAAATAATAAAATGAATCAAAGATGATATTTAACATTTTCTACGGAAGAAAGTAGCTGTTCGACCACTTGCCCCCTATTACACAAACCATCCGAGTGAAACGAACAATTCTTCCAAGCCGTGGTTGTCTCAGTGTTACAAGAATGCTGTAAGTGGCCTAAAAAAATCATGGAAAACACATCCCACAAGAAAGCAGTTATATGGCCACCTGCCCCCTATCACACAAAACATCCAAGTAAGCTGAACGGCATGCTGAACACTACTGTAGAAGCAAGGACGAACTCACTAGTGACATTCCCCGATGAAACCTACACATGTGCACGCCAGTGTGGGTCACCCAGCAAGGCTCTACATTGATAAGATCTACTTGGATTCTAGATACCGCGCAGAGGACCTCCCGGGAGAGATGACAGATAGGGATGGTTGGTGAGAGATTGTCATGGATATCCATGCTGTCAGCAAGACTTGATGATGTGATGATTAATGCATGTTCGTGTAAGGAATCTCATTGGCGTGCAAACAAACACATTTCGAAATGTGTTTACACACCTCAAAATTTGATAAACAGAGAAAAAGAGAAAAATTCTCTTCCGTGTGTTTTTGCTATGAGTTTATTCGAGACAAGATTTTTGAGTTTTCTTTTTTTTTTTTTCAGAAATAAAAGTATTAAAAAACAAAAAGCCAAAAAAAAAATGAATAAATAAATAAAAACAAAGCAAAAAAGCAAAACAAAAAAGCAAAAACAAAACAAAAAAATAGCAAAATATCAAAGCAAAAAAAAGCAAAAATTTGCACAAAAAAGCAAAAAAAAAAAAAAAAGCAAATATAACCTAAGCAAAAAAAGTAAAAACAATTAACAAAAAAAAAGCAGAAAAACAAAACAAAACAAAAACAAGAAACAAAAACAAAACAAAAAAAAGAAACAGAATGAAAGATAAATATACACATTACACATATTTTTAGTTTTTTAATTTATTTTATTTTCTGTGTGTTTTTTTTTTAAATTGTTGTCTCCAACTTTCTCTGACTCATCATATCATGGTTATTCCATTCCTATAAACGCATTGAAATTAAGGTTAGGGCTTTCACAGACAAAGACGCAGTACTGGAATAGTTTTCCAGCGTCCGACGAGGAACCACAAGGTTCTCGGTTCGACACCAGTCCAGCGTATGATTAGCTTAGGGATCTCTGCAGTAAACTGGGGAGCTGATGGTAGGTGTGGCGTCCGGCTTAGACGCCAAAAACAATCTCCTTGTCTAGCGCTAGTGAAAAGAAGTTAGACTCCCTCGCTGTTTGTCTGATACTGACTGTAGGCCACCGCGACGACTTTAATCTTCTGTACTATAAAATTCTGGATGTTGACTTATGTGAAAAATATATTATTTGTATCATAAAGTCGTCGGGGAGGTCTAAAGTTGGTATCAGCCAATCAGCGAGGGAGTCTATCCACTTTTCCCTAACGCTAGCCCAAGGAGATTGTTTTTGCGTCTGAGGTGGATCGCCACACCGGAGAGTTCCACTAAATCGTACACTATAAAGAAGTTTCCATCTAAAAATTTGTATTGAAGCGGGACCGAACTTACCTGACACCAAGCATC
>CM042153.1:83701281-83714881 GCA_023376005.1 Doryteuthis pealeii
GTTCATACATTTTCTCTGAATATTACTTTAAAAAATTAACATTGCTGAATAAGGGGTTCATATGATTTCTATGAATATTACTTTAAAAAATTAACATAGTATAATAAAGGGTTCATATAATTTCTATGAATACTACTTTAAAGAATTAACATTTTAGAATAAGGGGTTCATATAATTTCTATGAATATTACTTTAAAAAATTAACATTGTAGAATAAGGGTTCATATAATTTCTATCAATACTACTTTAAAGAATTAACATTTTAGAATAAGGGGTTCATATAATTTCTATGAATATTACTTTAAAAAATTAATATTGTAGAATAAGGGGTTCATATAATTTCTATGAATATTACTTTAAAAATTAACATTGTAGAATAAGGGGTTCATATATTTTCCATGAATATTACTTTAAAGAATTAACATTTTAGAATAAGGGGTTCATATAATGTCTATGAATATTATTTTTTTTAAATTAACACTGTAGAATAAGGGGTTCATATATTTTCTCTGAATATTACTTTAAAAAATTAACATTTTAGAATAAGGGGTTCATATAATTTCTCTGAATATTACTTTAAAGAATTAACATTGTAGAATAAGGGGTTCATATAATTTCTGTGAATACTACTTTAAAGAATTAACATTGTAGAATGAAGGGTTCATATATTTTCTCTGAATATTACTTTAAAAAATTAACATTTTAGAATAAGGGGTTCATATAATTTCTGTGAATATTACTTTAAAGAATTAACATTTTAGAATAAGGGGTTCATATAATTTCTATGAATACTACTTTAAAGAATTAACATTGTAGAATAAAGGGTTCATATAATTTCTATGAATATTACTTTAAAGAATTAACATTGTAGAATAAGGGGTTCATATAATTTCTATGAATACTACTTTAAAGAATTAACATTTTAGAATAAGGGGTTCATATAATTTCTATGAATATTACTTTATAAGATTAACATTTTAGAATAAGGGGTTCATATAATTTCTATGAATACTACTTTATAAGATTAACATTGTAGAATAAAGGGTTCATATAATTTCTATGAATATTACTTTAAAAGATTAACATTGTAGAATAAAGGGTTCATATAATTTCTATGAATATTACTTTAAAAGATTAACATTGTAGAATAAGGGGTTCATATAATTTCTATGATTACTACCTTAAAAAATTAACATTGTAGAATAAGGGGTTCATATATTTTCTATGAATACTACTTTAAAAAATTAACATTGTAGAATAAGGGGTTCATATAATTTCTGTGAATACTACTTTAAAAAATTAACATTGTAGAATAAGGGTTCATATGATTTCTCTGAATATTACTTTAAAAAATTAACATAGTAGAATAAAGGGTTCATATAATTTCTATGAATACTACTTTAAAAAAAATAACATTGTAGAATAAGAGGTTCATATAATTTCTGTGAATACAACTTTAAAAGATTAACATTGTAGAATAAGGGGTTCATATAATTTCTGTGAATACAACTTTAAAAAATTTACATTGTAGAATAAGGGGTTCATATATTTTCTATGAATATTACTTTAAAAATTAACATTGTAGAATAAGGGGTTCATATAATTTCTGTTAATACTACTTTAAAAAATTATTTTAGAATAAGGGGTTCATATAATGTCTATGAATATTATTTTTTTTTAAATTAACACTGTAGAATAAGGGGTTCATATATTTTCTCTGAATATTACTTTAAAAAATTAACATTTTAGAATAAGGGGTTCATATAATTTCTATGAATACTACTTTAAAGAATTAACATTTTAGAATAAGGGTTTCATATAATTTCTATGAATATTACTTTAAAGAATTAACATTGTAGAATAAGGGGTTCATATAATTTCTGTTAATACTACTTTAAAGAATTAACATTTTAGAATAAGGGGTTCCTATAATTTCTATGAATACTACTTTAAAAATTAACATTGTAGAATAAAGGGTTCATATAATTTCTATGAATACTACTTTATATAAAAGGCATATAGTAGAGTGGAGGCCCGTATCATAGATCCGGGAAACCCGTATTCTATATTCTGGATGGGTAGTTATGACACCCTGGCAGAGGTCCTGGATTTATTGAGTATTGACAGACTAAAAAAAAGATAGGATACAACAATTTGATAAATAAATAAACAAAATTTCGTCCCTTTCAAATTTGTCACGTAGGTTGTTGGGGTTTGGTCGTGGCCAGAAAGATAGATTTGGATATTTCTTTTTTTAAATATTGCAAGGGCAGAGGAAGGAGATCTGCTATAGAATTGTAGATAATGGAGTGACGCAGGTGGTGACGTCAAACATGACGACAGCAAATGCATTACAAGAGAGATTGTTTTAAAGTTAAATATTTACACGTCTATTTCCGACCTCCCTGTTTATTTCTACGTCTTTATTGTTGAATTTTTTTATTTTATTTATTTTATTTGGGAGTTTATCTCCGTTTCTTCGTTTTATTTGCACACTTTCCTGGTCATATGACAGAATAAAGTGTGAAGTGTGAAGTGTGTGTGTGTGTGTGTGTTTGTGTGTGAGAAGGAAAGAGAGAGAGAGAGAGAGAGAGAGAGAGAGAGAGGGAGGAGTGAGTGTGTGTGTGAGAAGGAAAGAGAGAGAGAGAGAGAGAGAGAGATGGAAGAGGGAGAGAGGGGGGATAGAAAAAGCGAACAAACGAAAAAAAATTATATAAATTTTTTGTTTTAAAAAATGAAGTCTATATTTGCCCAAATTAAGTGGAATCTGTTTTCTAGTTTATAAAACATCGACTCTTGTTGATACGCGAAAAGGTAAACAAAGGAAAATATTTTTTTTGCCAGAAGAAAAATGGACTCCGGAGAAAATAGGTATTTATCCAGCCCGTTCGCCAAGGGCTGGATGTGACAGAAAGCTGCCCAACAAGGATCGAAGCTCATATTAAGTAGTACTGGATTTGCAAGACTAGGTTTCTTCCGGAATTTTAAACCAAAATAGATAGATAGATAGATAGATAGATAGAAAGATAGATAGATACATAACTTGGGATAGATAGATAATTAAAAAAAAATTTGATTGATAAATAGATAGATAGATAATGAAGAAATGGATAAATAATGAAGAGACTGCGATGAATGATAGATAGATAGATAGATAGATAGATCGATTGGTTCATTGATTGATTAATTGATTGGAAGGAGCAGATTCAGATTGATAGATAGATAGCTAATGAAGAGACTGGAATAATTAGATAGATGGAATGAGAGATAGGTAGGTATAAACATACTGATAGATAGATAGATAGATAGATAGATAGATAGATAGATTGATTTGAAAGAGTAGATTGAGATAAATAGGTAGCTAATGAAGAGACTTGAATAATTAGATAGATGGATTGAGATATATGCAAGTATAAACATACTGATAGATAGATAGATAGATAGATAGATAGATTGATTGATTGATTGATTGGAAGGAGCAGATTCAGATTGATAGATAGATAGCTAATGAAGAGATTGGAATAATTAGATAGATGGAATGAGAGATAGGTAGGTATAAACATACTGATAGATAGATAGATAGATAGATAGATAGATTGGAAGGAGAAAATTCACATAGACAGACAGATAGCTAATGAAGAGACTGGAATAATTATATAGATGAAATGAGAGATGGGTAGGTATAAACACACTAATAGATAGATAGATAGATAGATAGATAGATAGACTGATTGATTGGAAGGTGTAGATTGAGATAGATAGCTAGCTAATGAAGAGACTGGAATAATTATATAGATGGAATGAGAGATAGGTACGTATAAACATACTGATAGATAGATAGATAGATAGATAGATAGATAGATAGATAGATTGATTGATTGATTGGAAGGAGTAGATTAAGATAAACAGACAGATAGCTAATGAAGTGACTGGAATAATTATATAGATGGAATGAGAGATAGATAGGTATAAACATACTGATAGATAGATAGATTGATTGGTTAACTGATTGATTGGAAGGTATAGATTGAGATAGATAGTGTAACGTATTGGGTCTAATTAGCGATATACGTAACGTAGTGGGATCAGTTAGGGATCTATTACGTTGGGGTACCAGTTCGTATTTAACCTTAGTGCCTTTCCTTCTTCGGCACTACTACTCGTATATTCGTACGTACGGAGTTTGTTTGTTTACATACACAGATCTAGGTTAGCAGTCGTCTTAGCTAGCCCAAAATCCTTCTCCCACTTCTTTTTGGTCAAGGGAAAGGTATCACGTTTACGCACGCCGCGTGCTCCTCGTTACGGCCAATTTGACGTGTTGACAAGCTTACACTTTAATGACTTTCATTCATGAGTACGATTTCTTTGCGATAGTGACCTTACTATCTTGTTTGTATCGTGAGTCATTCATAAAGATATTTCTTTCGTGTAAATAGAGCAGACAACAACACAGGTTTTTACTTCTCAAAGTTTTATATGTTTCAAACTTCTTCTAACTTTTGAGAGAGAGAGAGCCCCGAATAATCTGTCTTAGCAAGAGGTGTATTTTAACTGGATTCAACTGCGAGTTTTTAGTCCTTAGTAACTTCTCGGTGAACAAGCTTTTCTCAGCCTCTCCTTATCGTCCTTAGTGACTACAGTTCCATACGATCACTGGCCGATTTGCTGACTCTCCTCCTCCGAACCGCGGACGCAAACCAACTGCTCTGCTCACAGACTCCAACTAACTGACCGTTTTTGATTCTATTGTGTGTCTTAAATAGTATTTCTAAATTCTTCTAGACGATTCTTTCTCTAGAACGTTCCAGCCCTTTCGATTGTTTCGATTTGTTCCAATCTCTCTGGTCACACAGAGTTCACGAAGCTAAGATCAAAGGCTTATTGGTGCCCAGAGGACTGGTTTTCCTTAATCCTAGACTTATCGTCTGCTTTCTCTCATTAAAGATGTTATTATCCTATCTACTTTTTCGGTGATTCACAAAGACACCCCCCAGTAATCTAAGATAATCGGTAGTACATTTTTCTAAGGTTCTTTTCCAAGTCCGGCACAAGGCCACAAATATAGGTGCTGAAGGGGCGATTACATAACATACTCTCCCTATCATCGCGATAAAATTATATGTAATATAATTTTCAAAACTAGCCTAATTATCATTCATTTTCTTCTTCTTGATTTTTGATTTTTTTCTAAAATACACCACCTAACCTCTCTCTCTCTCTCTCTCTCTACATGTTTACAAAATATAAAACAAATACAACAACATTAGCAAAATCAATTATACAGCGAATTTGAACATGAAATTAAAACGATCAAACAAAAATTAAAAAAAAAAATTTTTTTTCTTCTTCCTGTACAACTTCCCAAACCATTTCCCTTTCGCTCTCTCTATATTTTTGTACACATTCGTATTCTCTTCATTTTATTTTATTTATTTATTCATTTTTATTTACTATAGGACATAAAAACAAAACATGTTTACGACCGCTCTTATTCTCAAACTTAGAATTGCGTCGGAAGAATTTTCACATAATTCTTCAATTACCTTTTATGGGTACAGATTATCATTAATAATAATAATAATTTCAACAGCACCTAGCGTAATATCACCGCTAGCGACAAAACAATATCTACAATTTTTTTAAAAATTGAATGCTGTCTTTTTTTATTTTTTTATTTTTATTTTAAATTAAATATACGGAGAAAAAAAAACAAATCGTCGTCAATAGTATCCATGTCCACTGTGTCGGGAAACTAATTCGGTCCTGCGTAAACTTTCTATCTCTCTAGCTGAAAATATCAGAAATGGCGTCCTTTAATTCTTTCTTTTCTTTCTCGCCATCTATCTTCTTTTTACTGTCGATTCGAGACTTTCCTTCAGGTTTAATTTTAATATCAGTTGCTACTTTTCCTATTTCTTTGAACTTTTTTTCGGCCTGACTACTAACCTTATACGCGAATTCGTTTTACAACTCACAGAATCTAACATTGCCTCCTCCTGACGCATATTCCTATTCTTTTCTAATATTTCTTTGTACATAGCTATCTTTCGCGTTCTGAGGGCACGTAAAAATCCTCATTATCAGAGTTACCCGGACTCTCCTCGTATCAGAATTTTCTGAGGGTGATTTCTGATTACCGGCTTAATAATTTCCGGAGCAACCTTCTCTACGGGTTTAACACCTTCGGCTCTGTGCTCGGTGTGTCTACCTTATCGGCTTTTTTCTCAACTTCACTATCTTTAACCTCGCCAACGCTAGTTCGATTAACCCGTTGGATCGCTCATTTTCCTATTTCCAAAATTATTCTTCTGTGCTCCTGGAAATATTTATTATCTATCCTATTCGACGTGTCTATAGAACGATAGTGTACGTCTGTCTAATCTTTCGTTCGGGGGCTTTCTATTAACTGGTACTCGCCATTTTTGCAGCATTTCTCTGGGGGCAATTCACCTCAGATGTTTGTTCGATCTGCATATCCAGCATAATCGATCCCTATCTCTATAGTACCTAGGCGGCTGTACCTTCCTGTGATTCATCCTGTTATCACACCTATCGTGGGGTCTTTTATTATGCCGTATTGCATTGATGTGCACCGTGCGCCTTCTAGCGTGGCAAATTCCATCGGTGCAGGATCAATATTGGGAGGAATCCTAATCCTAGCCCTTAATTTGTCCTCTGAGAGGCTAGTTGATAGGCGCTCTCAACTGTTGGGGGATACTTCTAAGTACAAATACCTTAACCTCGGGGTCCGCTAATCCTTCTATAAAACAGCACTTAATCTGCTGTTGCACTATCGGTAAATTCCTGTCAATTTGACCGTATGCATTATTACTTAATTGCATTATTTTATGCATATAGTCCTGCACATTTTCTTGACTGTCCTGTTTAACGTTCACTAATTGCCTTAAGTAATAATGTGCATAGTGTGTGACCCCAATATATTCCCTAATTACCTGTGTCAATCCTATCCACGAAATGCTCTTGTTGTCTTCTATAATCTTGTATATGAAATTTCCTATTTCTCCTCCCGTGCTAATGAGTGCTACCCTACATTTATCCATTTCTTTAGCATCTATCAAGTTAAAATATTTCTCCATACTTTGGAGCCATACCTCAAATTTACTTTCGTCCTTACTAACTAACGGTGCAATCTGCTGCAAGAAAAAATCACTTTTCATGGAATCTGCTAAAGATTTTGCCGTATTTACTAATTGTTCTGTCAGATTCTTAAATAAATTCTTAACCGTTTGCTCTTCATTATTAATATATAACAGTATCAAAACAAACAAGAGAGCGAAAAGAAAGAAAATGGCAAAAAAAAAAAAAAATAAGTGGGAAGTTGTACTTACGTATCGTTGTAAAAAGTTCAATTTTTCTTCTCTTTCCTTTTAACAAAATGTCCTTTGTTACAATTTTGACTTTTTTTTTTTTTTTGTTCTTTTTGTTTTTATGTCCGTAATAAACGTCTTTTTTTTTTTTTTTTTTCTTTTTCTTTTTTTGTATTTTCAAAGTTTATAGAAAGTTCTTTTTTTTCAAGTCTAGTGAGTCCTTTTGTTTCTTGTTCCTTCTTTGTTTTGTTATTTTCGGGGAATCCAAGTTTACGTTGTTTTTCGTGTTTTGTTTTGTGTTTTTTGTTTTGTTTTTTTTTTTGTGTGTGTGTGTTTCCGGCGGTCTGAGTGTTATTTCGTTGTCTTGTGTGGTAACGTTCTTACAAGTCCCTGATCGAACTTCCGTGTGCACGGCAAATTAACTATGTAACGTATTGGCTTTCATTAGCGGATATACGTAACGTAGTGGGATCAGTTAGGGATCTATTACGTTGGGGTACCAGTTCGTATTTAAACCTTAGTGCTTTCCTTCTCGGCACTACTACTCGTATATTCGTACGTACGGAGTTTCGTTTGTTTACATACACAGATCTAGGTCTAGCAGTCAGTCTTAGCTAGCCCAAAATCCTTCTCCACTTCTTTTTGGTCAAGGGAAAGGTATCACGTTTACGCACGCCGCGTGCTCCTCGTTACGGCCAATTTGACGTGTTGACAAGCTTACACTTTAATGATTTCATTCATGAGTACGATTTCTTTGCGATAGTGACCTTACTATCTTGTTTGTATCGTGAGTCCATTCATAAAGATATTTCTTTCGTTGTAAATAGAGCAGACAACAACACCAGGTTTTTACTTCTCAAAGTTTTATTATGTTTCAAACTTCTTCTAACTTTTGAGAGAGAGAGAGCCCCGAATAATCTGTCTTAGCAAGAGGTGTATTTTAACTGGATTCAACTGCGAGTTTTTAGTCCTTAGTAAACTTCTCGGTGAACAAGCTTTTCTCAGCCTCTCCTTATCGTCCTTAGTGACTACAGTTCCATACGATCACTGGCCCGATTTCTGCCTGACTCTCCTCCTCCGAACGCGGACGCAAACCAACTGCTCTGCTCACAGACTCCAACTAACTGACCGTTTTTGATTCTATTCGTGTGTCTTAAATAGTATTTCTAAATTCTTCTAGACGATTCTTTCTCTAGAACGTTCCAGCCCTTTCGATTGTTTCGATTTGTTCCAATCTCTCTGGTCACACAGAGTTCACGAAGCTAAGATCAAAGGCTTATTGGTGCCCAGAGGACTGGTTTTTTCCTTAATCCTAGACTTATCGTCTGCTTTCTCTCATTAAAAGATGTTTATCTATCCTATCACTTTTTCGGTGATTCACAAAGACCACCCAGTAATCTAAGATAATCGGTAGTACATTTTTCTAAGGTTCTTTTCCAAGTCCGGCACAAGGCCACAAATATAGGTGCTGAAGGGGCGATTACATAACAATAGATAGCTAATGAAGAGACTGGAATAATAAGATAGATGGAATGAGAGATAGGTAGGTTATAACATGCTGATAGTAGATAGATAGATAGATAGATAGATAGACAAGTCGAATCTGAGGTAGACTGAACACACAAAACGCAGAGCCAGAGAGAGAAGAGAGGAGAGAGGAGAAAGAAAGAAAGAGAGAGAGAGAGTGTGAGAGAGAGAGAGAGAGAGGGGAAGAGAAAGAGGGGAATATATATATATAATATATATATATATTATATATATATATATAGAGAGAGAGAGAGAGAGATAGAAAAGATGGAAGATGAACAGAACCTGAGCAAATTGATAAAGATAAAGAAAGATAGCAATGTGCAAGAAAAGAAATAAAATTGCTAAATAAAGGGGAGAACAGAAAAAAAGAAAGAAAGAAATCTACAATAATTCTGTAAACTGATTGACCAAATTGATGGGTACTTTTCTTCTAACAACACCTCCCTCCTTTAAACGCATCTTTGAATTTCCTTTTCCTTTCCTCTGCAGGTAAAATAACCCTTAAGGCAGGGATCACTTTAAGCAGTCCTTGTATGGAACAAACCTCGAGAAAAGAAAAAAAAAACTATAAAAGAATCTTATGTATATGAAAAAAAAACCCAAAAAACTGACCACAATTCGATCTGATTATTTGTTTCGTCCTACGATCGCAATTAGCATGTAATAAATGTTATGTTTATTTTTTTGTGCTAATACTTTTTTCAGACTATTTTTTTCTTACTAATCTATCGTTCTTTAGGTTGGTTCTTGGCCAACGAATTGGAAAAGATATAACCGCAGGGTCAGTTGTTACCTGCTGGAACAGAATGTTGTTATGAAACAAACGGACATTTAAAAACAAAATCAAAGAAAAGGAATCAACGTAAAACATAGGGGAAATGAGAAGTCGTAAAATAAAGAAACAAAAATCGAGCTGAGAAAAGTTGTAAAATATAGAAACAATAAAACAGCAAAGTAAGAGTAATGCGTTTACCAAACACCGAAACAAAAAGCAGAAATAAAGGAAAATAAAATAATCTTTCTCTACAATTTCTTTGTTTCTTCCTCTTCGTTAGGTTACGTTGTTTTTGCTCTACTTGTTTCATTTTTTTGTATTTCTTTCTTTTATTCATGTTTTCTTATGCATTTGGGGGTTACATTTTGTCTAGTAATTTACAAGTAGCATATCAGTTACAATCATGGGATATTACTAGTTGAATTTAACGGAATATCAACAGAATTTTTACGTAGCAGGGATACATGCTCTCATTCGAAGGTGAAACATTGCTATTGAGAGAAACAGTGACTATGTGGAGAAGTAGGGATGTGATCCACAGAAGACCAGCTTCATTTTGATATATGATACATGTTCCTGTGTTGGTAATTATACCTGTCCTAAACAAAACGGCATTACGTTTTTACTCTCCTATGTGGAGAAGTAGGGATGTGATCCACAGAGGACCAGCTTTATTTTGATATATGATACATGTTCCTGTGTTGGTAATTATACCTGTCATAAACAAAATGGAAATACTTTATGACACACTTATGTGGAGAAGTAGGGATGTGATCCACAGAGGACCAGCTTCGTTTTGATGTATGATACATGTTCCTGTGTTGGTAATTATACCTGTCATAAATAAAATGGCATTACTTTTTGACACACTTATGTAGAGAAGTAGGGATGTGATCCACAGAGGACCAGCTTTATTTTGATGTATGATACATGTTCCTGTGTTGGTAATTATACTTGTCCTAAACAAAAAGGCATTACTTTTTGATTCACTCATGTGGAAAAGTAGGGATGTGATCTACAGAGGACCAGCTTCATTTTGATGTATGATACAGTTTCCTGTGTTGGTAATTATACGTGTCATAAATAAAATGGCATTACTTTTTGACTGACTTATGTGAAGAAGTGGGGATGTGATCCACAGAGGATCAGCTTCATTTTGATGTATGATACATGTTCTTGTCTTGTCATACACAAGAACATGTGTCATACATCAAAATGAAGCTGGTCCTCTGTGGATTATATCCCTACTTCTACACATAGTCACCGTTTCTCTTAATTGCAATGTTCCACCTTTAAATGAAAGCATGTATTCTTTCCCTGTAAAATTCTGTTCACTGTTCTTTGAGACACTTCTTTACTTCAGATTTCACTTCCTCGTCACTGGAATAATGTTTGCCTCTCGAACCCTCTTTCATGGGGTCAAAGAGATGATAGTATGAAGGCGCTAAATCTGGTGAGGAATCTTTAGTGAAGAAGTGGCTGAAATAACAGTTAACAGAATTTTAAGGGGTAGGGATACATTCTGTTGATCTCGGATCTTAAGAAAATAAATTATAATCTGCAATTAAGTATAAAACTGACCCATCTTTTACTCCCATTCTGATTTTTTCGACTTAGACAAAAATTTGACCTTAAATAATCGGTTTAAAATTTTAATTCGTTTTTAAAATGAAAAGCAGACGATATTTTGTCAGATCCTACTTTTTTTCCTAATCCCAATCATCTAGCGAGAGCTTAACAGGTGAACCCAACGGGTCACTTTTTGTCTAGTATATATATAATATATATATATATATATATATATATATAAGTCGTCGGGGCACCTAAAATCGGTATCAGAAACAGTCAGCGAGGGAGTCTATCCCTTTTCATAGCACTAGACCAAGGAGATTGTTTTTAGCATCTGATGTGGAGCGCCACACCTACCATCAGCTCCTTACTTTACCGCAAAGATCCCTGTGCTACTCATACGCTGAGTTGGCGAGGACCGGTATCGAACTAGGAACCTTGTGGTTTCTAGCCGAACGCTCTACCGACTGAGCTAACCCGGCCCCTTAGAGAGAGAGAGGAGAGAGAGAGAGAGAGAGAGAGAGAGAGAGAGAGAGAGGGTATGTACAGAAAATTAGATACAATATTATATATACAAGGAGTGTCATAAAAGTATCGGGATTGAAGCTGTATTTATCAAGATAGAATGGAACGTCAATCTTTTCAGAATACAAGGTGTGTCATAAAGTGCCAAGTTTGAAGCTGTATTTACCAAAATAGAAATGAACAACGAATGGAACGTTATTTATTTTCAGAATACAAGGTGTGTCAAAAGATATAAAAAAAAAAGTCGATACTGTTTTGACACACCTTGTAGTTCGGGCAAACACACTCCAACAATAAATGATCTGTTAGACCAAGATGCAAAGCTATCGCTTAGTTAAGGGTCATACAATCGTGAGGACCTTTAGTATGGATTGAACGCACTTCACTAACGAATGAATTTAGAGACAAGCCTGCAAACCATAGTTTCACATCAAGTAGCCATTATGTTTCTTTTCTTTGGTTTTATTTGACAAAATAATTTCCCTTTCTTTTATTTTTATGTTACGTTTATTTTTCTATTATTACCAACTCTTCGCTATTTTCTCGCAAGCGTTCACTTCAATGTTTTGTATATCTTCTTTTTCTTTCTTTCTTTCTTTTCTTTCTTTCTTTCTTGTCTGATTTCCTTTTCTTTCTTTCCTTCCTTTTTTTCTCTCATCTCTTTGTTTCTCTCATGTTTCTTTATCTTTTTCCTTTTATTTATTTCCCGATTTGTCTTCCTTATTTGTTTCTATCTACCTTTCTACTTTTCTTAACTTTTTTTATTCTTACCTTCCTTCCTTCCTCTTCTTCTTCCTGCTTTCTTTCTTTCTTTTATTTCATTTTGTTCATATTTATCTATCTATCTATCTATTTCATTCTGTTCATATCTATCTATTATATCATTTGTTTCCTATCTATCAATCTATCAATCTCTCTCTCTGTCTGTCTGTCTGTCTGTTGTCTCTCTCTCTCTCTCTCTCTATATATATTATATATAATATATAATTATATATATATATATATATATATATATTCTGTTGATATCTATCTGTCTAAGTCTGGTCGTATCTATCTATCAAAATCTGGTTATATCTATCTGTCTATCTATCTAAATATGGTCATATCTATCCATCCATCTATCTATCTATCTATCTATCTATCTATCTATCTAAGTCTTATTATATCTCTCTCTATCTATCTATCTACAACTGATTTAGATTGTTTAAATCCGAATTTTCTTTTTACGTATTCCCCAATTTCTCTCTCTCTCTCTCTCTCTCTCTCCCTCTCTGTGTGTGTGTTTCCACTCTCTTTCTCCCTCCCCTCTCCCTCTCACCCTGTCTTTCCCTCTGCCCCTCTCTTCTTGCTTCTTTCTGAAGCCCTACACACACACTCGCATGCAACAAAAAAGTCAACTTACCCTACATTTTCTTTGTTTTTTCTTCCTATTTAGACCGGTGAATCTCCGTACTTAACATTGTTTTCCCCCCCCCAACACATCCATTGTTCTACTTTGACTTTTTTCCTTCTAAACAGCTTTCATCTCAGTTCCTTCGGACTTTAAGAAAATTATTTCCCTCTGTTTAACTCGCCTCCATTTTTGCGCTCCAAGAAATCGCCACCAACTGCCTCACCATTCCAATAATGCATTTCTGTTCCCAATTTGTAATCTGGAACTTGGTCTTCATCCAATCACCCCACACACCCCTCTCCGCTTCTATCCTCTTGTTGCCCACGCCCGACCGAACTCCTCTCAATCAAGCACCCACTAACACCTAGCCACCCCCCACCTTTTGGTTCCATTGCTCGAATTTGTTTCCATTTTCTTTCACCTTTTTATCTCTTTGAATTATTCGACCGTTATCGAATATGATTGTTTTTCCTTCTT
>CM042153.1:83714891-83734891 GCA_023376005.1 Doryteuthis pealeii
ATTCTTTATATATTCCTTTCTTCGAATTTCTTCTTTTCATTCTTTTCTTACCGTCTTTATTTATCTATCTTTTTTATTCAGAAATGTTTTCTTGCTTTTTTTACTTTTTTTAAAAATTTCTTTTCTGCTTTTTTTTTTAAACTTTATTGTTTCTGTGTCTTTTTGTTTTGTTGTTAATTATGTTGTGTTTTTTTTCGTTTTCAATGGCATTTGTTCTGTCTCTTTTCCTTGTTTATTTCCTGTTCTTCAGTTTGCTTCTTCTTATTCATCCCTTTCTTTCTGTTCTTTTTTCTTTCTTTCTTTTATTGATTTCCTTTCTTTCTGGATTCCGGCAATAGAATTAATCATTCAAATACTTCTTTATTTTTTTCATATTCTCTTTCTTCGGACTAGCTTTTTATTGTCTTTCGATGAGATTATTACGTCCTTTCTTTCTTCTTCCTATTCTTTCTTTCCGTCCTGTTCTTTTTTCCCTTCCTCTTCGTTCTTCCTTCCTTTCTTTTTCTAAATATCTTTCCTTTCCTCTTTCTTTCTTTCTTCTTCTTTCTTTTCCTTCCTTATTTTTTTTTTCTTTTCATTTCTTTCTTTGCTTTCTTTCTTCCTTCCCTTTTCTTTGTCTTTTGCTTCCTTTGCTTTCTTCCTCCTTCTTCTTTCTTCTTTATTTTTTCTTCCTTTCTTTTTCTTTTTCTTTCTTCCTTTCTTTCTTTCTTTTTTTTCTTCCTTTTTTTTCCTTCCCCTTTTCTTTTGTTCTTTTCTTTTCTTTCTTCCTTCCTCCTTTGTTCTTTATTCCTTCCTTCCTTTCTTTCTTTCATTTCTTTCTATACTTTTTTCTTTCCTTTCTTTTTCTTCCTTTTCTTTTCATTTTCTTCCTTCTTCTTTTTTCTTTTCTATTTTGGTTTTTATTTATTTTTCTCTTCTATGCTTTATTATGACGTATTTCTTATATTATCTTATTTTCTTTATTTTCTACATTCTGTACACCTTTTCTTTTATCGTTTTTCTCTAACATACCCTTCATTTCTTTCATTTTCTGTCTTTCTTTCTCTTCCTTTCTTTTCTTCCTTCTTTCATTTACTCCTCTTTTTCTTTCTTCCTTTCTTTCTTTCTTCTCCTCTTTTCTTCTCCTTTCCCCTTCCTCTTCTTATTCGTTCCTTTCCTTTCTTTCTTCTTTCTCTTTCCTTTCTTTTCTTCTTCTCTCTTTGTTTCTTCCTCTTTTCTTTCTTCTTTCTTCCTCCCTTTTCTACTTTCTTTCTTTCTCATTTCTTTGATCTTCTATTCTTTTTTACCTCTTCTTGTTTCTTATTCTTTTCGTTCTTTCTTTTTCCTGTTTCTTTTCTTATTTCATTTTTTCTTTCGTTTTTTAGCTCTTCTCTCTTTGTTTTTTATTCTCTTCTATCTTCTTAACACGTTCATTTTCTTCTTTTGTTTTATTGTCATTTCCCGTCTTCTTTCTTACTTACCCTTTTTATTCTTTCTCATATATGTCATTTCTCTTCTTCTCTTTTTCTTTCCCTTCTTTTTTTGTGTTTTTTTCGTTTTTCTCGTATCGAATTTTCTTTAGGTTTTGGTTTTCTTATTATATTCTTCCCTTTATATTTTTCCCCTTCAATTTGACTGCTGTTTTCCTTTCTTTTCTTTTTCTTTGTATCATAATATTTCGCTCTCTTTCTTTTTTTCTTTCGTTGTCTTTTGTTTCTTCCTGTCTTTACATTTTTACTTACTTGCTCTTATGTCTTTCTCTCATACGTTCTTTCTATTCTTTCGTTATCCTTTGCTTTCATATTCATTTCTGTGGCTTTGTGATTTCCTTTCCTTTTTCCTTCATTTTCTCTCTAGTCTTCTCATTTCTGCTGATTTCTCTTCTTTATTCTTTCTTTCTTTTGGCTTACTGTTGTTTTCTCCTTTTACATTCCTTTCAAGTGTCCTTCTTTATAGCATTTATTGTTTCTGTATTCTTTCTCTTCCATGATTTACCTTTTTTTTTTTGTATTTTCTTATTCTTTTCTTTTTTTTTTATTACTACATGTTATTCCGGTATTTTTACATAATTTTCTCTCTGTCTTCTTTTGTATTTTATTCTTTCCTTTTTCTTTCTTTCTTTTTTTCTTTCTTTCTTTCTTTCTTTCTTTCTTTCTTTCTTTCTTTCTTTTTTTTCTTTTTCTTTTCTTTTTTTTCTTTTTCATTTTTTCTAGTAGATTTTTTTCTTTCTTTCTGCTATATTATGATTGATCCCTTCAATCTTCTTTCTTCTTTCTTTTCTTTCTTTTTTTTTATTCGGTATATTTGATCCTTCAATTTATTCCTTTCCTTGTTCTTTTTCTTTCTTTCTTTTTCTTTCCTTTTTTTTCTTTTTTTCTTTTCTTGTTTTTCTGTGTTCTTTTCTTTCTTCTTCTTTCTTCTCCTTTTCCATTTTTTACGTTTTTTTCTTTGTATACTTGATCCTTTTAATCTCCTTTCTCTTCTTCTTTCCTTCTTTTTTTTTCTTTCTTTGTTTTTTCCTTTTTTTTTTTTTTTCACTCTTTCCTTCTCTTTCTTATCCTTCTTTTCCTACTTTTTCTCTTTAGATATATTTGATCCTTTCAATTTCTTTCCATTTTTCTCTTCTTCTCTCTCTCTTTCTCTCTTTTCCTTCTCTCTCTCTCCTCTTCTTTCTTTCTTTCTTTCTTCAATCAGCCGTGTAAAATTCCAAGGTGGAAATACCCAATTCTTCCAACGTGGACTCTTGGCTCCCGCTAAACCAGCCTCTGCCTGGCCCCCAAAGTTCACCTCAGATTTTCTCCTAAACACAATTACGTTACAAACATATCGGGGCCATTAGTCGGACAATCTTATCAACACTGTGTCTGGAAGGGACTCGATAAAATGGCGTATATATATACATCTTGTTTCATCTACTATCTAACGAATATGCATATGAACCGCATATGTGTGTGCCGTATATTGTGTACGGGTCGCAAGTGTTATAATCAACGTTAAATCATGCGGTTTGTACTGGATGTGTTCTAAGGTGGCGGGGGAGGTCATACCCGTGGATGAGGATAATTGGCAAAAAAAAAAGAAGGAAGAAACTGAAATTGGTGCTACATAACCTTGCCCAACCCGCCTTTCCATTGCTACGGTAGTAAAAACATAACAAAACAATTCCTAACTAAATATCATGTGTGCGTACGGGGGCTTGTTTTGTGTGTGTGTGTGTTGCTCTGTGTGTGTGTGTAGGGGTGTGTGTTCTCTCTCTCTCTCTACTACTCCTCCTCTCTCTTATATCATATCGGTAATATTAGTATATATATATATATAATATAATATATATCTAAGTTAAAAGAAAGGAAATGAATCCACGAGTATGAGATATATATAAAAGATTTCAAAAACACCACAAAATGTGTTAAAGCTGAAAACCCATTCTCCATAACAGCTGATATTGTGACCAATATTGTCAGGATTTTATAGAAAATCTCATTAGAGCTTAGTTTATTACTCCGTGTGTTAAGAGCGGCATGACAACAGTCATATGTGGGTTCAGAACAAAAACTTACGTTGCAAAAGAAAAGAAAAAAGGTTATACAAATTATTTAACAAAAACACTTGGGCCTGGTATAAACAGAGCTCTGATAGACGTACTTTCGATAAAATCGAACTAATTTGTTTCAATAATCAGCTAAGTTATTTACAATTTTTTTACTGTTTTTCAACAGCCATTTTGTAGTGTTTCGCATGTTTAAGTTTCTGTTTTTATATACTATATATGTATATACTAGATATATATATATATTATATATATATACTATATAACAACTCTCCCAAATTCATCTTGTCGAATTATACTAGGGCCAGTCATTCCGCCTGGCCAGGGATTAGCGTTGATCCGTCCTGCTCCTATATAGTCTTCAGAGAAATTTTCAGCTCCCATCTCCGACATTTCTCCATCGAACAAGGTTTAGCCGTTTTGTGCATACACCTGAGATCTGACGCTGATACCTTGTATTGTTTTTCTTCCATTATCTGTTGTTTTTAGTGTTTGATGCATTTTTTGTTTGTTCAATCGCGTCTGCAATTCTTTCCTTTGTGCTGCACAATTAGTTCTTTCTTACTTTTTTGTGGATTCTACACATAACTGCTCGATTGTCAATCTACACTATCGTTTCAATGTTGCGAGACCCCGTCACCCTTCTTCTCCTTGGCAATAATAGTCTGTCTAATTCGTTATCCTCTCAGGTAGATGTTGAATGCTTTTGTGCGTCGGATCAGGAGTTTCCTTGCTTCCTTTTTCTTTGGCTGGGAGCCCTCTCTTTTAGGATGGACCACCGACTAATTTAAGCGAGAGAGAACACCATTGTTTATGTGCACGCTTTATTCTGGTCACTCTCAAGTCCAGCTCGTCTCTCTATTTCTAGGAGCTTTTTGTTCTTCTGAATATTCCTTTTTTATTTTCTTTTCATTTCTGACTTGTTTGATGGTGTCTTGCTTCTAATATTCCCAGTATCTTACTTTCCTTTTTTTTCTAAGTCCTAATTTCTTCTCGATTTCGCTGTCATTTCTCTCTTTTGTGCCCCTTCCATTGCTATGGGGGTAGTAAATAATAAAACAACAAACAATCCCTAACTAAATATCATGACCGTTTGTTATTGGTTGCGATATCGTGCGCGGCTTGTTTTGTGCCAGCTCGGCAATGTGTGGTGTAAAATGTGTGCTGTGCTGTGTGATGTTTCTTCTCATCTCTCTCTCTCTCTCCTCTATATATATATATATATATATATATATATATATATATATATATATAAGTTAAAAGAAAGGAAATGAATCCGACGGTATGAGTATATATAAAAAGATATGAAAACACCACAAAATGCTGTTAAAGTGAAAACATTTTTTATAACAACTGATATTGAAACAATATTTCAATTTTATGAAAATCGTCATCAGAGCTTATTTATACTCCGTGTGTTAAGAGCGGAGACAAAAGTCATATGTGTTCAGAACAAAAACCTTGACGTTGCAAAAAAAAAAAGAAAAGTTACACAATAATTTTAACAACATGGAGTATAAACAAACTCTGATGACGATTTTCATAAAATCGAAATATTGTTCAATATCAGCTAAGTTATAAATTTTTTTCACTTTAACAGCATTTTGTAGTGTTTTCATATCTGTTTATATATATTCATATATATGTATATATATATATATATATATATATATATATATATATATATACAACTCTCCCAAATCATCTTGTCGATTAATACTAGGCCCAGTCTCCTGGCAGGGATTAGGTGATCCGTCTGTACCTATAAGTCTCAGAGAATTCTATGCGTCCCATTCTCCAGGACAGGTTTAGGTTTGTGCATACACCTGAGATTGACGCGTGTAATTGTTTTTCTTTCCATTTCTGTTTTTTAGTTTTTGATGAATTTTTGTTTGTCAATGCGTTGCAATTGCTTTTCCTTGTTGCTGCAATTAGTCTTTCCTTACTTTTATTGGTGTATTCGTCAAGTCCTCGGATTGTCGAATCTACACTATCTTTAATGTTGGCGAGACCCATTCACCCTTCTTTCCTTGGCACATATAGTCTGTCTATTTCGTATCTCAGGTGAAATGCTTTGTGCGTGGTCAGGAGTTTCCTTGTCCTTTGGTCCATCTGCTGAAGCTCCTCTCGAGCCCATTTTAGGAATGGACCCGACTATTTTACGAGAGAGACAGCCCATATATTTATCCCCTCGATAAGGTTTCTGCTACATAGCTTGGTTTCTTGGAGTTTTCTTGTTCTTCTGGAATATTCCTTTCTTATTTTGTCTTTCATTTCTGATTGTCTGAGTGTCTGCTTCTCATATTCCCAGATATCTATAGTTCTCATTTTTTTTCTAAGTGTCCTAATTTCTTCTCGATTCGCTAGGTCTATTCCATTCGCCGTTTCATTTTTCCCCCTTCTTCATCCCTAACATGGCGCACTTGTTGATGCCGAATTCCATTATTATTATTATTTACTCCTTTTGAGTTTTCACATCAGCATTAGCTGATGGTCTTTCACTGGAGTCTGAGTGACAGCAAGTCTCCTCAGGTCTCCAGGACTCTTCTGAGTATTCTGGCAGATTGCAGCAGTGCAGTGTTCTGAATGCTTTCAATCCTTCCTTTGATATCCAAACTTTCCAAACCCTTTTCTAATCCTTTTGGGACCGTTCCAAGTGCACCAACTACAATTGCGTATCACTTTCACTTTCATGTTCTATAACTTTTTCAGTCTCTGGCAAGGTCCAGATATTTGTCCATTTTTTTCATTTTCCTTTTAGCTTCACCCTGTGATCTGCTGGCACTGCAAAATCCACCAGTTGACAAGTTCTTTCTTTTTTGTTTATCAAAACTAGGTCTGGTCTTCTTGCTGGGATAAGGTGATCCGTTTTTATTTCAAAGTCCCAGAGAAATTATTATTATTATTATTATTATTATTATTATTATTATTATTATTATTATTATTTCACTCTATTCAAGTTTTTCACACCCTCCTTATCCGGTGGAAGCAGAGGGACAGCGAATCCCCACAGGTTTCCAGGATTCATCTGAGTATTCTAGCCGATCTAAACAATGCTGTAGTTTCAATGGTCTCAGTTCTTCCTCTGATTTCTCTGGCAAGATCTAAGTATTATTATTATCATTATTTATTATTATTATTATTATTATTATATTATTATTATTATTATTATTATTATTATTATTATTTATGTGTGTACAATAGATATTTATTGGGTATTTGTGTGGATGGTTATATATGCTTGTTTTATATTCTTATATATTGTGTGAGTGCGCGCGTTTGTGTGTGTGTGAGTGTGTCTCGGTAGAGAGAGAGGTAAAAAAAAGCAAAGTCGTCGGGGCGGCCTAATGTCGGTATTAGCCAGACAACGATGGAGTGAATCTCCTTTTCCCCAGCGCTAGACCAAGGAGATTATTTCAGCATCTGAGGTGGAGCGCCACACATACCATCAGATCCCTCTGCTACTCATGCGCTGAGTTGGCGAGGGTCGGTATCGAACTAGGAAATTTGTGATTCCTAACCGAACGCTCTACCGACTGAGCTAAACCGGCCAGAGAGAGAGAGAGAGAGAGAGAGAGAGAGAGAGAGAGAGTGGGGGGGTAAGAATCACTAATGACTGTTAGAATGATATCTTCCCTGAAAAGTATAATCCAAAATAATTTAAAATTCAAGTTCACATTTGTGAAAGAAATAAGTAAATTTACAAACTAAAAATAGATAGATTATAAAAAATAAATGAATAGATAAATTTAAATATATATATATTTTTACTATTTGAAAATTTGAATTATTTAAAATTCAAAATTCAATTGTTTTGTTTTTCTCTTTCTTTTATTGTTAGTTTTTCCCTCTAAATATTTTTCTGTTGAGATACATTTTTATTTTTATATTTTTCTTCTTAACTTTATAAAATGTTATTCTTTGTTGTATCTGGTATTCACTTTTTTAAATTTCTTCAGATAGGATCATTATTTCCTTTGTTGAAAGTCGTTTTCATTCATTCATTCATTCGTTCGTTCTTTAATTTTTCGTTTCTTTCTTTTGGAATATTCGTTGATTTCTTCAAGCTTTTCTTTAGTTTCTTATATTTATTAATTTCTTATTAACCCTTTCTTGATTTTTTCGTTTGTTTCTTTAAAATTTGCAAGGCTTTCTCTTTTCTTTCTTGCTGTTCTGTTCTGTTCTGTTCTTTCTTTCTTTCTGATGTAATGAATATGCATACATCTGGGTTCCCCCTCACAGTAATATGATTGGCTGGTGCTAGCCATAAATACCGAGCAATGTAGTGGTACAATGCCTACTACTACACCTAATACTACTACTACTACTTACTACTACTACGACGTCGCACCAGTATTACTACTTACCTGCTCGATTGTACCACGCTGTTATCGTGGCCCCACTATTCTGCTACTTTTACTAAATATATCACTTCCCGGGACACATCACTTTCTTTCTTTTCTTTCTTCCTTTTATTCTTTCTTTCTTTCTTCCTTTATTTCCCCTTCGCTATCATTGCTTTGTTTCTTTTCTTTTCTTTTCTTCGATTTTCTTTCTTTCTTTCTTTCTTTCTTTCTTTTTTTATTTCATTCCTTTCTATACTTTCTTTCCTTTGTTTTTTCTTTCTTTCTTTCTTTTCTTTCTTTCCCTTCCGCATCATTGCTTTCTTTCTTTCTTTTCTTTTTTCGCTTTTCTCTTCTTTCTTTCCCCTCCGCTATCATGCTTTCTTTCTTTCTTTTTTATTTTCTTCGCCTTTCTTCTTTCTTTCTTTCTTTCTTTTCTTTCTTTCTTTTCCCCTCGCTATCATTGCTTTCTTTTCTTTCTTTCTTTTTCTTTTTTCGCTTTTCTTCTCTTTCTTTCTTTCTTTCTTTCTTTCTCCTTCGGTATCATTGCTTTCTTCATTTCTTTTTATTTTTTTCCTCTATTTTCTTACCCTGTAATATAAAAGTGAAGTTGGCCAACGGTGGCCTATTGTCGGTATCAGCCGGACAGCGAGGGCAGTCTATCACAATTTCCGCTAGTGCTAGACCAGTGATATTTTAGCTGTGGTTGAGTGCCATACATAGCGTTAACTTCCTACATTACTGCATAGATCAGAATGTTACATAATTATTAGATACCTAATATTTATGGCAATAGTGTAGAAATCAAAATGGCCGTTATAAGCTACAGCCCACGGCCTTGAAGGATGAGTGACAAGGCTTGACCTCACTCCGTGAGAACCGGTAGAGAGGACCCTCTCTTCCGGTTTAGATAGTAAGTAAGTTTCAGTCAGAGGGTCGGAGCCGACCTCGTAGGGTAAGTCTCACCTGCGCAGATGTCTGGTTTAGGGATTTCAAAATAAAGGAAGATCAAAGTAAATCGAAGTCGTTTGTTATTACCTAAAAAACTAACAATGACACTGGGCTTCTGATAAAGAGAAATCCCCAATAGAAGACCAGACCCGAAGTCCCCAAGTCAACACCAGACGCAAGATGTTATAAGATAGAACCAAAGCCGGCCAGAAGAAAATACCACCAGAGATAAGAATTTAAGAAAGGGTATACAACAAGAATACCTAATCTATGCTATTCATGTGCTAAGTTGGCGTGAACCTTGCGATTCCTAGGTGCGTGCTCTACCGACTGGTCTAAACCGGTCCTCTGTTTAAATTCCTTCTCCCTCCACAACTGACTTATTCACTCTAACTGAAAACTAAGTTGTTTGTCTTTCACCCCTTTCCCTTCTTTGTTCTTTTTCTCACACTCTCCCCCTTTACCTATTATTTTCTTGGGCCATATGACCTTTAGGCACCCCTTTTGATCTCGATTAAGAAAGGACATGTTTTTCATTTACACCGTCAATATCCGATTGTTTTAACACACGATTTTTTAGATTTTTTTAAATCATAAAATTAGCCCCTAACCCTAACATCTAACCCTAACGCCTAACCCTAACCCCTAACAAACAAGGGTGTAAATGAAAAACATGTCCTTTCTTAATCGAGATCAAAAAGGGGTGCCTAAAGGTAATATGGTCCATTTTCTTTTTATTCTATGTCTGCATTTCTTTAGAGAATATGTTTTCCTTTCTCGTTTCCCTCTAATCATTGTCTCTAAAGAATATCTTGATTAGGTATCAACCGACTGACAGAGGGCGCCACTTAGAGTCCGGACACCATGATTCTTGGGTTTTTGCCGGCGGTGATTGCTTGATTTTCGCTACTTTACAGTTGCGACAAAACTGCATTCAATAGAGGTTCATCATGACGCTACATTTGTTCATGAAGTGATTTGAAAAGGAAAGAAGCGATATAGAAGAAGAGTAACGGGAAGAGAAGAAGAAGAGAGACAAAATAATCCAAGAAGGGTAAAAAAAAAGGAAAGAAAAGAAAGGCATAAAAATCTAGAAGAGAAGGAGAAGAGAGAAAGAGAAAGAAAAGAAAGAAAGAAAGTAAGAAAAGAAGCCATAAAAAACCATGAAAGAGAAGGAAGACAAGACGAGACAACAAAGCCAAGGACAAGAAGCAAGAAGATGAGAGAAAGAAAAAAGAAAGAAAGAAAGAATAAGAAAAAAGAAAGAAGAAGCAAGAAGAAGGAAGAAGAAAGAAGAAGAAAAAGAAAGAGAAAGAGAAAAAGAGAAGAATAGAAAGAAGAGAAGAGAGAGAAGAGAAGAGGAAAGAAGAAGAGAAGAGAACAAGAAGAGAGAAATAAACAAAGAAGAAGAAAAAGAAAGAGAAGAAGAAAAGAGAAGAAGAAGAAAGAAGAAGAAGAAGAAGAAAGAGAGGAAGAAAGAAGAAGAAGAAGAAGAAGAAGAAAAAGATACGAAACAAAGAACAAAAGAAAAGGCAAGAAGAAACTAGAAGAAAAGAGAAGGAAAAAAGAAAAGGAGAGAAAGAAAGAAAGAAAAGTCATAACAACCAAAAAAAAAAGAGAAGATGAAGATGTGAAAAAGAAAGAAGGAAGAAAATAACCAGAAGAAAAGAGAAGAGAAAAGAAGAGAAAGAACGAAAAACAACCAGAAGAGAAAGATCAGAATAGAAAAAAAAGGAAAGAGAAAACAAGAGAATAAAGGAATGAAAGAAAGAAAGAAAGAAAAAAAGAAAGAAAGAAAGGAAAGCCGACACAACCGGAAGAAAATAGAAGAAGAGAAAAGAAAGAAATAATCAGGAGAGAAGAGAAGAGAAGAGAAAAGAAAAGAAAGAAAGAAAGAAAGAAACATAAATAAGCAGAAGAGAAGAGAAAAGAAAAAGAAAGAGAGAAAGAAACATAAGAAAAAATAAAAGGAGAGAAAGAAAGAAAAAAGCAGAAGAGAAGGGAGAAAGAAAGAAAGAAAGAAAGAAAGAAAGAATGATCTTTTTTCCTTTATTTATAACGAGGTATAAAAAAAATAAACCTGATCCGTGATTTTCTTTTTTTCTTTTTGCTAATAAACAATCGAAAAAGAAATTGTTGGATAAAAAAAAATCATGTAAACAAATAGAAAATAAAAGAACAATAATAAACAGAAGACAATGAAATTAGAAAGGAACATTTTTTTTACTTACATCTATTTTATTTCTTTGGGTTGGGGTCGGATAAAGTAATCTAAGAGTTGAAAATAAAGAAAGAATTTAAGACAAAGAAAAGATGGAATAAATGTAGAAAGGCTACAATTGAAGAAAATGAAACAAATGCAGAAATCAATAAAAATGACGAAGAAAACGAAGAAAAAAGGAATAAAAAAAGGAGTAAAACGAGTCTATACACACGTGAGAAAGAAGAAAAAAGTATCGAGTAAGAATAAATTGAAGAGTTTCCAAAGTTGAATAAAAAAAGTCTGTAAGAGTTTAGCGTTTAAATATCAGGTAAACAAAAGGAAATCGATGACTGCCGGTGGCTAAATTACAAAAACAATAATCAGAAAGAAGAAGAAGAAGAAGAAGAAGAAGAAGAAGAAGAAGAAAAAGAAATGAAGAAGAAGAAGAAGAAGAAGAAGAAGAAGAAGAAGAAGAAGAAGAAGAAGAAGAAGAAGAAGAAGAAGAAAGAAGAAGGAAGAAGAAGAAGAAGAAGAAGAAGAAGAAGAAAGAAGAAGAAGAAGAAGAAGAAGAAGAAGAAGAAGAAGAAGAAGAAGAAGAAGAGAAGAAAAGAAGAAGAAGAAGAAGAAGAAGAAGAAAAGAAGAAGAAAGAAGAAGAAGAAGAAGAAGAAGGAAAGAAGAAGAAGAAGAAGAAGAAGAAGAAGAAGAAGAAGAAGAAGAAGAAGAAGAAGAAAGAAGAAAGAAGAAAGAAGAAGAAAAAGAAAGAAGAAGAAGAAGAAGAAGAAGAAGAAGAAGAAAAGAAGAAGAAGAAGAAAAGAAGAAGAAGAAGAAGAAGAAAAGAAGAAGAAGAGAAGAAGAAGAAGAAGAAGAAGAAGAAGAAGAAGAAGAAACAAGAAGAAGAAGAAGAAGAAGAAGAAGAAGAAGAAGAAGAAGAAGAAGAAGAAGAAGAAAAGAAGAAGAAGAAGAAGAAAAAGAAGAAGAAGAAGAAGAAGAAGAAGAAGAAGAAGAAGAGAAGAAGAAGAAGAAAAAAGAAGAAGAAGAAGAAGAAGAAGAAGAAGAAGAAGAAGAAGAAGAAGAAGAAGAAGAGAAGAAGAAACAACGGAATGAAGAAGAAGAAGAAGAAGAAGAAGAAGAAGAAGAAGAAGAAGAAGAAGAAGAAGAAACACACCTTGTTAGGGTCTCAAACAAAAACGGAAATAAATATGTCAGTGAGAAAAAAAAGTTACTGTGAAGATGATTTAAACATTAGCGAAAATTTGTTTTGGGGTCAAAAAAAGCAGAAATAATAAAATGGGAAAAGGAAAATCATCACCACGTAGAGAAAAAGAGAGAGAGAAAGACAAAGAGAAAGAGAGAGAGGGAGAGAGAGAGAGAAAGAAAGAAAGAAAGAAAGAAAGAAAGAAAGAAAGAAAAAGAGAGAGAGAAAGAGAGGGTGGAAAAAAGTTAAGAAATCTATCTTCTATCTATCTATCTATATAAAGGAATTTGCATTAATTTTTGTCCGGAGGAAACATCGAAAATAAAACAATTAACGACAAAGTAAATATATATACACACTGAATATCACCAGGGCTTGGTTTTTGAGCAAAAATAATGAAGATTTTATTTATATTTGTGAAGATCATTAAAAAATAAGATTTAAATGATAACAGCATAGAATCTTTTTTGTATTTAATATTGTAAATAGTAGACATTCATTTTTCTTTTAGAGTGGCTTGATCAATGCAAGATCTTTTTTTACGTGGGGATACTAATGGGGCATCCTGCGAGGGTCCAACTCATAATTCAGTTATAAATTATTACTGAATCGTGAGTTGGATCCCCGAATGATGCCCCATGGACCTGCGAGACAAACATTTAAAAAAATCCCCACTACCCAGGCGACGCCAGGTAGCCGTTTCTTGTAAAATATAACCAAAAGGGTTAATGGCGAAAAGGGAGATAATCGTATATTGAAATCTTTAATTTTATTTACTTTTAACTTTTTCGGGTGTCTGACGAAAGTATTAGCGGGCAAGTTAAACAAGACCACTGCAAGTGAATCGTTTCTCACTATGCGCCGAAATGTTTGGCCTTGTGCCAAAATACTGCTCCTTTCTTTCGTAGAAAATTCTTCGTTATTTTCCTCCCTTGTCCATTATCAACTTTCTTTCTTTCTTTCTTCTTCCTTCTTTTCTTCCTTTCTTTCTTTCTTTCTTTTTCGCATAATCTCTTTCCAGTATTTTTTCTTTATTTTTATTCATAATTCCAATATATTATTTTCTTTCTTTCTTTCTTTCCTTCCCAACTTTCTTTCTTTTTTTCTTTTGTCCATGATTGACGTTTCTTTCTTTCTTTTTTTTACGCATAATCTCATTCCAATATTTTGTTCTTTCTTTCCTTCTTTCTTTCTTTACAAAATCATATTCTAATATGTTCCGTTCTTTCTTTCAGTTTTTCCGTGATTGATATTTCTATATTTCTGCCTTCTTTCTTTCTTTCTTTCCTTCTTTCTTTCTTTCTTCATTTATTTCTTTATTTATTTCGCATAATCTCGTTCCAATATTTTTCGATCTTTCCATCCTTTTATCCATTATTGATCTTTCTTTCTTTCTTTCTTTCTTTTCCTTCACGTAACCTCATTCCAACATGTTCTTTTTTTCTATTATTGATATTTTTTTCATTCTAGAAATAAAAAAAAATTAAAAAACGTTTAAGATTGTTGGAAAAAAAGAAGGAAGAAAGAAAGAAAAAAAGATTAATTCGTTTTTCTTTGCATATTTTCATTCCAATATTTTTCGTTCTTTCTTTCCTTTTGTTCATTATTGATATTTTTCTTAGTATTATGATATTTTTCGTTCATTGTCTCTTTTTCTGTATCATTGATATTTCTTTCATTCTGATAAGAAAGAAAAAGAAGAAGAATTGAAATGAGAAAGAAAGAAGGAAGGAAAGTATGAAGATACTTTCACCTTTTCTTTCTTACTTCGCATAATCTTATTTCAATATCTTTCGTTCGTTTGTTCTTTTTATCCAAAAACTAATCTTCCTCCTTTTCTTTCTTTCTTTCTTTCTTTCTTTCTATCTTTCTTCCTTTCTTTCCTCCTCTTTCTTTCTTTTTTTCTATCTTTCTTTCTTTCTTTCTTTTTCTTCCTTTCTTTTCCTCTTTTCTTTCTTATTCTTTCTTTCCTTCTGCGTGTAATCTCATTTGAATATTTTCTTTTTTCTTTCTTTTTTTGTCTATTATTGAATATTTTTTATTGTTATTCATATTTCTTTCTTTCTTTCTTTCTTTCTTTTTTTTCTTTCTTCTTTCATTGGTATTTCCTTCTTCTTTCTTTCTTCTTTTTTTCTTCTTTCTTTCTTTCTTTCTTTTCTTTCCTCTTCCTTTCTTTCTTTCTTTCTTTCTTCCTCTTCCTTCTTTCTTTCTTTCTTTTTTGTCTATTATTGATCTTTCTTCTTTTTTTCTTTCTTTTCCCTTCCTTTGTTTCTTTCTTTCCCCTTTATTTTCCTCTCTTTCTTTCTGTCTTTCGTTCTTTCTTCCTTTCTTTCTTTCTTTTTTCTTTCTTTCTTCCTTCTTCTTCTTCTTCCTTCTTCTTCTTTTTCTTTCTTTTCCTTCTTTCTTTCTTCCTTTTCTGCTTTCTTTCTTTCTCTTTCTTCCTTCCTTTCTTATTCTTCTTCTTTCTTTCTTTCTTTCTTCCTTCTTCCTTCCTTTCTTTCTTCCTTTCTTCCTTCTTCTTCCTTTTCTTTCTTTTCTTTTTATCTTTCTTCCTTCCTTTTTCCTCTTCTTTTCCTTTCTTTCTGTCTTCCTCCTTCTCTTCTTTCTTTCTTTCTTTTTCTTCCTTCCTTCTTTCTTCCTTTCTTTTCCTTCCTCTCTTCTTTGTTCTTTCTTTCCCCCTTTCTTTCCCCTTTCTTCCTGTCTTCCGTTTTTCTACCTTCCTTTCTTTCTTCCTTTCTTTCCTCCTTTCTTCCTTCTTCTTCCTTCCTTTCTTTTTCCTTTTTTTTCCTTCTTTCTTTCTTTTTGTCTGTTATTGATCATTCTTCCTTCGTCCCTTTCATTCTTCACCCCCCCTCTGTCTCTATTATACATCAATCTTATTTCAAGTGAATGTATTTACAACCGACCAGATGGGGTTCTTTCGATAAGTACATGGACTTTGTCTCCTCCATTTCGCTTCGTAAAATCGCCATCACCAAACAGACAAAGACAAAAGCAAAAAGACCGAAATAAACAAATGAAATAGAAATTACCGGACAGACAAAATCAGCTAAAGAAGCGAAATTGTCTCAACGAATTTGAACAGTTAATGTAAATTTGATTTCTTATAGAATGTCTGGGTGTGCATGCATGCATATCACTCTCTCATTCTTTTTCTCTTTCTCTCCTCTCTCTCCCCCTCTCTCTCTCTCTCTCTCTCTCTCTCTCTCTCTCTATATATATTATATATATATATATATATAAATATATATATATATTTAAAGATAATCTAATGAGTCAGATAAACCTACTAAAAGTTTCGCTTAGTGCTCTTCAGGGCTAAGATCCAGATCTTAGCCCTGAAGAGCACTAAGCGAAACTTTTAGTAGGTTTATCTGACTCATTAGGTTTATCTTTATTATTTGCTCTACTTAGGTATTGAACACTTTTTACTTATTAGCTTTAGTTTCCTGGCGGTTTTGTATGAATATATAAATCTTATATATATATATATATATATATATATATATATATATATATATATATATTTTTTTTTTTTCTTTTGGCCAAAATATTGTACACTAGATTATTTTTGGTTGGTATGATTATCTTGGTCTTTTCTCTTTTCCAAAATTTTTTTCTCCCCGGGTGATGTTTGGTAGTATATTTTTACAATCAAACTATTTGCTGGGTTTTTTTTCTCACCGCGAGGATTTAACAACAAGTTTGGTATATATATATACAAGGTGTGTAAAAACGTATTTTTTTGTACTTTTTGACACACCTTGTATTCTGATAAAACATAACATTCCATTCATTCTTCATTTCTATCTTGGTAAATAAAGTTCAAACTCGCCACTTGTATTCTGAAAAGAATAATTAATGGAACTTTTTTTCAGAATATAAGGTGTGTCAAATGTACAACAAATCTCGATACTTTTTTACACACCTTATATATATATATATATATATATATATTATATATATATATATGCATAAATAAATATATATATATATTTGACTGATATGTTGAAAAGATAAATGCGAGAAAAATATTTTTGTATTGATGAAATTTATTGTTTGGTTTGTTGGATGGATTTTACGGCATATCAACCCTTGTTGGGCTATTTCATGCCGAAGACGTTTTGTTTTATTGATTCTTGATGGTTTTGTATTGATGAAGTTTATTATATAGGACTCATTTAGCTTCGTCAAATCAATACAAAATTCTTACATAACCCCTCATAATTAATTTCTCAACTAGTTTGTCATCGAGAGTGAATATACAAACGTCCCGCTGAACGAGCCAATTGCTATTTGTGCTGAGGCATTTTATCAAAGAAATCTTAACCTCTTCCCCTTGACCTGAATAAATATTTCTTGAACTCATATACATTGCCACAAAGTCAGTTGAATCCAGTTTTAATGAAATCATGTACCAACAAATTGGCGGAGTTTCTATGGGTAGTCTCATTGGACCAACGATAGCTAATATCCTCTTTTGATACTATGAAGATAGACTATTTCAAATGACCCCAAACTTAAACTCTACGTTATGATATGTTGACCACACGTTCGATGATATCTTGAAGATGCGTTTGCCCTTTCTCGTCCATATCTGAAAGTAGACGATTTTTTCACTAATTCAATCAACTACAATCTGTCTTAAAATTTACATGTGAATTCAAAACCAATAACTCTTCCATTTCTCGATGTCCGGGTCGAACGTTCAGATTCATGTTTACTTACTTCAATCTACAGAAAACCTACATCCACCTGTCTATACACACACAAGGATTCATTTTGTCAAAAAGAAAAAAAAACAAAAAAAAAAAACGAAAATTAATCTAATCAGTACCTTAGTCGATCTGGCTCTTGTAATTCAAAAACAAAACTCGGACACGAATAAAATTTTATTAAAACAATACCCTTAAAATCGTTATTCATGGCTTGCAATACTCCACTTTTGACCTGACTTAGACTAGACAGGGGGGCGGAGAAGCCTCCTCCGATCAATCGGCTGGTAACATCAAGCCCTAGCACCTATATGATTGTCCCAACCCAATTGCCAATATGGCAAATCCCCAACCCTTTTTATCATATATGTGCTATAAGGCGGTGGCTGAGTATCTTAGTGTCCTGGGTATGACGTTAAGCTGCATCTAATGGCAAAGTTTCAATTTTGAAGCTATGGAGAGTGTGGAGAACCCCTTCATCGTTATTACTTCCAGGTCAACTTTGACCCGGATTAGTAGTACTTGTTAGGGTTCCATCATTGGGTTAAATAGAAAAAATTAGTTAAATTGTGTATTTTAAAAATGTTTAATACCCATCAAGAATGAATAAAACAAAATGTCTTTGGCATAAAATAACCCAACAAGGGTTTACATGCCGTAAAATCCAACAACCAACATCACATTGTGAACATTTACTGTGGCTCAAAAATAATCTTATTAGGCTCGGTTTTCTCTTGGTGACACATTATTTTAACCTGTGCAAGACTAATCTAACTTTATTATTTATCTAAATTCGGCATTTTCCGTAGATCAAACACAACTAAATGTTGTATATATCTTATTATAATGGAGATTGTGGGTTTGTCTGTCTGTAACCGAAACTATATTACTATACAAGTCACAATTCCTTTCGTTATTTACATCATATTCTCCATGATTTTATTTTTATTTAAACCTCAATTATTAATAAAATTGTTTTACATTACTTACATTGTTGACCATATCTACATGCTAATAACATGCAATTGTATTTATATATACAACAAAATAGAGGTTTACAGTATGAATGGGAAAGCTAATTTGCATTTTGATCTTAAAAAATTGATTTTAATAAATATATGCTTAGTATTATTGATTTCTAATTGTTTGGTTTTATCTTATTGAATATGAGCTAAAATCTCGGGGATAAATTTTAAAAGAAATTCATTAACAAGAAGAAATAACTGTAATATTATTTTTTACTTCCTATTTTAACTAAATAGTTAAATTAGGAAAATTTACCAATGAAAGACGGGAGTAACGGAAAATGATGGAAGAGTTAGTTTCAAAGTTGTTCTATTTTTCAATCATACCCTCTCTGTTCAAAATCTTTTTATCTACATTCTTATTCAGTTTCATTAGCCTTTCTAATTTAATATGATATTTTATTATGAAATTTAATTAAAATACTTGCACCCTGAGGGTGCATATATTTGCTAGTAACAATAAAGATGAGGACAATGGTTCAAAAAACCCAAATAATACAAATTATGAAGCCTCATCTTTAAAAAATTCAGATAAACAGTGAATTTATTTATTTACAATATGACATAGCGTAGTGGATAAAGACGTTGGTTTAGGACAGTTCTAAGTAACAGTTATCCCTAAGCTGCAAGTTCAATCCTGATGAAGGGCAACAGTAACATGGACTAATAATTAACACAGCTTAACACCTGTACCTCAGCTATGGTTAGCGGAATGAGAACAGGATACCACCGTGGATTGAATAAAGGGTTATGTTCAAAGTTCCCGATTACGACAAAAAGTATCCCGATTTCGAAAAGAAGATTCCCGAGTTTGACAAGGCTCACGAGTCCGACAAGTAATACCTGAAGAAGGTCGGAGGGCACATCGGCCGAAAAGTTGTCCATAGTTGCCTATAGAAAACAATTATATTTTTAAAAATTCAACAAATAAAAAAATTCAACAAATAAATAAATAAAGCTCCTACAAATTTGTGGTTGAGCACTGTGATTTCTTTGTTTCATCCCAAATTTTTTAAAAATAATATATATATATATATATATATATATATATATATATATAATTGATAATTTTGAATCATATTACCACGACCGACAACTCGGCAAACACCATTTGCGACATCCGGAGCACTGGACAGCTGTTTCGACCTCCTTTGGTCTCATCAGCAGTGCATACCACAATCTCCGCCACTGCGCATTTGAATTAATGTTACCATTGACTAGATGATTTGGCATTCTCCGTTTGTGGCATGGGCTGGTGGCCCAGTGTGTTAAGTCCCCGCTCTTCACGCTGTGGTCCACTGGTTCAATCTCTAGTGGCGGAGATTGTGGTATGCACTGCTGATGAGACCAAAGGAGGTCGAAACAGCTGTCCAGTGCTCCGGATGTCGCAAATGGTGTTTGCCGAGTTGTCTGGTCGTGGTAATATGATTCAAAATTATCAATTATATATATAATTCCTCTATCAAAAAAAAAATTCAATATATATATATATATATATTATATATATATATATATATATATATATATATATATATATATATAGAGAGAGAGAGAGAGAGAGAGAGAGAGAGAGAGAGATTAACCAAGCTAATCTCGACAGTCAAGGGCAAAGAAATCATTCTTTTTTCTAACCGGAAATTAAAAGAACCACTGAATCTCTGAAATTAGTGGAGAAATCAAGCTAATGTCTCTTATCTATCTATCTCAGTTTATATTTGTGTACATTAATACGAATGCATATGCGTGTTAGTGGACACACACATATATATATATATATATATATATATATAATATATATATATATACAAAGAGTGAGAGAGAGAGAGAGAGAGAGAGAGAGGGTAGAGAGTGAGAGAGAGTGAGAGAGAGAGAGATTAACAAAAGGGAGAAATCAAGTTAATCTCGACAGTCAAGGGCAAAGAGATCATTCTTTTTTCTAACCTGAAATTAGAAGAACCACTGAATCTCTTGAGAAGATCAGAAACTGAAGAGGCAAATATTGATCTTAGTCTTGATTTTCTATTGCATAATTCATGTCAAA
>CM042153.1:83739891-83755675 GCA_023376005.1 Doryteuthis pealeii
AACAGGACAAGTTGTAGTGACTTACATAGTACTCGTGGCAATTATTGAACTAATCATCCACACTCTTACACGTATACCCACATAGAAGAATATACATACATACATACGTACATTCCTGTACTCTATATCTATATATCCCTTAACAATAAAAATGACAACTCACTGTTGTGTATAAATTGTTTTTTCCTTGACTGCATATGTTATATCAAACGTATTCGGAGTAACATGATTGAACGTTTTCTATTTAAGAATAGTAAACTCTGAATTTACCCACACGGCAAATATAATGTATATAAATAAAAATGATTGAATTATACCTATCCTAATGTTCCAGACAGTTACTATATCTGATGTATGGCATTATGTTTATTGCAAACAGTGACTGGTCCAAGCACTTGCGCCAAAAACAAACGTAACTAACCCTTAATCGTAATTCACGTCTCTTGCATTTTCTCACGAGATTGAAGTCGACATTGGCACTCGAGCAAGAAAATGGCACCAAATAGGAAATATCACAATGAAAACATATTTTCTATTTCTTCATGGATGTCTGAAGACTTTTGATTTTCTTTTTAAACTGAGGATATTATGACATAGTTTCGGTTACAGATACACAGAATCTCCATTATAAGATATAAATGAGTTTTTAGCCCGGGTTTAAAAGTGAAGTAAGAGTAAACCAAACTTTTTAAAACTTTATTTTATTATTATAGATTAAAAAAAAAATTATGATCCAAAAATTGATTCCAATGAAACTTTGAAAAAATTTAAAAATAATTTTTGTTTTCTAATTTCAGGAGAAACTTGTCAATTCAATGCTGCTGCTTGTCAAATTAACAACGAAACCGATCCCCTTAAGAGGTTTGACATTTATCACTTCTTTTTGGTGTGGGGTGTCGGGTGTCGGCTCCCTGTTAATAGAAAATAGTTTTATAAGATCATTTGGACTATTGTCCTCATATTTATTGTTATAGACTAGGGGTTCCCCACCAGGGGTGCTCGCACCTCCTCGGGGTGTGAATATCATTCCAGGGAGTGCTAGAAGCATCCGGTTATATTTAGATTAATTATATTATTTATATTATTTTTATTTTCGTTTCTTTATTACAGATTATTATCTTTACCCTTCATCATGTCGAAGAACATATTACATATTATATTAGATTTAGAGTTTGAGTTTGAGTTTTGTTTAACGGCATATCAACCTCTGTGGGTCATTTAATGCCAATAGATTTAGAGAGTGAAATATATATGATCTTTTGATAAAACTGTAGTATGGATTCACGTTCTATATTTTTGAACAAAAGTATAAATTGTTAGGGTGTGAGATCAGAGAAAACTCTTCTTAGGGTGCAGAAATAGAAAAGGCTGGGAACCACTGTTATAGACGCATCACTTCGGCCAATGTGCCCTTCGACCTTCCTGTTGGACTTACAAGCCTTCTCATCAAACTCGAAAATCTTCTTGTGGAACTTGAGAGCCTTCATGACGTCAGGAGCCTGAAGGTTCCCGAGTTCGAAGAGAAGTTTCCCGGGTTCGAAAAGAAACAGCTGAAGAAGGTCGTAGCGCAAATCGGCCAAAACATTGTGTATATAACAATAAAAATGAGCACAATAGTCCAAATAATCCATATAATTCAAATTATTAAAGCTGCCGCCCAAGCAGGAGGTCTCCCTTCTCCACACGGCCGTTGTGGTCCAGAGGAAATGAAAATAAATAAATAAATACATAAATAAATAAAAACAATGAAGTTTGGCTACGACAGTTTCGCTGGAATTGCTGGATAATGGTTAAGTTCAACATCACACCATCTTAGGAACTCCAGCTCCGGATTTTATTTGGAGTTTACTCCCCTTGGACTTTTCTTGGAATGAGGTATAACTGCTAGGCAGTGGAGTTTTTATAACAGATTTTTCCTTGTCTTGATGGATTGGCATACAAGAGTAACGAGCCCCATTATATATATATATAATATATATATATATATATATATATATATATATATATATATATATATATGAGGAAGGAGGATTGGTGTAAATCCGACAGAATGTGGTAGACATATGTGAAACACAGGAACAAAACTCAGACAAGTGTATGTAGGAGATATATTTCGCTAAGCATTAAGTTCAGCATCATCAGTTGTTTATTAATAAAAAAGTTTTGTTCTGTGTTCCACATATCTCTATTATATATATATATATATATATATATATATATATATGTATTACTCTACTCTCTCTCTCTCTCTCTCTCTCTATATATATATATATATATATATATATATATATATATATATAAGAGGCATATTTCTCTCCCCTTGTGGCGTGTAGATTTTGTTTTTGCGGAATAAAATTTCGTTTATGAAGAAGTTATCCATATAGCGGAATATCTCTATTCAATGTTTCGTTTTGTACTCGTTTTCTTATATCATTCGAGGCATGTCAGAAAAGTTCCAGGACTGATGTCCCAAAGGATTTATTTCAAATCCAAACTACAAACTACAAGTTTCCCTTTCAAAGTAATCCCACTGGAGTCTAATGCACTTTCCCAACCTTCTTTGCCACGCTTGCATGCACTCATGGGAGGATTCTTCCTGGATTCTCCGTAGCTCTGTCGTCACGGTCTTTTTGATGTCGTGCACATCATCAAAACGGGTTCCCTTGATGACCCCCTTGAGCTTGGGGAAGGGAAAATCTCATGGAGCCAGGTCGGGCGAGTAGGGAGGTTGCTTCAGCACAGTGATGTTCTCCTGGGTCAGGACTCTCAGATACTCAGGGCAGTGTGGGTAGGTGCGTTATCATAGTGAATAACCCACGAGTTGTCTTGCCACGTCTCTCGCCTCTTCTCGCGCACTGAAAAAAGCAAACGCTCAGTATCTCTTTTATAGACATGCTGATTGATCGTCTGGCCCTGTGGCAAGAACTCGCAGTGGACGATGCCCCTAAAATCGAAAAATGTGATCAACTCTTCTGACATACCTCGTAGAGTAATTGGATCTTTTATGCACTTTGAAATATTTAAGAAATAAAAATTATGCTAAACCTCATTTTAGTAACAGCAACATTTATTCCAATTTTCAACAATTTTAACATGTCAAAAATGTTTTTGAATGTAGATGTGTGTGTGTGAAAAATAGATGGAAATTAATCCGACAGTATGAAATTTAACATTTTTGAAAAAAATAAATATCCGTTAGAATTTTTTTTTTCTTTTTCCCGTCTGTGTTGCTCGTGAAGATGACCAATTTATCGATTTGGTCGAAACAGATTTCTGTCAGCAATTACATAACATCATTTGTTTTTTCAAAAATGTTAAATTTCATGTGTGTGTGTGTGTGTGTGTGTGTGTGTGTGTGTGTTCGAAAGATAAATGAAAGAAAGAAATGTTTTGGGTATGTATGTAATTTATTATATGTTAACAGGTGTTTCAACCAGAATTTTACGCAATCCCTACCCCCCCCCAACAAAAAATCAAAACATTCTACCCTGATGATGACTTTTTGTTTACATACTTCATTTTGTGTCTTTTCTATTATTATTATTTTATCTTATTTTATATTAAAAATAATTCTAAACAGAATGCTAGTCGAAACACGTGTTGTATAATAAATTTCATCTTTACCAAAAACAAAAATATTTCTCTTCCATTTATATTTCAACATATCTGTCGGATCATTTTCCTTTTTTCTCACTTGCACACACACACACAACACACACACACACACACACACACACTGGTATGTTGTTTACAGACTGGAATTCTCTGGTGACTGTAAACATACATCTATGGAAGTATGTATCAGATACTTGTTCACCTGTTACAGACAGTTACCGATGGGTGGTACGGTAAGGAGAAAATTCAGTCGGTTTCGCTCCCGGATAGAAGTAGCTGTTATGTCTAGCCACATTGATCAGACATAAAGATCGAAACACTGTGTCTGTGGAAGACACGCACACACACACACACACACACACATATATATATATATATATATATATATGAAGTATATTAAGAAAGAATAAAAAACACAGTATGTATAAGTAATTGATTTATTATTATTATTATTATTATTATTATTATTATTATTATTATTATTATTATTATTTTTAAGGATTACCACTCGCTTTTCTCGTTATTCTGTGATAACAATTTCTTATTACCTTCCATATACCAACAAATGCCCTGAAGATGATCTAATTAATAGATCGAAACACTCCAGCGTCGGCCAATAAACTCACCACTTAACTCATTTAAACCTGTGTTTTTTCATTCTTTCTTCATATACTACATACCGTCGGACTCACTTCCTTTTCTTCATATATTATATATATATATATATATATATATATATATATATATAATATGTGTGTGTGTGTGTGTGTGTGTGTGTGTGCGTGTGTGTGTGCGCGTGTGTGCATAATTACACTCACTCAGTCTATGCATTTTTTCTGTAACCATCTCAGTAGAATTTTATTGCGCGAAATATTAACAGAAATACTATTTACATTGTGAGAAACTCTCGATCTCATTCTGAAGAAGAACAACAAGAAAACACTGTTTTTTTCTGATGCTTTTAATGTCTGCAGTAAGCTTTTGGTCAGTCATGTTCCCTTATAAAAAAAAATATTCAAAACAATTGTTCGTCGTCTTTCCCAACTCGTAGCAGTTCCTCTTCATCTTTCATAAGACGTTCACCCTTTCCATTCAGGAAAGGTTCCATCTTCCAATCTGAAGTTAAATAGTTTTTTCCGGACTCCAAATCTGTCCGTCTTGCTTACACGAACGACGCCTGTTTCTCAATAGAGACGCCGCCCATCTTTCCCGCTCAGAGGGAAGAACTTTTTTTTTTGAGAGCAAGGGTAAATAGGATATACAATATTTTGGAAATTAATTAATTGAAGAGCTATGGTACAAATTAAAGCCAAATATACAATTTAAAACACTTGAGAGTTTTTTTTTGTGTTCTAGAAGCGGGAACCAAACTGAAGCTTACTTTAGAAAACACAATTGAAAGTCAGGGTTTTGTTAGTCCTGATGAATTTTTTTTTCTGTCTCATATGAGTTTTTGTCCTTTTTCAAGTACTTACTTTATTTACCAAATATTCCTTCATCAATCTTCAGGAACTTTTTAATATTTTGAATGATGTTTAGAATTCCAGTGAATTCCACTTCTTTTAATATGTCAGAGAATTGTACCTTTTTTTAATGTTTTCTAGTTGTAGGGTAGATGGGCCTCTTCATTGGCTCGCATTGACTGTGGTTTTGCGATTCAAGAGGTCGAGTTTTTGTAGTTTTAATCGTGGCAAAATGTCAAGATTAGTAGCACGCAGCTTGCAGGGTGGCGACATGAAAATCCCAGATTCAAGTCGGGGCTGCTATCGGAGCCGATATGATGCACAAGAACCCGTAATCAACGATACATCACTGACGACCACCCTGCATACATACAGATGTATCTTACGATTATATTAGTTTTAAACGCTAATTAATTTTATATTAAAGTGATTGACTTAGGATTTTCTTTTTATGCATTGTCATTTTAGTGTTCTTATCGTCGGCAATGATTTTATTTCGTTTCATAATTCTTTGTAGTACTTACAATTTTTATTGTTGTTGTTGATATTGCATCGATATTTAAGTTGAATTAATTACAAGTAACAAGAAAAACCTTCAGCACTTTCTCCAAAGTTTTTATCTGTTATGTTTTTTGTTTTAATTTTTTTAATCATTCTTTGATCTTTTCTTTTTGACAAAAAATCCAGGACTGATTTCAGGAATTTGGTAAATGGATACCACTTTATTTTGGATAAAACCTGATACAGTGCCACTGAAAACAACGGATACAGCACGAGGAAGTCTTAACTCCCAATGTTCTTTCTTTTCTCTTTTCTTTTCTTTTCTTTTTTTTTTTTTTTTTTAAATACATCGAACTTGAAAATATTTTCCAGTGAACGTTTCATTTTATGTTTCCAATATGGCGACTCTTCGAATCCGACATGAAAGATCAACACATGCTCGACAATTGGTTGACACCATCACCTCATACGCCAAAGACGAATCTGAAAGGAGGCTGTAACAATGATTGTTTTGAGTAATCTTGAATTACACGAAAAGTCTTGAAAAGCCCAAAGTTGTGCCCCCCCCCCAAAAAAAAAGAAGAAAATTTTACAATATGGACACCTTGCTTTTCATTTGGTAAACTTTTGTGTAATATCTTTTATTAAAAATTCCAGTTCCGTTTTGTGTTCTTTTCACCACAATCCAACCCCAACCAATCTCCATACACGAATCACATGACCTAATATGGCGGCTTATTGGCTCCATATATATATATATATATATATATATATATATATATATATATATATATATATATTGTTAACTTTTGTTAATAATCTTCACAAAATTAAATATATATATTATTCCTTGCCGAAGTTCCGCTTTAAGATGATTCCCATATATGCTGATGTCTTTTCGGGGGCTCCAAGCCAGAGGAATTTGTATTATCCTCATATCCCAAGGCGCTTGTCCATAACGCGACACAGATGTCACTTACGGGCCCGAGAGAAGCATTATTTAAATTCCTTGAATTCCAATAGATTATCCCTTTTTCAATGTCTTTTCTTCAGTTCTTCCTGTGATATAAAAGTCCTGTAGACTTTTAGGCATGAACTTTTTTTCTTTCACAGGGAAATTTTGTCCGTTGCATCATCCAAATTGCGAATCATCTTTCTCAGTTTTCATCTTCAATAGTTTTCATCTTCTGTCCATATTCGTTTATTTCGAATACGTATATGCTAGTATTGATGTTTTATTCAGTTTTACTTAGTCTGGCACAAGGCGATAAACTAAGAGGCACTTAGTAATGATCTAACTCATTACAACAGTGAACTGATCTGAATTGTTATTAGTTTAACATATGCATATCATCAATTTAATTATTGACATGGTTAATACGTTTTAATAATATTAAGATTGTTTCGAAGATTGTTTCGAAGGATGGAGAGAAAAACCAAAGACTGTAACATGTAGAGAAGCAATAATGTCAGACGTGATTATTATTAATTATTATTATTATTATTATTATTATTATTATTATCAAATGGAGGCATGTTTAGTGAATGACTGTTACGGGGGTAGAATCGGGGTCTGATCAGCCCTGACTGGGTCACCTGGGGGAGAAAATACGATGTTGAAAGACTCGAAATTTCTGATGATCCCAGGAATATAACATTGCTGACGATCCACCCCACCTTCTCATCTGAAAGACGTATTTTGCGAAATTACGTTTTTTTTCATCTAAGTAAACATCCGTGTCACACCGAGAATTCATAGGGCTGTTAATTATGTAATGGAAATAATTACTGTTTGACAATTACATATGTTATTCAAATACGAATGAAAACCAGACTATTATGCACATACATACAATTACAAAGGTTTCGTTTGTTCATAGTAAGTATTTCCTTAATATGCGTGTATTGGAAGTAAAAGTAATATTCCACACTTTATACATGTTAATCCATGCAGTTGACAAATTCACCGGCCAATTTTTTTAGTAGTGTGTTTTCAGTTGCCACATTCTATCAATTTACACTTTCACATGTCTATGTTTGAAAAGCTTTCTAAATTTTTCCACAGCAACTTTTTGATTAATAGATATATCTTAGAAATATCTAATCCTTAAAATCTTTCGGTAAAAAGACATCTTACCATTAAAATCCTTCGGTTAAGAAACCTATCTTACCATTAAAATATATCGGTTAATAGACATCTTACCATTAAAATCTTGTGGTTAACATACATATCTTACCATTAAAATATTTCGGTTATTAGAAATATTACCATTAAAATCTTTCGATTAATAAACATATTACCATTAAAATATTTCGGTTAAGAGAACTATCTTACCATTAAAATATTTCGGTTAATAGAAATATTACCATTAAAATCTTTAGGTTAATACACATATTACCATTAAAATCTTTCGCTTAATAGACATCTTACCATTAAGCTTTTGGTTAATAGACGAATCTTATCTTTGAAATCTTTCGGTTAATAGACATCATACCATTAAACATTTTTGGTTAATAGACATCTTACCATTAAAATCTTTCGGTTAATAGACATATCTTACCGATAAAATCTTTCCGTTAGAGACATCTTACCATTAAAATCTTTCGGTTAAGAGACCTATCTAACCATTAAAATATATCGGTTAATATACATATTACCATTAAGATCTTTTGGTTAACAGACATTTCTTATTCTTAAAGTGTTTCTGTTAATGGACATATTTATCCATAAAAAAATCTTCACTAGTCTGAGTTCTCCTCATTATTATTATTATTATTATTATTATTATTATTATTAGTAGTAGTAGTAGTAGTAGTAGTAGTAGTATTCAATGAAGAGAGGAAAAGCAGAGACCATACAATAGTAGTGAGCGTGACGGTGTTTAAGTTGACATATTATTTTACTCTTTGTGATCTATTTCACATTAATGAGGGTTTTACACTGGAGTCTGAGTGACAGCAGATATCTCCAGTCCTCCAGGACTCTTCTAAGTATCCAAGCCGATTTTAGCAGTGCCGTGGTCTGAATGGGTTTCAATTCTTGTTTATTCAATTCGATAATTTTCCTTTTATCTCCGGCTTTATTTTGTGGATGATACAACTATCAATAAAATATCCAGATATAATTCCATGCGAAATTTTCCTAATATGAAGATTTCCCTAGAATATATATTTTTTTTTCATGTTTCCTTTTTTTATACAGCGAGAGTTTACCTGTGGTTTTTTATGATTGTATCCTATATTAGTAGTTGTAAAATCGGCTGAGTGGCCAATTGTCGGTATTTGCCGGACAGCGTGGGAGTCTATCCCTTTTTCAAAAGCGCTAGACCAGGGAGGTTGTTTTTGCGTCTGAGATAGTGCAGCACACCTACCATAAGACAATTTGAAATGAAACTTAGTTATGTCCGCCTGTTGAAATTGCATCTGGAAAAATAATCCATTGTAATAAGACCCTAAGAGCCACCTTACCAGAACTACTTATATTGTATTGATGTACGGTATGTAAAACCACGTGACTTGATTTTAGGCGCAATTTATTCCCGCCAAATGTACTCTGCTAAACCCCCTTTTCTTCAATAAACCTGCGTAAGATAGGCGTGTTATCTTTACCTGTGTTTCTCTATCTCATCCTTCATTGAATATAATGAACACTTCCCGCCAACCAAACTCAACACCTCCTCAAATAAAATATTGATCACATCTATAAATCATTAATTAGATAAGTATTTTGGAATATTTTACACATAAACTTTACACAAAATCGTAAGTATTTATCTATTTGTAAACTTTTAGTTAACTTCTTGTTACTGAAAAACGAGCGAGAGTAAAAAAATAATTATAAAAAAAACGATTACTAACTTCGCAAATAATTTTCCATTTAAAAAAAATACAATTTTTAAATTAATTTCATAGTTTGTATAGTTTATTCGTGATAATGTAAAGGATTCAAACGTTGAATTATAAGGAACAGCTTTTATTTATTTTATTAGAAATAATTGTTCTTCATTCAGTGTATTGATGACTTTAGTATTTGTGACGTAAGCTATGGCGTAGTTTCCGTTACAGACAAATAGAGACTTAATCTCCATTATTAATTTATTATCTATCTCTAAATATATAAAGGGCAGTTGGTGAGTATGTATGTTTGTATGTATGTATGAATGTATGTATTTCCGGATGAAACTACGAAAATGAAATAACTAATGTCAAAGTATATATATATATATATATATATATATATATATATATATATATATATATATATATGGAAATACGGTGAGAAAAGGCTTAAGTATTGACACATAAAATTGTTTCCCCTGATCATAACATCCTGTGTTTGTTATATTTCTAAAATATTTTCTTCTCATATATATATATATATATATATATTTGGGCAGCATTCTTTTATTTATACATGTGGAATTAAACCAGTTTTTTATCCAGCTGCCCACCTCTACCCAGTCGACGCTAGGTAGCCGCTTCTAGTAAGATATAAATCAATATGAGAGAAAAGATTTGTCAATTATAGTTTTGTATTATGATATGAACTTGATTTTTGATCTTTAGGTTATTTTTTAATCTTATTATAATAGTGATTGTGTGTCTATCCGTCGGTAACCGAAACTATATCATTACGCAAATTAGAATTACACTCAGTTATTTACGTCACATTTTATTTTTATCTAAACCTCAAAATTGCTTTACATTATTAATCCTGTCGACATAATAACAGCATGCAATTGTATTTATACATAAAACAAAATAGCGGTTTATAGTGTGAACGAGAAGGCTAATTTGCATATTGACATTAGAAACTTGCTTTTCATAAATATGTGCTTAGTATTATTGATTTCTAATTGTCTGGTTTTATCTTAATGAATATGAACAATAATCTCTAACAAGAAGAAATAACTGTAATTTTATTCTTTACTTCCTACTTTAACTAAATAGTTAAATCAGGAAAATTTAGCAATGAAAGACGAGAGTTTCAGTTGTTCTATTTTTCAATTACACCAACCTCTGTTTCAAACCTTTTTATCTGCATTCTTATTTAGTTTCGTTAGCTTTTCTAATTTAATATAATATTTTATTACATTAAAACTTAAATACTTGCACCCGAGGGTTGCATAAATTTGCTAGTATCACTAATATTTTAAAATGTAGAGTGACGCATTGCAGATTGATTTAAACATTTTCAGTGTCTGCATTGTTAGTCTAAACTATGCAATAAAAGTCTGTAAATATTTTAGATCTTTAGTTTCAAGAACTATCAACATAATTAGTAGTAAGAGGACACTGCTGGAGAAGCAAGAACGAACTCATGGTGACGTACTCCTATGAAAGCCAGCACATGGGCACGTCAGTGTGGGCTGGCCAGCAAAGACGTACATTGACCAGGTCTGTGCGGATACTGGATGTTGCACAGAGGACCTCCCGAGAACAATGAGTGATAGGGATGATTGGAGAGAGTTTGTCATGGATATCCATCCTAGTAGTGCGACATGATGATGATGATGATTTGCTTGAAGCATTGTGTTTATATTGGTTCGAGGGTTGGTTGTAAAGACTATCCTAATGGAATAGAAAAGGAAAAACGAAGTCACTATGATTTTGTTCGTTTATCCTCGATTTATTCCCTTAATATTTTGGGATAAAAAAGATAGACATTATTAAACAAATATAAACAAAACATACACACATAAACACACACACACACGCACACACACACACACACACACACACACACACACAATAATTCAGAGGAAGAAATATCACCAAGCATACAACAAATGAACAGATTCTAGTCACTGGTTTAACAGTTCCAGAACTCCTGTTCTTAGAAATCTGACGAAGGCCATTTTTATCCCGAAATATTAAGAGAATAAATCAAAGGTAAACGAACAACATCATAGCTACCTAGTTTTTTCTTAAACTAGCATTCTGATAGCCTTCAAAACCAACCGCCATAATTCGTAATGTTTAATTAAGAGTGGATGATTATTTTAGTAAAAAAAATTTGATTTTTTACGTTTGTATATATAGATACATTATAATGTTAGATTTTCCATTTATCATCAATAAATCTATCTCTAATGAGAAGTAACCTTCGATATTATTATTATTATTATTATATTATTATTATTATTATTATTATTGATTATAATATGCAAGTATTTCACGCCGGTTTTAACTGGTGGTCTTTCGCTGAAGATTAGGTGACATCAAGTCTCTTCATGTCACAAGGACTTTACAAAGTATTCTAGCTGATCTTAAAGGGCTGTGGACTGAATGGTCTCGATTCTTCCTCTGATCTCCTATCGCCCCTCCTACATTCCAACGGCACTACAAACGGTAACACCGATACATTCATGTCACACAGCTTTTCAGATCTCTGCCAAGATCCAAGTATATATATATATATATATATATATATATATATATATATATGAGGTTTTCACACCTGTCGTAGCCAGTGGTTCACTGGAGGCTGAGTGACAGCAAATCTCCTCAGGTCTCCAGGACTCTTTTGTGTATTCTAGCCGATCCCAACAGTGCTTTAGTTTGGATGGTCACGATTCTTCCTCTGATTTCCAATTCCCCAAATTCTTTTCCAGACCTTAAGGGATCGTTCCAAAGGCTATCTATCTATCTATCTATCTATCTATCTATCTATATATCTATCTATTATTATTATTATTATTATTATTATTATTATTATTTCCACCAAGTTGAATAAAACTAAGTCACTGCCTACGCCACAATACCCTCAGGAATTGCGTAAGTTTTTAAATGCGCATTCAGTTAATAGACAAAATCATTAATGCATTGAATACTATAAATTTTATTTATTAACGATATATCTCTATGAAAATCAGAGTTAGATTTGTCTCAAAACAATCCATGTTATTAGTGCGTTTCAAATCCAGCAGTGCCTTATATATCGTTAAGAAATAAAGGTTTACATAATATATGGTGTGGTTAATTTACATACTGGTTTTAAGAAAACCGGGTTTAGAAAATAATTACTTAGTTATAATGATCTCTAATATTATTGTTTTATTCTCCAACGGATTAAAATCCCATGAATGATTTTATATAGAAACCAATTAAAGTATAATCAAAATAAATCTAATCATTTTGTATGCGTTCTTATTTAATTTAGTTAGTCTTAATATATTCATTACATTAAAACTTAAATACTTAAGCCCCGCGGAGGGCTCATATTCTTGCTAGTATATATAAATAGATACATTCTTGTGCTCTTGTTTTTTCTTTTCCGGTTTTTGCGAATTCAATCGTATTGCACATTATCCGGCCGTTGACTGATGAATAAACAATTCAATCATTTATCTCGTCCTATCAACAAACCATGTTTATATTGGCTTATGTAGGTACACTTATAGGTCTTCCATGCAAAATGGAATACTGTCACTGTAAATAAATGTGTCCATTACAAATAAACGTACACTTTCACACATACATGCATAAACGGACGCCACATTATATATATCTATATATATACATACATACATACATGAATATATGCATATATTATATATATATATATATATATATATATATATATATATATATATATATATATATATATATATATATATGAAGTTTTATATATGAGGTTATGAATTATATATATATATATATATATATATAATATATATATATATATATATAAACAACACACGCACACACACACACACACACACATATATATATATAAGTGTGCGTGCTTGTATGTCATAATATTCGCACATACACACACACACACATCACACACACACACACACAACACATATATATATGTATGTATATATATATATGTACGTATATAAACAAGCGAGCGTTCATATTTATGAAGTTATATATATATATATATATATATATATATATATATATATATATATATATATATATATAAGTGTGCGTCCGTGTATGTGATAAGATTCGCGAATATGTACGTATATAAACAAGCGAGCATTCATTTTTTACGTTTAACTTTATGCACACAAAGATATATGAAGCACTTAAGATGAACATTTACTGATTTTCAACTTTATCTGCTGAGATGCAAAAATATTGTAAGATCCAGATTCACATACCACATTTTGAATTTAGAAAAAGAACTCTTCTTAATGCGATACAAACTGTGTGTCCAAGTAGTGTCCCAAAAAAAAAAAAATTTAACTACGTAGCCTGGCAGGTTGATATGAAGGATGTGCTTTTGTCCAAGCGGCAGATCCCCCCTCTCCACACTGCCGCTGTGGTAAGAAACCAATGCAGTTTGACAACGGCAGTGTCACAGAAGTTGGTGTGTCTCAATTTATTATATATATATATATATATATATATTATAAAAAAAGAAGGTCCGCAAAATGTATTTTGTTCTCAGAAAAATTTTTTAATTCTTTTGTAAAACAAAAAGAATTAAAAATTTTTCTGAGAACAAAATACATTTTGCGGACCTTCCTTTTTTTATAAAATATTGAATTTTCTCCCGTTGGAACCAGAACAACACTTTATATATATATATATATATATATATATATATATATATATATATATATATTTATTTATTTATTTATTTTACAAAGTTTTCACAGATCAATGTTCATTATAAACAGCGACCCAGGTTTTATGCTAAATAGCAATCATCAGGTTGTTGAGCAAGATCCCATGGTGTTTGTTGAAGTTCTTTACTCAATGTCATAATATATATATATATATATATATATATATATATATACACACACATCCATTAATTTCTTGAGCGGAGTTTAACTGGTTTAAATTCAGACTTTTCCTTCTCCAACACTGGTTGCCTAACCAAAGATTAAGAGCCCAGTTTGTCCTACTATTTATATTTTATTGGATTAAAAAAAAAATCTTTAAAATCTCTAATTGATGTTGAATTTTTGAATTTGTTATTTACCTGGTTGTGAATTAACAACAATTCTAGTAATGATTTCTCTATATAATCAAAGATTAGACACGGCTTTCATTTTTCAGTGTATCTATCATTCTATCTACTCATAGATGAATAGATACATATTTGTGTAAAATGCATATGTTAATGAGCATAACTTTATATGAATGATATAAATATATTCAAAGGTAAAAGATAATGTGATTATTATTTACATATATATATATTATATATATATATATTATATATATATATTATATATATATATATATATTTATATATATATATATATAATTATATATATATATATAAGAAGAAGTGGAAGTAAATCCGATAATATGTATAATATTATAGAAATTGCAAAAAACATTCGTTATGAAACTTGTGTTTTTTCAATTGTTTATATTTATATTATATAATTATTATATATATATATATATATATATATATATAATATATACATATTTATATTATATTCATTCCTCGTTTTTTCCCTTTTATTTCTCTCTCATACGCCATACACTTTCTCTCTCTCTCACACACACACATCTATATATATATATATATATATATATATATATATATATATATACATACATATATATATATATATATATATATATATAATTAATATATATATACATAAGGACAGGGAATGAATTTTCCCTCGTTTAATGAAACTTATGCAAAAAAGATATATATATACAATAATATTATATATATTATATTACAATATATATATAATATATATACAACTATACATTCATATATCAAGTGATTGTGTATATTTTGTCTTTTATATTATTTCATACTAAGCTATATTAATATATATATATTAATATTCATACTTATTCACACAACACACACACACACACACACACACACCACACCACAGATATATATATATTTATATATATATATATATATATATATATATATATATTTACTGTTTGAGTGTTATGTATCGCATATAAATCAAGCATTTGAAATTAATCACAGTCAAATTATATCGTGGATTTATTGTGGTCTGGTTTGCAATTATTTTTGCAACTTTTTTCCTTATTTCTCCATTTTCATTAATCAATCTTCAAAATAAGCATCATGCGATTCTCTTATCATATTTTTCTCAGAACATCTTTTTTTTAAATTTCGTTTAATAAACTCATGAACGTCAATAACATTAAATCGAATTCAAATCCGTTTTACTCTTTTACTTTTACAATCAGTTCTCAAATAGATTCAATTGTTTAACTTCATTTTTCTT
>CM042153.1:83760685-83765685 GCA_023376005.1 Doryteuthis pealeii
ATAGTTTTTGTGTGTCTTAGTGTGCCTGTGTCAGTGTTTAAGGGTTAAAATCTGCACTTACAGTGCTGTGCGAATGTTAATTACCTCTGCTTTCTCTGGACTTCAGAAATAGCCAGAATCACTTTTCAACAAGAGGCTAAGAACATGTGCAAATGTAGTGTGTGTCTCTATGCACGCGATGTGTGTGTGGGGGGATGGTGCTTGTGTGTCTCAGTGTGGTTGTGTGCATATGTATGTGTGTGTGCTTGTGTGTCTAAGTGTGGATATATATGGGTGTGTGTGTGTTTGTGAGCTTGTGTGTCACAGTGTGGTTTTGTTGATATGTATGTGTGTGTGTGTGCTTGTGTGTCTTAGTGTGGTTGTGTGGATATGTATAATAATAATAATAATAATAATAATAATAATAATAATAATAATAATAATAAAAATGGAAAGCAATGCGCTAGTATTTGTGCAAGAGCACAATCTCTTTTTGTTTTTCCTCTATCACTTAATGTATTAGCAACAGACTTTTGTGGGTTTCCATCTTGGAATTTTTCGAACGATTGAGTCGGTCTGCCAATTGAAAGAGTGGAGCACGGTCATTCTGTTGGTCTAATAGCGATTTGTAATGTGCTTTTATTGCAGCGAGGATCAGCGAATACCTGTTCAGATTAGAGAGAGAGAGAGTGAGAGAGAGAGAGAGAGAGAGAGAGAGAGAGAGAGAGAGAGAGGGGGGGAGAGATTAGAGAGTCTGAAGATGGCGTAAGTGAGCGAGTCACGATAAGATCTTAAATTCAGCCGGACCGCAATCCGTTCTTCTGCCACTTCGTAAGTGGTCGGTCTCACTCTCTCTCTCTCTCTCTCTCTCTCTCTCTCTCTCTCTCTCTCTCTTCTCATGACAAAGGAGCATGTGTGAGTGCACCAAACATCCGATCTGTAATCCGATCGCCCTGAAAACGTCGCCATCATTTTCCGGCATCATCGTCACCCCCTCTCTCTCCTCCCTCCCCCACCCTCCCTCCCTCTCTCTCTCTCTCTCTCTCTCTCTCTCTCTCTTGTCGTCCATTATATAGTTGTTAGTAATCGTCTTTCTTTCTCTGTATGTGCCTGTCTGTGTGTTTGTGTGTATGTGTGTGTGTGAGGGAGTGTGTGTTGTGTGTTTTGCTCACACCTTTACACACGTACCCAAGCGAGTGCGCATACTCATACACACACACGCATATATATATATATATATATATATATATATATATATAGAGAGAGAGAGATAGGTGTGTGTGTATGTGTGTGTGTGTGTGTGTGTGTGTCACTAATTCCTTCTCACTCTCTGCTTCTTTATATCTCACACACTTCAATTCTGTGTATATCAGTCTCTGCTGACTAATGTAGATGTTTTTTTCAGTATTCAAGTGACATTCCTCTATGTATCTTAGTGATATATATATATATATATATATATATATATATATATATATATATATATATATATATATATATATATATATATATATATATATTATCCGATCTGACCTTATTGGCTTAGATTTTACATTAGTCTCTGATTAGCTGATCCATCTGCCATTCTCATTGATTGACAGTACCTATTCAGCTCTCATCTCACATTCTAACTCTGTCTCTGTCTCTGTCTCACATTCTATCTCTATCTGTCTGTCTGTCTGTCAGTCTTCTCCCACCTCTCTCTCTCTCTATATATATATATATATATATATATATATAATGCGTCAGAGTATGAAAATATAATATATATAATTCAATTCATCATAGCACACACATTATATATCTCATGATCTCTACCAACGAAAAGACAACCCTCTTCCGCACATGCAGACATGTATAATATATATATATATATATATATATATATATATATATATATGTGTGTGTGTGTGTGTGTGTGTGTGTGTGTGTGTGTGTGTGTGTGTCTGCGTGTGTGTTTGTCGTGGTCACTGTTCGATGTAATAAGTAAGTATTTTAGATGCATTTAAAAAGAAAGCGAACTCAATTCATAGATGCAAAACAATCTTTTTAACTTGTCCTGCTTGTCGTATTGCACTAGATCAATGGTTCTCAACCGGGGTCTATATGGACCCCCGGGAACCATATAACATTTTTTGGGACCCAGGCAAGAAAAATATATTTAACTATAAAAATACAATGGGATTTTTAAACATCGAATGTCTATGGAAGGGTCCACCAGAGTAAAATAGGATTAAAAGGGACCCATGGGTAAAAAGAAAGGTTGGAAACCATTGTACTAGACGAATAGTTCATCTATCTATCAATCTATCTATACATCCATCTGTCTATCTATCTATCTGTCAGTCTGTCTATCTACGTACGTCCATTCAATTTTTTCTCGATCTGCCCATATCTATCTATATATATCCATCAATCTATTTATCTGCGTGAGTTCCCTAGTGGTGTTCTGTCTTTGAATAAGTGCACAAGTGTGGCTTGAACTCGTACCGACATGATCCCAGCCCATTGTGTATCTTACTCTGCCTACTCTATAAGCATGTGTTTCTACTTTGTGATACGCATGCCTCAAGATAATACGATTCCGACTCGTCCATATAAATCTCTCTGTATCTGTATGTGCGTATGTATGTATGTAAGTAAATATAAGTCTTTTCTTTTCTTTTAGAATAAATGCGTATATCTATATCTCTGTATGCACTCATCCTTCATCCTGTTCGTGCACTTCCGTATTACAAGAATCTTTTTCTGTTAGACAAGATGGCGAAGAAAATATCTCAAGATGGCCAGAATAAAACCGATCTTGTATCAAAATATATCAGGATTTATTTCTTTTTTCTTCTTTAGATTATTTCTTTTTCTTTTCGTTTTCTTATCGGAACCTTTGTCTTCCTTCCTTTATTTATTTCTTCTCTTTGCCTTACGGTAAGTAAGAATTGTTTGAAAGTAGGTATCATGTCATATGAAAGCTTTGCCGTCGTAATAACGTCAAGCTAAAAGCAAAAGGTTGGCTTGGTTTGTTCGGACCGCAAGAGATGATCGCACTAAAACATTACAGCAGGTAGACGTATGAGCGCTTACATACTTAGAGTATTGCTTTCTCTCAATCCTTTTGTCTATCAAATAACAAAATAGCAATGCATTAATGGCTGTGTTCTTATATTAGGATAACTGATTCTGTGTATGTCCCTCTCTCTACCAGGGCACACACATACTCTCTCTCTCTCTCTAAATCTATCTCTTTCTCTCTCTCAACCCTCCCTCCCTCCCCCCTCTCTCTCTCTCTCTCTTGATCTATCTCTTCCTTCTCTCTCTCACCCCCCTCTCTCTCTCTCACTTAACCTGGCCAGATTAGTTCAGTCGGTAAAGCCATCGGGTAGAAACCACAAGGTTTCTAGTTCGATACCGGATCTCGCCAACAGGGATATGTGCGGTAAAGTAAGGAGCTGATGGTGGGTGTGGCGCTCCACTTCAGACGCAAAAACAATCTCTTTGGTCTAGTGCTAGTGAAAAGGTGATAGATTCCCTCGTTGTATGGCTCATACAGACATTAGGCCGCCCCGATGATATATATATATATATATTATATATATATATATATATATATATATGAGCATGTACAGACCGAACGAAAAACTACTGCTGTCTATATTTTCATGGTTTAGCTCAATCGGTAAAGCAGTCACCTCGGAATCGCAAGGTTCTGGGTTCGATACAGGCCACCGTCAACTCAGCGCATGATTAGCACAGATTGGGTAATCTAATCTGTGTGGTAAAGTGGTGGGTTGGTGGTAGTTGTGGCGCACCACCTAAGCAAGCAAAAAACAATCTCCTAGTCTAGCGCTAGCAAAAAGGGGATAGACTCCCTCACTGTACGAGAAAAAAAGAGAAAGAGAGATAGAGAGAGAGAGAGAGAGAGAGAGAGAGGGAGAAAAGGAGTTAAATCAAGATTATTATACGTTTGTTTTACATGTTAAACTATTTCGCAATAGCTCTTCAGTAAGCATATCAAACGTTGTAATAATTAAATTATCATAGTATGGTATATCCACAGGTCCAGCTGGTAAAAATAATTGAAACAATACAATCAAATATACTTGTATGTTTCTTTGTTTGTAACTGTCACGCTAAGGCAAATATAAGATTAACGAATGAATATTGCCATGATTCGAACGTCCGACCTGGCGAAAACCATGACCACGACAATCTATCATTCAAAATCTTACAAAATATAAAAGATTATGACAACAATAATTTAAAATAGCCATATTTTTTTTTCTTTTGTGAGAAATGGGAAGAATTTTCTAGTGATATATTTCCTTTTTTTTCCTTCTATTTTTTAGATTTCCTGTATTTGTAAAAACCCGGCTAACACTCTTTTTTTTAGTTTCTGTTCGAAATAAAAATATAACGGGATGACGGTTTGTTATGTTTATCTTTCTCTGAAAGTATTATATATATATATATATATATATATATATTATATATATATAGTTGAATGAAGTGACAAATAAAAGGTTTAGCTTTTATTCATTTATTTGGGAACGATATTACAACAATAGTTTCCTGCTAAAGCATTCATAAGGTAAACGAAATAGTTTTTTTTAAATATACTTTTTCTAGTATACTAGTGCCAAACATACACATAATATATATATATATATATATATATATATATATATATATATATATAATATATAATACTCAAAGACATTTTTTATATCGGTTAATCAATAAGTCCGTAGCTTAATACAATGATTAGCTGAATTTTTAATTGAACTTTTAATTGTATAAGCTTTGATTAAGGCACATTGACAAACAATGACAAAAACTTGAAATATAGAGATTTGATTGATAAAATTATTTTTCAAGATTGTAAATTTAAAATCCCTTGTCAACATGAGGCTAAGAAGATGTGCAAATTTGGTGTGTCTTTCTGTGCACACGATGTGTGTGTGTGTGTGTGTATGTGCGTGTGTGTGCTTGTGTGTTTTAGTGTGCTTGTGTCAGTGTTTAAGGGT